>LR812519.1:6011249-6036249 GCA_903798195.1 Danio kyathit
GTTTTTATTGAAATTATCTGCAATACACAATTTTATTTGACTAATTTAATACTGGAAGTAATTTCAGTACAGTGTAAGTTCCTTAACTAAAAAGACACCAGTTTTTTTGTTCTCTGTAACTTGGCATTTAGGAACCAAGGACTTAAAAGAAAAGTCTTTCTTTCTGAAAGGCACTACATTTAGTTTATTTATCTGCAACATTGTGTTGTTTAATTACAGTTTTGCTTTTGCACAATAAATGTTCTCAAAATGACATGCAACGTTTCTTTATTTCCTAAATAAAATAGCAGTTTGGCTTCCCTAAGGGTCTCTGTAACCTGTTCTGAAATGGTTCTAATATAATTTATATATCGCAATATATATCGTTATCGCAAGAGGCTGCAATGTATATCGCAATATGGATTTTAGGCCATATCGCCCATCCCTAATTACAGTATTTGTTAACAAGCATGAGTTTGGATGTTGACCCTCTACTGCATGGTGTTGCCATATTTCCCTACCACTGTTGAAATTTAATTTTTTTTTTGTTGGAAAGAGAAGACCTTAGTGTAGCCAATGATGTGCTTTGGTTAAGTCACATGACATGCAGTGTTTTTCTGTAGCGCGATTTCTGACAGACTGGCGATTATTGTGAGTAGTTGCTGAATGCAAATGTAAACGTCAATAAAAACAAAGAATCAAATTATGTCAGATTCACAAAAAAAATCTGAAACATCACTCCCAGTAAGTTATGATGACATATTCAGTTTAACGGAGAGAAATTTTTTTCAACACATTTCTAAATATAAGTTTTAATAACTCATCTCTAATAACTGATTTATTTTATCTTTGCTATGATGACAGTAAATAATATTTGACTAGATATTTTTCAAGACACTTCTATACAGCTTAAAGTGACATTTGAAGGCTTAACTAGGTTAATTAGGTTAACTAGGCAGGTTAGGGTAATTAGGCAAGTTATTGTATAATGATGGTTTGTTCTGTAGACTATTGAAAAAATATATAGCTTAAAGGGGCTAATAATTTTGACCTTAAAATGAGTTTTAAAAAATTAAAAACTGCTTTTATTCTAGCCGAAATAAAACAAAGACTTTCTCCAGAAGAAAAAATATTGTCAGACATACTGTGAAAATTTCCTTGTTCTGTTAAACATCATTTGGGAAATATTAAAAAAAGAAAAAAAAAATTCAAAGGGGGTTCAATAATTCTGATTGCAACTGTATGTATGTATATATATATATATATATATATATATATATATATATATATATATATATATATATATATATATATATATATATATAGTGAAAATGAATATTTTTCTCCATTTCCCAGTGAATATAGGCAATGTATTTTGGGGCATATAAACAAAACAGATTTATTAAACAGATATATTTATTAAAATAATATTTTAGTCACCAAACATATTTAGAAATTGAAAGATAATACAATTAAAAAAGCAAAATATTGCAACAAAATAAAAAAAATAAAAAAACCTACAAAATTTCAACAAAATCTTTCCGGTTTTTTTTTTTTTTTTGCTTCTCTTGATTTTTCCTCTTTTTTAAAATTTGCATTTAATATTTTTCTATAACATACAAATTTAGCTGTACTAGTTTTTGGACCGTAATCATAAGTTATTTTGTTAGATAAGCTCTAGATTTGGCTTCAGTACTAACTAATCTAATGTACAGTATATGCACAAATATAATATTGTATAGCTTCCTATTTAAAATATGAGGTGTGCACTTATATATGCCGAGCACTGTATATATTATATATATATTATATATATATATATATATATATATATATATATATATATATATTATATATATATATATATATATATATATATATATATATATATATATATATATATATATATAAATAATGTCTTAGTATTATTACTATTATTATTATTAATAAATATCAAAATGTTGCTCAATTTTATTTTAAATACTATAGATACTATAAATAAAAAAGTATGACAACTTATTGTAATCAAACTAATAATCTAAAAAAATTATTATAATAATAATAATAATACTGTAGAGGGCCAAACTAATAAAATGATAAAAGCTCATACTGTAAGTTATGTATTTGAAACTGAATAATTGCAATCTAATAATCTAATAATAATAAAAAAAGTACTCAACAAATAACACAAATATAACACATCTTGCCCGTTTTAGATCTTGATGCCTCATGCTCACAATGTTGGAAATACTTCAACAACCACCCATTCCAATTAGAGACAAAAATAACAACATACAAGTCAGGAACAGCGTGATGGTGGCTAAATGATGACTAATTTTCAGTTTCGGGCGGACTTTACCTTGAAATAGCAAGTTTGAGTGAAGCACATTTTGTGGAGGCACAAAGAAAACACTAGTAGAAGAGAAGAAAGTGCTGAGGAGTGAATAGGTGGCGACGGGCCAAAGCAGATGCCATCATACCTCTTTTGGCAGTCTTCACCATGGTACATCCGTTGCATGAGTGTGGGTAGAGACTTTCCCCAATTAGGATCGTATTCTTCCAGACGAGGATATCCCCATATGTGGGTTTTCTCAAGCGTTTACGGCTGTGGGATACACACTCTCTCGAGGATTCTGTGTGGTTTTTTTTCGCTTCCAGTTGGATGAGTGGGTTTTGGGATCTCCATCCAAAGCTGCAGACGCATCAGAGAGGAGGATGGTGTTCAGGGAAGCCATCTGTTATGATGCAAAAGTTCATGCGCTACATGTGACCCAGAAAAAAACTAACTTTTTTGGGCATGAATATACAAACGTAGAGACATCTGCTCTCCTAAAACACAATAACTTATATTTTTAGAGTGTTTGTCCGCCCTTTCACACACAGAGATGAATCATTTATGAGAAAACAACAAAGATACAAAATACATAAATCTGCCACTGTGCTGTGAATAAGACATATGCTCAAAATAAATAATGGAATTAAATATCAAATGAGTTATGTTCCTAAGAAAGAAGAAAAGACTGAAATGCAGAGGTGTGAAGTAAAAGATTACCAGTGTTGAGCAAGCTACTTGTACATGTAGTGAGCTAAGCTATTAGCTACTCTGCTTAAAATATTAATATTGATTTTCAATAATGGTCAATATTAATATTGATTTTCAATAATGGCCAATATTAATATTGATTTTCAATAATGGTCAATATTAATATTGATTTTCAATAATGGCCAATATTAATATTGATTTTCAATAATGGCCAATATTAATATTGATTTTCAATAATGGCCAATATTAATATTGATTTTCAATAATGGTCAATATTAATATTGATTTTCAATAATGGTCAATATTAATATTGATTTTCAATAATGGTCAATATTAGTATTGATTTTCAATAATGGCCAATATTAGTATTGATTTTCAATAATGGCCAATATTAGTATTGATTTTCAATAATGGCCAATATTAGTATTGATTTTCAATAATGGTCAATATTAGTATTGCTTTTCAATAATGGTCAATATTAATATTGCTTTTCAATAATGGTCAATATTAATATTGATTTTCAATAATGGCCAATATTAGTATTGATTTTCAATAATGGTCAATATTAGTATTGATTTTCAATAATGGTCAATATTAATATTGATTTTCAATAATGGCCAATATTAGTATTGATTTTCAATAATGGTCAATATTAATATTGATTTTCAATAATGGTCAATATTAATATTGATTTTCAATAATGGTCAATATTAATATTGATTTTCAATAATGGTCAATATTAATATTGATTTTCAATAATGGTCAATATTAATATTGATTTTCAATAATGGCCAATATTAGTATTGATTTTCAATAATGGTCAATATTAGTATTGATTTTCAATAATGGTCAATATTAGTATTGATTTTCAATAATGGTCAATATTAATATTGATTTTCAATAATGGCCAATATTAGTATTGATTTTCAATAATGGCCAATATTAGTATTGATTTTCAATAATGGTCAATATTAGTATTGCTTTTCAATAATGGTCAATATTAATATTGCTTTTCAATAATGGTCAATATTAATATTGATTTTCAATAATGGCCAATATTAGTATTGATTTTCAATAATGGTCAATATTAGTATTGATTTTCAATAATGGTCAATATTAATATTGATTTTCAATAATGGCCAATATTAGTATTGATTTTCAATAATGGTCAATATTAATATTGATTTTCAATAATGGTCAATATTAATATTGCTTTTCAATAATGGTCAATATTAATATTGATTTTCAATAATGGTCAATATTAATATTGATTTTCAATAATGGTCAATATTAATATTGATTTTCAATAATGGCCAATATTAGTATTGATTTTCAATAATGGTCAATATTAGTATTGATTTTCAATAATGGTCAATATTAGTATTGATTTTCAATAATGGTCAATATTAATATTGATTTTCAATAATGGCCAATATTAGTATTGATTTTCAATAATGGCCAATATTAGTATTGATTTTCAATAATGGTCAATATTAGTATTGATTTTCAATAATGGTCAATATTAATATTGCTTTTCAATAATGGTCAATATTAATATTGATTTTCAATAATGGCCAATATTAGTATTGATTTTCAATAATGGTCAATAATAATATTGCTTTTCAATAATGGTCAATATTTATTTTGATTTTCAATAATGGCCAATATTAATATTGCTTTTCAATAATGGCCAATATTAATATTGATTTTCAATAATGGTCAATATTAATATTGATTTTCAATAATGGCCAATATTAATATTGCTTTTCAATAATGGCCAATATTAATATTGATTTTCAATAATGGCCAATATTAATATTGATTTTCAATAATGGCCAATATTAATATTGATTTTCAATAATGGCCAATATTAATATTGATTTTCAATAATGGTCAATATTAATATTGATTTTCAATAATGGTCAATATTAATATTGATTTTCAATAATGGTCAATATTAATATTGATTTTCAATAATGGTCAATATTAATATTGCTTTTCATTAATGGTCAATATTTATTTTGATTTTCAATAATGGTCAATATTTATTTTGATTTTCAATAATGGCCAATATTAATATTGATTTTCAATAATGGTCAATATTAATATTGATTTTCAATAATGGCCAGTATTAATATTGATTTTCAATAATGGTCAATATTAATATTGCTTTTCAATAATGGTCAATATTAATATTGATTTTCAATAATGGCCAATATTAATATTGATTTTCAATAATGGTCAATATTAATATTGATTTTCAATAATGGTCAATATTTATTTAGATTTTCAATAATGGTCAATATTAATATTGATTTTCAATAATGGTCAATATTAATATTGATTTTCAATAATGGCCAGTATTAATATTGATTTTCAATAATGGTCAATATTAATATTGCTTTTCAATAATGGTCAATATTTATTTTGATTTTCAATAATGGTCAATATTTATTTTGATTTTCAATAATGGTCAATATTAATATTGATTTTCAATAATGGTCAATATTAATATTGATTTTCAATAATGGCCAGTATTAATATTGATTTTCAATAATGGTCAATATTAATATTGCTTTTCAATAATGGTCAATATTTATTTTGATTTTCAATAATGGTCAATATTTATTTTGATTTTCAATAATGGTCAATATTAATATTGATTTTCAATAATGGTCAATATTAATATTGATTTTCAATAATGGTCAATATTAATATTGATTTTCAATAATGGCCAATATTAATATTGATTTTCAATAATGGTCAATATTAATATTGATTTTCAATAATGGTCAATATTTATTTAGATTTTCAATAATGGTCAATATTAATATTGCTTTTCAATAATGGCCAATATTAATATTGATTTTCAAACTTTATATGCTCCCTCTGAGCCAAATAATGTGAAAGAACCAAATTTCCTGCCACAGCTATGCTGATGTCATTGCCAAAGTCATTGCGTTTGGTAACAGAGATGAGGTTTTCAAGGTGAATGCGTACCTTGGCTCTAAAGGTCAAACAACAAAAAATAAGGTCAAGAATCTTGGTGTGACTCTGGAGTCAGATCTGAGTTTCAATAGTCATGTCAAAGCAGTTAGTAAATCAGAATACTATCATCTCAAAAACATTACAAGAACCAGATGCTTTGTTTCCAGTGAAGACTTAGAGAAACTTGTTCATGCTTTTATCAGCAGCAGGGTGGATTACTGTAACGGCCTCATCACGGGCCTTCCCAAAAAGACAGTCAGACAGTTGCAGCTCATCCAGAACCCTGCGGCCAGGATTCTGACCAGAACCAGGAAATCAGAGCACATCACACCTGTCCTCAGGTCTTTACACTGGCTCCCAGTTACATTCAGAATAGATTTGAAAGTATTCATACTTGTCTATAAATCACTAAATGGCCCAGGACCTTAATACATTACAGATATGCTCACTCAATACAAACCTAATAGAACACTCAGATCTTTAGGATCATATAAACTAGAAATTCCAAGAGTTCAGTCAAAGCAGGGTGAATCGGCTTTCAGCTACTACGCCCCTCGCTGCTGGAATCAGCTTCCAGAAATGATCAGATGTGCTCCAATATTAGGCACATTTAAATCCAGACTGAAAACACATCTGTTTAGCTGTGCCTTTACTGAATGAGCACTGTGCTACGTTCGACAGATCGCACTATTATGTCTTTCTTTCATTTTCATTCTTTTATGCTGCGTTCACACCAGACGCGGAACGCGCGGCAAAATCGCGCTATTCGCGAGTAAATAGACGCGTGAACATTTGAGTTTACTCGCTTCATTCGCGCGTCAGACTCCGCTTCATTCGCGCATCAAACTCCGCTTCATTCGCGTGTCAAATTCACTTCAGAACAGACGCGGATTTGCGTCATGGGCAGGGCTTCTGTCTGCTCGGTGAATGTAGCTTCGTTGCTAAATGGCTAACATGGATTTTATTGATAAAATAACTGTGTTTATGTGCTTTATGAAGGCTGTAAAACAGCGTCGATACGTTTGGAGCAGTGTCTGAGTCCACTAGATGCTTTCAGAGGTGCACCCAGCGCTGTGAGCTCATAAACTCCTCCAGAAACTTAACCTGGATGACTGGGGCTTCCAGCGGTGCTTCTGACTGAGCCAAGCCCAGTTTGATGAACTGTTGTCGGTCTCGGCTGGAGGATTTCCCCCGGACACCAACAACAGGGGCTACGTCACAATCATGCTCCCACAAGAGCAAGCTCCTGATTGGTTAACGCGGAGCGAATGTCCGCAGAAGTTCAGATATTTGAACTCGAGCGATTTGCGCGTTAAGCGCGTCAAACGCTCAATTCGCGCGTATCGCGCCATTCGCGCGTATCGCGCCGCAGGATGCCTATTCGCGCGTTTGCATTGACTTAACATGTAAATCACTCGCGCTTGACGCTTCTTCCGCGTCTGGTGTGAACGCAGCATTATAACCTGTTTTTAACAAATTTTAATCTGTTTTATCTGTTCTTAATCAGTTTTATTATTTGTTTTTATCATTATTATTTTTTTCTTATTCCTGTTTATGTAAAGCACTTTGAGTTGCCACTGTGTATAAAATGTGCTATATAAATAAACTTACCTTGCCTTGCCTAAAATGTAGCTTAACTACACTAAAAGCTACCCCCTGGTAAGTGTAGCAAGCTAAGCTACAAGCTACTTGACAAAAGTAGCTAAGCTACACCTAAGCTATTTTTGCAATTTAAATGTTTTAAATCTTAAATCCAAGTCAATCATACCTTAGTGATTAATAAAACTGTCAATGAAGCATATGAGGCAAATTTCTCGTGTTAGCCTAATTGGTTGGCTACACCACCAACCAGGGGTGCTTTTCTAAAAACCATTGTTATCTAACTAAGGTCACAAGTTGCGTCGTTAAGATCCTTGATTTGGCATTTTCCAAATCCATCGTTCCAACGAACATTCGCAAACTGCATCGCAAATGTGTATGTTTGTGACTACACCTCTAGAGCTGTAGTTGGAAACATAGTTCATGGCTGTGTTCTATTCTCAGTTATCCCCCCTATGCCCTATTCATTTAGAACATTCTAACATTTAAACTTGGAATGTTAAAAAAAAAAACACATTAAAGTCATCTCTCTTAGGTGTAATTTACTTTCAAAGTATTTTTACAGTTCAGTTTTAGCGATCTTCATGTTTACAATTGTGCTCCCTTTGCAGTGCACTTTGAAAACATTGATGTCATTTTGAACACAGCCTCATGGCGAAAGCTATAGGTGACCTATTATTTAAAAGCGGAATTTATGTTAAATCTCCAAAGCTTGTCAAAACAAAAAATATAACATACATTAATGCTTTTCATTTATAGTCGGTTATTTATTAAGTATCTGTACTGTATATGACATGGGCCTGCTGGTTAACATTTCTGCAGTGGTTTGCATGTCAAATTGTAAAAGTAGACATTAAAAAAAATAAAAATAAACAATATCCTACCTAATAATAATAATAATAAATCATTATCATTAATATTATTATTAAAGTAGGATTTTTCATTTCCTAATAAATAATAAATATCAAATTTAATTTCTTAATAAATAGCCTCATTATTTATTTGTTTATATGATTTATATATGATATTAGAATACGTGTTAGCTTTTGTAAGTGGCTTAATGTTTTATAATAGACTATGGAATATTCTCAATAATATTTGTAAAGGAAACACAGGCCCTATATGTGCCATTTACATATATTTAAATTAATATGGAAAGCGAGTGCATGTTTTTACCAATATTGGATTTGGATTAACTAATATTGGATTTTTTTTTAAATGCGTGTTTGTGTAAAACAATATAATTAGCACAAAGAAATGATGGGGTTGTTCTCTAAAGAAGTTACTCCACCCCGTTTAGAGCATCATTATGTGCGTTTTACGCTATAACTTACGTGGTTCAAGCGATGGATCTGCGACAGAGAACTAGGGGTTTTGGCAAACACTCGTCACTACATCGTTATTTTCCCAAACGATGCATCATACTATGATAGTTCAGCCGCGAGTTACGCAGTTGTTTGGGAAACGCACCCCAGAGCGAGAGGTGGCAGTAATGCACCAAAAAGTTTGTTGTAGACCACCGTAAAACAGCAAAAAGAAGAAATCGTCACTCACTATCATATGGATTTACTTTCATCGGCTAGACACCGGCCTCACAGCTCCGTGAATGTCGGCGCTGTCACTTATTAATCCACAATCGGTAAATGTAGCTTGTGTGGGCGCTACTGTGTTACTTGACTAATAAAGTAGCTTGGCTACTGAAAAGTTATTTGATTTAGAAATTAGCGACGCTACCACCATGCTACTAAAAAATGTAGTTAAGCTAATAGGGTCACTACTTGTAGCGACGCTACTGCCCAACACTGCAGATTACAAATACCAAAATTACTGTAATTGAGTAGGTTTTCTTAGGAATTGTATTTTACTAAGTACAACACCAAATCAGAAAATGTTGGGACAGTATGGAGATGTTATTTAATGTGTTCCTCATTATTTTTGTTTTTTTAAATATACACATTTTACAACTTTGTTTCTTGTGACCAAAAAAAGTTTGTACCACTTTGTAATAACGCCATTGCCACTTTTCACAACACTTAAAAGATGTTTAAGGACTAAGAAAGAAGTTGAAGTGTTTCAGGTGTAATTTTGTCCCATTCTTCCTGCAAACAAATCTTAAGGTGGCCAACAATACAAAATACACCACACATTCTCTATTGGAGACTGCTCGGGACTGCAGGCAGGCCAGTCAACTACCTGTATCCTCTTCCTGCAAGTATCAAAGTACCTTATCCTCTTTACAACAGACACTTTTACTCTACTTGCACTACATTGGACCACTGATGATAGGAGACACACTGATCTAGTAACGCTATGCTAGTTTGCTAAACTAAGATTAGTTTCAGGATGTACCAGAAAGGCTATCTAAAATTAGTAAGAGAGTTCAGTTCAAATCTGAAAAATCTGTAGATTAGAAGTTTTGAATCACAGCCATAATGATATTCAAACAGCTAAATAGTGGGTATATGATAGTTTCACTGTAGTAAACTGTGGGTTAGCATCTAAATTGTATACCTATTTAAGCAAAATAAGTTCCAGATGCCGACAACAAAAGTATAAAACAATATAATAATATTTATTTATTAGTAAACAAATTTAAAAATGCTCCTGAATGAATCATTGTTTACTAATAAATAAATAAGTGAAATATTCACGGCGACGCAGAGGCGCAGTAGGTAGTGCTGTCGCCTCACAGCAAGAAGGTCGCTGGTTCGAGCCTCGGCTGGGTCAGTTGGCGTTTCTGTGTGGAGTTTGCATGTTCTCCCTGCATTCGCGTGGGTTTCCTCCGGGTGCTCCGGTTTCCTCCACAGTCCAAAGACATGCGGTACAGGTGAATTGGGTAGGCTACATTGTCCATAGTGTATAAGTGTGAATGAGTGAGTATGGATGTTTCCCAGAGATGGGTTGCGGCTGGAAGGGCATCCGCTGCGTAAAAACATGTGCTGGATAAGTTGGCAGTTCATTCCGCTGTGGAGACCCCAGATTAATAAAGGGACTAAGCCGAAAAGAAAATGAATGAATGAATGAATTATTCACCGAATCACTTGTTTCCTCAACAAATTGGACCGAAAACTGCCCAGTGTAATTACTGAACACTTACTGAGTTGTCTAACTAATTAGTTTGATTTCTGTCATGTATACAAATGTTAAGTTAACAATTACATAATTTATTTAGAAACTTACGCTGTAGATGCCATCTGGTGGTCAGACACGTAAATTAATTTGCTGTAAATTAATTAATTTCGGACACAGCCTTGGTGTACGTGAATCAAGTGCGTCAATCATTGAATCGCTCAAAGAGGCTCATTCGTTTAGTTCCTTTATGAGCATTTGAATCAAAACCGTCTGAATGATTCAATGATTTATTCACAATCACCTATCGCCACCTACTGGCACATTTATATAGACCATTTTGAGGGATGTAAACTAACAATGGTCCTAAGGAAGTTCCTGTTTTACATTTTTAATTTCCTAAATTAATCTAAAAAGGTACACTTATTGATAAATGGTCTTACGATACCTGTTTTAAAATTAAGATATGAATGAATTGCCTCTTGTTACAGTTATGAAATCGTTGGATATCAAACAGGAAATGTTCATGGGCCAATGACATTAAAATGGTCTACATATCCTGACGAAAAGTGAGAAAAAGGCTCAGTCTTGCTTTGGCATACCATATTTACACATAAAAATGTAAAATTATATTATTTTCAGTTAAATATTTCCACAGATTCATACAATATGCTTTGTATACCAACTAAGATATATCTGTATACACACACACATTCACACAGAGTCGTATAAATGCTCGGGCATAAATGCAAATGCACATTAAGAGTTTTAATTAAGCCTCTTAAAATATGTAGAGCTCCCCCTCATAACACATTCTCTTAAGGCTAAAAGATACTGAACTAATTTAATCTCACATCCAGTTAAGCTCGTCCACACTTGGGCAGCAGAAGCATTTGTTTCGGTCAAATAAGAGAACCTCTTGTGATTCTGGTTAGTTGAGCCTATTATTTATGTCCATGCTTTTTTGCTTAAATGGGCCATATTACCCCCTGAAGTCCATTTATAATGTTAGTTAATGCTGTTGTGTATGTGCCAAAAAGAGTTGTAATTTTATTAAATTAGACTATTTTCCTACCTCTTTCTTATCCTTAGACTTTAATCAAAGAGGTGAGCAAGCAATGTTATTAATTGAATTGAAAGAAATGTATTTTTGTTCATTCAGAATCAATGACTGTATTAAACACAATTTTACTGCAACAAAAAAAAAACCCTAATTTGTATATGACCAACATGAACTTGAATTGGTGAATCATTTGAATGTGAATTCGTTCACATAAATGATCAATGATAATCCTAACACTGAAAAATAATTGTTCAGGTGAACCGAATCATTAAAGTGACTTTCCAACATACCACATCACCTAAATATGTATAACTGTTCTATAATGAACCATAAAACAAAGACTTATGTAATTAACTAAGCCTAATTTTACCGGTTACAACAAAACACCCACAAAGGATTTGGTGTATCGTTTTTGTTTTTGTTAATTTATATGAACAACTTTGCAACGCCACAAAAAGAGATCTTGTTCACGCGAGTCGATTCTCTAAATTGAATCAGATTCGCAATAAACATAAAACACAAACAGTTGAATAATAAACTAGAAACATTTGCGAAAACCATTTTAAGATAACTTTTACTAAAGAAGAACATTCTCAAGCCATTTCGAATACAATAGATGATATGTATATAATTCGTTGTGAACATGTTCATTAGCTACCCAAGCAGTTCAGTTGAACCGATTCACTAGAATCAAACTTAAAATTGACTTTTCATCACTGCATAAGGAGATACGCGTTTACGATTAATACATTCTCTAATATTAATCAAGAAACAACGTCGTGTTAGTGTTTAGATAATAAATGTGTTTATCTGTTGTTGTGGTATGTATGACCGAACTAAGAATCGTTCATTTTGCTCACCGGAAGCGCGGGTCTCAGGTGTTCCTCCGGTCGCGGATCAAGAAGCTGTTTGACTTTCAGGCTCAATCTTCACTCCAGGAAGGTGAAATAAGCAGCTGGAAGCTTCAGATTCGGTGTCTGATTTAGAGACTGACTCTTTGACAACCGGCGAGTTGATCATCCTCCACGAGAGAAAGAGATAGTTTTAAGGTGAGTCCTGATCCATCAACCTCTTAAAGCGCCACACAGAGATCCAGAAACTTCGGTCGCTCCACTTCCGTCAGACAGTGAAAGTACACGATATGAAGTGTACAGTCAGGCAGACTATGTGACTTTAACAAGTGCAACAAGTGAAAGGCAAGGCTTTAAGTTCATATTGTTAGAGGAAAAAATATGATGGAAAAGTAGCTATAAAAATATTTTTGTGGGGTGTGAATGTTTACATTTTAATAAATTAAAACATATAACGTAAAAGCAGGAGCTTCATGTTAAAAATAAAATAAAACAAACAGAATATTGTGCTATATATTTTTATTTTTGCATATTATATTATTTCAACATGTTATTTCGATGGCCACTTTCAAATTCAGCTAACCTAAATAATGTATTTACTGAAATATGAATATTTGTCATTATATATATATATATACATATATATATATATATATATATATATATATATATATATATATATATATATAGATATATATTATAGGTGGTCATAGATTTTTTTTTTAATCTAGTTTAATCTCACTATAATCTCGGAATTATTCTAGATTAAAATGGCTCATTTGAATATGTGTGCTACCTAAATAATAAGTCTTTGAGAATGGGTTTCTCAAGCCAGGTGGCGCATTAGACCAGGGGCTCATCTCCTGTTTCCAAAATGCATCATAAACTGCTTGAGAAACTGTTCTACTATGATAATTGGTGATGAAAATAAATGATGTTCAATAAGATGTACTTGTGTTTACTAACTGTTTATTCAGTTAAACATGAATGTTGAACTGTAGGCCTGTAAGCTCCAAACAGTGATTTTTAATGACCTTAATCCGACTAAAGTCATAACTGAACTAAACAGAAATGGAATTAAGACATGGAGTATGCAGATATTAGTGGCATTGTTGAAGTAAACACCGCAATCAAACTAATACCATCATGTTGGACGTTTCGCCATATTTTCTGACAAGATCCACACACACGCGGGCTGCGCACACAAACACCCACACACACACACACACATCGCGAAATGCTGAAAGTTTTTTTTTCTTTCCACTTGGCGTGCGTTAATAAATTCCATAACACTCTCACCAGTCCTTACTCTTTATTTGCGTCTAATACCCCAGTTTGTCATGGCGCATGAATTAAATGTTCGTGAGTTAAAGTGAAACTGCTGAACTGCAGTTAGAGTCAGGCATCCTGCTGATTTGATACAGAAGGGCACTTTTTTTGTCAGACGGCTCATCAGTCAGGTATGCATCCGCGCTAAACTATCAAGATGAAAGTCATCATAGCTTGCGTAGAATAGACCCAGCTGCCAACCCAACTTTGAGAATAGATTAACGGCAATATTTTTTTATCGCGCGATAAGAGTCTTATGTTAACGCAGCATGTTAACGCTGATAACGGCCCACCCATAAATATATATATATATATATATATATATATATATATATATATATATATATATATATATATACAGTATATATATATATATTATAGGTGGGCATAGATTAATTTTTTTAATCTAGATTAATCTAGATTAATTTCGAAATTAATCTAGATTAATCTAGATTAAAATGGCTCATTTGAATTCTGCCGAAGGCATTCAAAATATGTGTGTTACCCAAATAATAAGTCTTTGAGAACAGGTTTCTCAAGCCAGGTGGTGCATTAGACCAGGGGCTCATCTCCTGTTTCAAAAATGCATCACAAACTGCTTGAGAAACTGTTCTACTATGATAATTGGTGATGAAAATAAATGATGTTCAATAAGATGTACTTGTGTTTACTGTTTATTCAGTTAAACATCAATGTTGAACTGTAGGCCCACATAAGCTCCAAACAGCGATTTTTTTTATTACCTTAATCCATCTATAGTCATAACTGAACTAAACAGAAATGGAATTAAGATGTGGAGTATGCAGATATTAGTGGCATTATTGAAGTAAACAAGGCGGGCTTTAGGACCTTTCGCCATATTTTCCGACAAGATCCACACGCGGCTGTCAGTAAAGGACTGCACACACACACACATCGCGAAATGCGGAAGTTTTTTTTCTTACCATTTGGCATGCGTTATTAAACTCCATAACATTCTCTCCGTATTTGCGTCTAATACCCCACTTTGTCACGAAGGAATGAATGAAATATCCGTGAGTTAAAATGAAACTGCCGACCTGCAGTTAGAGTCAGGCAGCCTGCTGATTTGATTCAGAAGGGCAGACGGCTCACCGGTCAGGTATCCATCCGCGCTAATAGGTGAAAGTTATCACAGCTTGGGTAAAACAGACCCAGCTCCCAACCTAACTTTGAGAATAGATTAACGGCGATATTTTTTTTATCGCGCGATAAGAGTCTCGCGTTAACGCAGCACGTTAACGCCGATAACGGCCCAGCACTAATATATATATATATATATATATATATATATATATATATATATATATATATATATATATATATATAAGCTGACTTTATTCATGGAGTATAGACCAATTACCATGTTTGTAAACATTCAGGATGCGCGCGCAGGGAGGTGGCAGAAAAAAACCGGGAGCGCTAGCATTTACAGCGAGGGAATGACATCCAATGCGGTTCAGAGTTTGTTGTTGTTTTAGAAATAAGATATTTTGATTATATATTATATATATTATTTACATAATGCTTTCAGCGTATTATAACAGCTCGTCACCCAGTGATAAGCACAGTGATTCTGCAAAATTAACGTTAGAGTGAGCGGCGTTCGTCTGACAGGTCCATTTGCGATAGCGCCCTCCCAATGGATATTGAATAAGACGAAATGACCAAGCATCCAGCCCCAAATACAATCTCATTGAAGCTCCAAGGGATTTTACGAGAGAAGTTAAAGGTCTACAAGTGTTTGGATGCCAACAATTGTGTTCTGTGTGGTCATGACATGTGCAAGAAATAATGCTCCATGATTACCAGATTAAAAACTATGTAGTGCTAGAAACCGAGGATCTGCCGAGCCAAAGACAAGGAAAAAAAGACGGAGCTAACGTTATACAAGGCCAGGGTGATCATCAACAGCATTCTGACAGCGAACTACACTTGTACGGCAGGCCCAGGGTATGTGAACTTACACATAAAGGGAAAGTTGGTTTTATATTCGCACAGTCGGACTTTCTCCTTAATAATACAATTTCATAAAAGTATTATTTGCAAACTCTAAAAAGCGAAATCATATTAGCAGCCAATGACTGTCAAAGTACAACATTGTTCACAGTCAAATAAACAGTGTTCATGTTGTTTTCAAGTCACACTAGCAGGTTATTTCAGACCGAATATTCAAAGTGCCGTGGTAAACAATAGGAGTGTGTCACAAGTTGTCACTGAATGAATGTGTGAATATAAAACCAACTTTACCTTAATAACTTACACTTTCTTGTTTCATTATTAGCATTCAGTGTCCGCAGTTAATTAACCACATGTAACTGTTTTGCCGAAATCATTGCTGCAATCAAAAACGAGTAATGTGTATGATTCAGCATAGCCTGATATAACATGAGAACTGCAGAGTCGAGCATTTATAATTAGGTCCTCACTTCATTCAGCTCCCTTTTAGCCAAAGACGTCTGCAGTCGGCATTAAAAGCAGTGTGGTGTATGGTAAAAGTTAAGTTTTCTATTTTTTGGCTTTAGAATTTGGCATCCTACCGCAAAACACGACATGTTTGCTAAAGCAGCCGGTCTTTTTCTGCAACCGGGGACCCGTGTGACGTCATGTGTGACGTAGGTTGGTAATTGGTCTATAAAATAAATAAGAAAAAATAAGAAAGAAAATACTAGGAAAAATTCACATTCAACTCATTTGGGAAATAAACATTACTTGGGAATATGTAAGAAAACAAAAATAATATAAATTTTATAGGATGGCAAATACTGTAATTTTGCTTCAGCTATACACATGTTCACCGGCCACTTTATTAGGTACACCTGTCCAACTTCTCGTTAACTAAAATTTCTTATCAGCCAATCACATGGCAGCAACTCAATGCATTTAGGCATGTAGACATGGTCAAGATGATCTGCAAACCGAGCATCGGAATGGGGAAGAAAGGGGATTTAAGTGACTTTGAACATGACATGATTGTTGGTGTCAGACGGGCTGGTCTGAGTATTTCAGAAACTGCTGATCTACTGGGATTTTCTTCAGTGACATTCGGATGGTAGGGTCAGAATTTGGCGTCAACAACATGAAAGCATGAATCCATCCTGCATTGTATCAATGGTTCAGGCTGGTGGTGGTGGTGTAATGGTGTGGGGGATATTTTCTTGGCACACTTTAGGTCCATTAGTACCAATTGAGCATTGTGTCAACGGCGCAGCCTACCTGAGTATTGTTGCTGACCATGTCCATCCCTTTATGACAACAGTGTACACATCTTCTGATGGCTACTTCCAGCAGGATAACGCACCATGTCATAAAGCGCGAATCATCCCAGAAAGTTTCTTGAACATGACAATGAGTTCACTGTACTCAAATGGCCTCCACAGTCAGCAGAACTCAATCCAATAGAGCACTTTGAGATGTGGTGGAATGGGAGATTCACATCATGGATGTGCAGCCGACAAATCTGCAGCAACTGTGATGCTATCATGTCAATATGGAGCAAAATCTCTATGGAATATTTCCAGTACCTCGTTGAATCTTAAGGCAGTTTTGAAGGCAAAAGGGGGTCCAAAATTGTACTGAAGAGGATTTTAAGATTTTATTCTATCAGTGTGAAGTAAAGCAGAGTGTAAAGCAGTTAATTTTCTCTTCTCAAAAACTAGGGGTGTTTTCAACATGCCAGAGTAAAAATACTTTGAGGGATGTCTGTGTAAGATGAGTACGTTTGCACAGAAGGCTATGCTGAGGAAATAACTGATACTGAGCTAAATGATTCTGAATATGTAAAGTACTGATTATATATGTTAAATACTTATATGAAGTTATATGTGTCAGAAGCTAGAGTGAGTAACATATTATGTAATATATTATTATATTATTATTAAGTTATTATGACAATGTATGTAACCACTTAGTTCTTTTGCATAAGGTTGCATATACGAAGGCCATCTCTTTTGTCAAAAGAGTTGCTTACGTTGACATGAGCAACTGGCTGAAGGCCAAAAATAACAGAACCACCTGAGACATCTCCAATGATGGTCAGATGTTTAAAATAAGGCACCTAGGGGTGTGTCAAAGAAATCCGTATAAATTGTATTGTAAAAGCACAGAGACTTTAGAAAGTGTGGGGGAAAGTGTGGGAGAGAGTGTGGAGGAAGTGGGAAGAGAGTGGGGATGCAATGCTTTGTGCTCTGCTCTGCACTTTCTCAGGCTTTATTATGTGAGAATAAAGTCTTTATTTCTGATATCCAAAAACCTCCTGTCTGATATTGCCTCATTGAATTGATGAGAAGGTCGTCAATCACGACAAATGACAACCGCCGGGGAGCTTACGACAAAAAGGCCCCTAAGTGGGTCTTGACAAACTCAACAAATGACAACCTACGTGAAATACGACAGTACTAGTAAGGTGTACCTTATAAAGTGGCCGGTGAGTGTACATACCATCAAAAAGGGGACACCTGTAGTAATATTCAGTCATTCTTTATAAGTGTCACACACAGATGAAAGTTCAATCTGAAGCTGTTATGTCTTAGATTTAGTTATTAGCACAATTTGACCGTCAACTCATCAGAGTCTGAAACATGGTTTAGTCTCGGCTTCGAGTTATCAAGAGCTTTAGGTCAGAAATCAAACTCGGCAGAAGAAAGTCATGTTCAGGGTGAGGCGATGATGTGATTAAAGACGGACCCCGGGGCCCCTGCATGCTGACAAATGCTGGATGTGTAAGACAGACTGTGTGCCTTGAGAGTCTGACACACACACACACACACACACACACAAAGGCACACAACAAATGCGCACAAACACGCACACAAACACACACAAACCCACACATCTCACACACACAAGCACATAAATGCACACAGACTTGCAAAAACACAAACACATGCACACACAAATATCTCTCTCTCACATACACACAAATGTGCACACACACACACACACACAAATAGACTCACAAAAACACAAACATGCATACACAAACATGTCTCTCCCACACGCACACACAAACATCTCAAACACACACAAGCACACAAATGCACATAAAAGACTCACAAAAACACAAACACGCACACACACACACAAATTCACAGAAACATCCTTGCACAAACACACACCCACACAAATGCACACAAACAGACTCACAAACACACACACACACATTTAAACCCATATCTCACACAGACACACAAATGCACACAAACACACTTGCACAAACACACACACACACACACGCACAAACGAATGCATCTCACGCACAAATGCACACACACAGACTCACAAACACATATCTCTCACACGCAAATACACACAAACACACACAAACACATCTTTCTCACACACACACACACACACACACACACACACACACACACACACACACACACACACACACACACACACACACACACACACACACACACACACACAAACACACTCACACACAAACACACTCACACACACATATGAATGCACACAAATAGACTCGCAAAAACACAAAGACATATCTCTCTCTCTCACACACACACACACACACACACACACACGTGCACACAAACAAATACAAGCACACAAACACATATCTCTCTCACACACACGCACACAAACACAAGCACACAAACACATATCTCTCTCACACACACGCACACAAACACAAGCACACAAACACATATCTCTCTCACACACACGCACACAAACACAAGCACACAAACACATATCTCACACACACACACTCAGAGATGCACACAAACACAATCACACAAACACACACACATGAATGCACACAAATAGACTCGCAAAAACACAAACGCAAACACACAAACACATCTCTCACACACACACAAGTGCACACAAACAAATACAAACACACACATGCACACAAACAAACACAAGCACACAAACGCATATCTCTCACACAAATGCTCGCACACAAACAGACTTGCAAAAACAGAAACACAAGCACACACAAACACATCTCTCTCTCCCACACACACACACAAATGCACTAAACGCACTTGCACAAACACAGACACAGACAGCAATATGCAGAAAGTCAGGGGTGTGGACGCGGCCTCCTCCGCCTGCATGCGCTGAATGAGGGATTTGATTAGAGTTTCCCCTGAATGAACACATTGGGCTTGATTTGTTGTTGTGGGCGTCTTCGTGTCTGGAGCTTTCGGCTGCGTCCTGCTGCTTCCTGCAGTATCTGACAGCACATGCTAATACGCCGTGTACAGGTTTCACATCAGTTTACCTTTCACCAGTTTTCTGATGAGCTACAGTATACTTCTTTTTGTGTGTGTGTGCTTCGGTGATGTAAATGACTTCATTTTTAACACTTCTTGACAAGCGTTTGGAGAGTGCTCACGGCAAATGTGCTCAGATTTCCAGGATTTGTTTTGCTTTCATATAAAGCATATATTTTATATTCTAACTTTATTAAATGTATTAATAGTCTCATTCATTCATTTTCATTTGGCTTGCTCTCTTATTTATCAGAGGTTGCCACAGCGGAATGAACCGCCAACTATTCCAGCATATGTTTTACGCAGCAGATGTCCTTCCAGCTGCAACCCAGTACTAGAAAACAACCATACACTCTCACATTCTCACACACACACACTCATACACTATGGCTAATTTAGTTAATCAATTTATCTATAGCGTATGTGTTTGGACTGTGGGGGAAACCAGAGCACACAGAGGAAACCCACGCCAACACGGGGAGAACATGCAAACTCAGAAATGCCAACTGGCCCAGCTGGGGCTCAAATCAGCGGTCTGAGTGTGTATGGGTGTTTTCCAGTACTGGGTTGCAGCTGGAAGGGCATCCGCTGTGTAAAACATGTGCTGGATAAGTTGGCAGTTCATTCTGCTGTGGAAACTCCTGATAAATAAAGGACTAAGCGAAGGAAAATGAATGAATAAAACCAGGAGCATGCATTACAAAAACAAACA
This sequence comes from Danio kyathit, assembly GCA_903798195.1. Lineage (NCBI taxonomy): Eukaryota > Metazoa > Chordata > Actinopteri > Cypriniformes > Danionidae > Danio > Danio kyathit. Next base: position 6,032,146 of record LR812519.1, read on the forward strand.
AACAAACAAACAAGATCACGTCCAATACTGCATTACAATTAATCTTTAACTGTGATTTAGGCATACGTAGTGCAAAGTCAAATTTATTCATTCATTCATTTTCTTTTCGGCTTAGTCCCTTTATTAATCTGGGGTCGCCACAGCGGAATGAACTGCCATCTTATCCACCATATGTTTTATGCAGCGGATGCCCTTCCAGCTGCAACCCATCACTGGAAAACACCCATACACACTCATTCACACTCATACACCACGGACAATTTAGCCTACCCAATTCACCTGTAGTGCATGTCTTTGGACTTGTGGGGGAAACCGGAGCACCCGGAGGAAACCCACGCAAACGTGGGGAGAACATGCAAACTCTTACAGTTTTTTTCTTAATACTTAAACCCTAACCGAGATTCTTATAGCACAATTTATAAAACGATTAATTCTTATAGCAAAACCCCTCACTGAGTTTGCAAAATTAAAAGCACAAACACTGATTTGCACTAAGTTTGCAATTTTGTAACGCACACTTTTCAAAATTGTAGGTACAATCCACTGCACAGCACTCTTTTTGCAGAACTGTAAACACAACTCGCTGCTTTACACTGAATTTCCAAATGATCAACACACTCTTAGCAAAGCTATACACATGTATGGCTATTATTTACACTATTTTGCCAACTGTCTGGCACACGGTCACATGTGAAAACTGATTTAGATAATTAGTTCACTTTGCAATCAGATACTTTCCCCGGTGCTTTGGACTAGAGGACATTGCATGTGATGTAGATGAAATTTTGTGGCCGGACCCAGAGAGAAGACACGATGTACTCGGATTTTTTTTTTTTTTTTTTTAGTAAAATTACTATTTTGTGTTTTGATTTGGAAAAAAACACTTGTGCTTGTTTTGATGTGTGTAAATAAACACCAGTACTTGAGCTTTGCATCCCTGTATGTTTACAGAACTATGAGAAAGGTATGACCTCAAACTGACATAGCGTAGCTTATGCTAACAGAAGGCAAAAGCCAGATGTTTTTTTTTCTTTCAAAAACAACAATTTAGGCCAAACTCAATCCAAACATGATCTTGCACACACTGACTGATTTATATATATTCATTCATTTTCCTTCGGCTAAGTCCCTTTATTCAGCAGAGGTTGCACAGCGAAATGAATTGACAACTTATCCAACATATTACACAGCACCCTTCCAGTTGCAACCCAGTACTGGAAAACATCCACACACACTCATTCACACACACACACACACTGCCAATTTAGTTTATTCAATTCACCTATCGCGCATGTGTTTGTACTGTGGGAGAAACCGCAGCACCTGGAGGAAACATGGGGAGAACATGCAGATTACACACAGAAATGCCAACTGACCCAGCCGGGGCTCGAACCAGTGACCTTCTTGCTGTGAGGCGACAGTGCTAACCACTGAGCCATCATGCCGCCCCTTATTATATATATATACACAGTTGAAGTCAGAATTATTAGCCCCCCCCCGTTTATTTTTTTCCCCAATTTCTGTTTAACGGAGAGAAGATTTCTTGAACACATTTCTAATCATAATAGTTTTAATAACTCATTTCTAATAACTGATTTATTTTATCTTTGCCATGATGACAGTAAATAATATTTGACTAGATATTTTTCAAGACACTTCTATACAGCTTAAAGTGACATTTAAAGGCTTAACTAGGTTAATTAGGTTAAGTAGGCAGGTTAGGGTAATTAGGCAAGTTACTGTATAATGATGGTTTGTTCTGTAGACTATCGAAAAAAAAATATAGCTTAAAGGGGCTAATAATATTGACCTTAAAATGGTTCTTAAAAAAAATAAAAACTGCTTTTATTCTAGCCAAAATAAAACAAATAAGACTTACCTCCAGAAGAAAAAATATTATCAGACATACTGTGAAAATTTCCTTGCTCTGTTAAACATCATTTGGGAAATATTTAAAAAAGAAAAAAAATCAAAGGGGGGCTAATAATTCTGACTTTAACTGTGTATATATATATATATATATATATATATATATATATATATATATATATATATATATATATATATATATATATATATATATATATATATATATATATATATATATATATATATATATATATATATATATAAACTACAACAGATACTAAAATAAATTGAAAACAAAAAAACTGCATTAATACAAATATTAAATCAAATGGTTAATAAACAAATATAGTAGCTCAGTGACTAAAATACCTGCTATTGATTTTATGAACATTGTAAATAAATGATAAATACAAATTCCTTTGCAATACTGTTCCTGCAGGGATATTATTCATTAATATCTAAAGTAGTTTGAAGTATTTTTAAAGCGATAATCAGACAGAAGCAGCTGTTAGATGATCCTTATATAATTGTAGAAAATCTCCTGAAAGCGTGGCACAGGTACATCAAAGCTCCACCGCACTGCCAAACACTTTAATTGCTGAAAGTGACGGATAAATGCTGCCAGATGCATATAAATGTTGTGATTTTCAGCCCAAATGTAGCCGTGGTTTTTCACAGTCATTTATTTCATCTGAACATGTTTATGAAGGATGCAGATCAAAGCGAACTCCAATCGCAGATTCATCGCTGACACGGATCAATAAATAATTATGAGAGATTTATGCAAGCCGTATTTATGAATATCTCAGAGAATCGCATGTCATCTATCACGATAACCTTTGCTGTAAGCAGGAATTAGTCAAGGGCCGCATGAAGTCAAATATGGAGATGCTGTTGTTTGGGAAAATAGACACCGATATCGATTAAAGAGACATGAATTATGGGATATCAAATGAGTTTGGATTTATAATGAAACTTTGAGTTGGACAGGATTCTCAACACAAAAAACTATAATATATAAGGTTATAGTATAACTTTAAATATAAGCATTTATTTTATTAATTTATTTTCTTTTCGGCTTAGTCCCTTTATTCATCAGGGGTCACCACAGTGGAGTGAACCGCCGACTTATCCAGCATATGTTTTACACAGCGGATGCCCTTCCAGCCACAACCCAACACCGGGAAACAACCGTACCCTCTTGCATTCAGACATATACACTGCAGCCAATTTAGTTTATTCAATTCACCTACTGTATAGCGCATGTGTTTGGACTGTGGGGGAAACCGGAGCACCCAGAGGAAACCCACACCAACGCGGGGAGAACATGCAAACTCCACACAGAAATACCCATTCATTTTATTTTACAGTCAATTATTTTGTTTATTTTTGCAACTTGTTGGCCAAACTTCTTCTTCCATCTTCCATGGGCTTTTTTGTCGCATAATTAGTCCCGCAGTTTTCATCCCAAACCCTTGAAAGTGGGGTCAAATTCTGCGGTTTTTTCAGGAATGGTGTGCTATGACTTTTTTAAAATTTACTTATAAATTTTTATTACTGATGTTTGTCAAAGCTTTAAAAATTATGGTAATAATAATAATAATAATAATAATAATAATATGTTTTTATTCCGGAAAAAAACAAGACAGATGACTTTATTTATTTATTTTTAGCAAACGGTTGGCTTAACAGAGTACTAACTATTTTACACATTTTTATTTATTTATTTATTTATTTTATTTCTATTTTTTTATGTTTGTCAAACCTTTGATAAGTATGGTAATAATAATATTTTTTATTCAAAAAAGCTATTTATTTATTTATTTTGGCTTAACAGAGTAGTAACTATTTTACGGATTTTTATTTATTTATATATTTACATTTTTTATTGCTGATAATAATAATAATAATAATAATAATAATAATAATAATAATAATTTTTTTATTGCTAAAACAAGATTTATTCAATCATTCATTTTCTTTTCGGCTTGGTCCCTTTATTAATCTGGGGTCGCCACAGCGGAATGAACCACCTAAAACAAGATTTATTCATTCATTCATTCATTTTCTTGTCGGCTTTGTCCCTTGCGGGGTCGCCACAGCGGAATGAACCGCCAAATTATCCAGCACGATTTTACGCAGCGGATGCCCTTCCAGCCACAACCCATCTCTGGGAACTTCCACACACACATTCACACCCATACACTATGGACAATTTAGCTTACCCAATTCACC
>LR812519.1:6041249-6088749 GCA_903798195.1 Danio kyathit
TATACAGTAGGGCTAATAATTCAGCTTTCAACTGTATATGTGAAACATCGTTGAATATATTGAAATATATGTTAAATATATATTTTCCAAATGCATAAATCGAAATGGTCACACTTTATTTAATAGTCCGTTTGTTGAATTTAAGTTACATTGCGTTAGGGATGGGCGATACCACAATTTTTTAATGCGATACGATACCGATACTTTTTGTTAAAAAATGTTCGATACCGATACCGATACCGATATCGATTCCACCTATTATTTAAAATGTTAATGTAATTTTTCAAAATAATGTTAATTCAAAAAAATCTTTACATGTGAATATAACTGCACAGATACACACACACACACACACACACACACACACACACACACACACACACACACACACACACACACACACACACACACTTGTATTTGTTCTTATTCACCTAATGGTAACGAGAGAGAAAGAGATGAGAGCTGATCTATTATTCTGATTTATTTTTTTATTTATTTTCCAGAGATGGGTTGCAGCTGGAAGGGCATCCGCTGTGTAAAACATGTGCTGGATAAGTTGGCGCTTCATTCCGCTGTGGCGACCCCGGATTAATAAAGAGACTAAGCCAAAAAGAAAAGGAATGAATGAATGATTTTATTTATTTTTATTTGTATTTAATTATTATTATACTATATATTATAATAATATAATACTGTTTGTTGTGTTTACTATGTTTATATATATATATATATATATATATATATATATATATATATATATATATATATATATGTGTGTGTGTGTGTGTGTGTGTGTGTTTGTGTGTGTGTGTTCTTTAAATGTAAACTTTATAAATGCTTTGGCAAAACATTTGTAACATACGTCATGCCAATAAAGCAATTATTGAATTGAATTGAGAGAGAGGGAGAGAATGAGAAAAGGTTTGCCTCCTTTAAAACTCTCCTATAACGTCTTTTGTCGGACAGGGAGACTGAGCAGAGGAACACTGGGCAGCTTGTTTTTGTTCCACTTCTTTATAAGTTTCAGGGTTTGTGTTGTCTGTAAGTGTTTATAAAGGCTGCTTGTATTGTTGCTGTGTACGACTTTCTTATCACAAATATTGCTCGTGCAGCGCTTTCAGCACCACAACACACCGCGTTACCTCTCTGCCATTGTGTCGTTCCGTAATGCAGAAGTGTGCGACTTGCGTGTGTTGAGTACGTAAGTTATCTGAAAGGCCAACGCAATCTCACGGCAATTCGTAACTTTTTGATTTAGTGGCTAATTTGTATGAATTCGTACGATCTAATTTGTACTATTTAGTACGATTTGCTTATCACCCAATGACGGTTGGGGTTGGGTGCCACGCCTCCTTTTTAAAATCGTACATTTTCGTACGACTGAACTTGTACGAATTCGTATGAATTAGCCACTAAACTGACAAAACGTAAAATACTTACGTTTCCTCGTGAGATCAGGCTGGAAAGGCACATGATCGCTCACATCATGTTCCGCCGCAGTTTGATCGGTGTAACGTCTTGTATACAAAGCGTCACTGACAATCCTGTACACAGCGCTAAAACAATTAGTTATGCAGAAATTATTAAAATATAGTTAACATATCGATACTCTGATTATCGACATATCGATACTTGAGCATCGATGTGCACATCTCTACATCGCATCTACATGCCAACTAATTCTCATTAGATTATAAGTAGACTTTTAGGTTTGGGTTAGTATAAGTTGACATTTACTTGCAAAGTTTTTAGGGCGTACTCACACTATGCTATTCGAACCGTGCCCAGGCCCGTTTCCCGGATCGTTTGAGAAGTGTGAGTGCTCTGAATTGGGCTCAGGCATGGTTCACTTGGGCGGCCCTGGCCCGGTTGGAAGAGGTGGGCCTGAGCGCGGTTCACTTGGGCTAAGGCACAGTACGCTTGCAGTGTGAGTGCAAAATGTGCCTGAGCCCGAAACTGAAAGCAAGACGTGACTTTTACAGGACTGATTGATATGGATTAATTAATCAATCATAGTTTATTAAAGACGCAGACCCCTCACTGCACAACAGCTGCACCTTCAGCAAACCGCCTAATTCCTGCAGCACGAGGACTTTATGATTGTTTATGAGCGTCAAAAGTGGCTGATCTGTTGGGCGAAATATTAGACTGCGTGTCACCGCATGTCAAATGACTTAAACGATATAACTAAAGAAATCTCCACTGTGCTGAGCGAGAGCGCTTCTTAGGTTGTTTGAGAAGTGTGAGTGCTCTGAATCGGGCTCAGGCATGGTACACTTGGGCGGCCCTGGCCCGGTTGGAAGAGGTGGGCCAGAGCGCGGTTCACTTGGGCTCAGGCGCGGTACGCCTACAGTGTGAGTACAAGCGTGCCTAAGCCCGAAACTGAAAGCGAGACGTGACTTTTTAAGGGACTGTTTCATATGGATTAATTAATCATTCGTACTGTTCAATGAACGCAAACTGTCGTAGATTATTAAAGATGTAAATCCCTCACTGCACATCAGCTGCACCTTCAGCAAACTTCCTAATTCCTGCAGCATGAGGACTGTTTATGAGCGTCAAAAGTGGCTGATCTGTTCGGCGAAATATTTGACTCCGTGTCACCGCATATCAAACCACTTAAACGATATAACTAAAGAAATCTCCACTGTGCTGAGTGAGAGCGCTTACTGAACAGCGCATCATCGATGACGTAAGCGTGCCCAGGCCCGAATGTAATGTGAGTGCGGGCCGTCGGGGGAGACGGGAGGGGGGACAAGCGTGCTTTGGCCCGGTTCAAGGCAACTGTACATAGTGTGAGTATGGCCTTAAACTGATCAGCGCATCATCGATGACTTAAGCGTGCCCAGGCCCGAATGTAATGTGAGTGCGGGCCGTCGGGGGAGACGGGAGGGGGGACAAGTGTGCTTTGGCCAGGTTCATGGCAACTGTACATAGTGTGAGTACGGCCTTATAGTCAGTTAAATGTCTGTTGAAGGAGCAGTATCAGCAGATATTAAGCAGACAGTCTACTAATAGGGCGTACTCCCCTATGTCTGTGAATGTGGATGTGTGTGAATGCAAGAGTGTATGGGTGTTTCCCAGTGATGGGTTGTACGGTAGCTGGAAGGGCATCCGCTGTGTAAAACATATGCTGGGTAAGTTGGTGGTTCATTCCGCTGTGGCGACCCCAGATTAATAAAGAGACTAAGTCGAGATGAAAATGAATGAAGGAACATTTTTTTTCTATTTTTCATTCAAATGAGTGCAACTGAGAAAATCAACAAAATCAAAACCAACATGTGAAGTATGAAAGCTCTAGTTATTCATATCTGAATTTGCATTCAAATAAATAATAATAAAAAAACATTATCCTTTGTGTTCAACAGAAGAAAAAGAGTCCCATTGGGTGAGTAAATAATGCATTAATGAACAGAACTTATTTATTTTAATACCAGAAGCTAATTCTGGACGGATTGCTTTGTGTTTAGTAATTCATTCAGCTGCCATTCTTCCTTCACGGTGATACTCTCGCATGCATTTACGGCTAAAAGCAGTAGTTTCGCTCCAAATACTGTGTTTGCATCAGACGGCGGATTAGTTTTTCCTGCAGGTTAAATGGCATATCAGCGGGCTGCTTGAAAACCAAAGACCCCATTTCCATTCACATCTGCAACGACTAAAAAGCCTAATGGGTATAAACAGCGCTAATCCTTTGTCCTTTGACACCAGGCCTCAATAAACCCAAATGGCGAAATATTGGAGTTTTTTTTTTCCTTCTGAAAGCACACATGAACGACCGACATCGGCGGGTGGTTGGATTCACGCTGTGGAAATGGAGGACAGACATAATAACATGCACAGCTGCTTTTGGATCTCTTTTTAAGGGAATACGGTCTGCTGGAAGCAATGGGAAAAGCTGCCGAGGTCTGTGACTCCCGGTAGTGAAGGAATAGATCTATTAGGAAGCATTAAATGTCTCCGAATAATTCAATGGATGGTCACAGTTTGACACAGCATGGTACTTTTCCAATACTGGAGGTCCGTATGTGGATTCGCAGTCACATTACTGAACACTCAATGGCTGGGATTTACACAGACGCCTGCTGAACTCGCATTTGGGGGGGATTTTAAGTCACATCTTTACTGTGACAGATACTCTTCAGAATGATGTGAAAACTTCTTGCACTTACATGTTCGGAGAGCAGATAACTTTTAATGGCACAATAAAAAAAGCGTTTAAACATTTAAACCTTTTTATACCTGTTTGGTAGGGGAGAGAGATAAAACGGGAGAAATCAGTAGCACGTTTTGGAGGAACGTGAAAACACATTATTCCCCCAAAGCTGTGGACTGAATTGAGGTTGGAGTTGCAGTACGAATGACAATAACAGCTTGAAATGAAAATAGAGGAGCAAGAAATCACACAGCCTCGTGTTTACTGTGAGTAACTGCAGCAGCTGGATGAAAATCGTAGGGAATTTGAGAAAGATCGTTCCAAGAAACACTAACAAACAGATAAATAATCTCGGACTGAACTCTGAAAAGCTGAACTTCAGACTTTAAGTGTCTGTGTGCTGTAATACAGTAATAGTTTGCTCTCTGGGTCTCCATCGGTTTATTGTAAACACTTTCATGACTTTTCTGCACTCAGAACAAGTGAAGATTTGGAAAACATAAAAAAAATATATCCGTTCATGTTTGGTTTGGGACATATGATGTAAATTGATATATATAAAAACAAACATAAGGATATGAGAATGTTTAAAGGGCAATGAAACCCCCCTGTCTTAGCAGGGTGTTTTCACGCCTCTACTTTGGAAAAAGTCAGGAAAGTGGGTGTGTCCAGCTCTGTTTAGGTGGGAGTGTCAGGGGGAGGGAAAGAGGGAAGGATTTGCAAATATGAGAGTTTCCGTTTGGGCACACAGGCGCAGATGAGAAAGAGAGTGACTGTGTTTACATGGACATCAGTAATCGAATTACTTGCCAAATTATTAATTTGTCGACTTTAACTGCAGTTTGGCACTTTCACTTTTTATTCAGGAAAATTTCCTGCATGTCCCCCGTGACAAACGAGATATTGAAAGCGTGGAACTGCTGGAGAGTGGAGTTTTAATGCAATGTTTGATACCGCACGGCGAATGGGAGAGGAAAATCCTCCGCATTTCTCGGTAAGATGAACTCGGTAGGTAGCGTCAGAAAGCCGTGTGTGTCTAGACTATCCTGTCACAAAATGCGGCGAAAATTCTACACGACGGTCAATATTTGATTGTGGTGTTTACATGTTTACACTCGGAGAGCAGCATTTACAGCGGATCTTTCCGTCTATAATATTGTACTATAATATTGCAGTGATATTAACATACTGTAAACTTAGTAACTAAATCATTTTGACTATGGTGTGTCTTTAAAAACTGAAAGAGCACTGCTGACGATACGACCTAACTTTGCCATCTGAATGAACAAACAAAGGGCACTGCTCTCACACACACTTACCTAATCTGTAGAGACAGGACAATTAAACTGGAACTGTGTCTTTTTTAAAAGGAGACGAGCGGCAAATTCGGAGTTCATCATTTCCAGATGCGAAAAGCTCTCGGGTAAAAAATGTTCCTTACAAACGCATTTCTGTCGCGTGTCGCAAGCACTGTAATCCACATATGAGTCCAGCAGCGCTCTCACAGTGGGAAAATGGAAACAAAACCTTCGTTGCAGCACATTAATAAACGCAGCACACTATTCAACACTGACAACCCGTGTCTCTAAATTCTTGTTCTTCCATTTGTTTTGGCAACACAACGTGGCGTCTCTCTGTCATATGAACACTGTAACAGGTAAAACAGTCTCCGAAGCTATCATGCATATTAATAAAGTTGCAGCTCATTCACAATAGAGCGCGCTGATTGGTTTGAACCAAGTCTTTCTCGCACACTCAGAGACGTCACAATGTTCTCGCAGGTACAGACAGCCACTCTCCACACTGGATTACACGCAAGTGTCTCATGGCCGTGACGCAGCTTCAAAAATTCGTTTCAAACCGGAAGAACGAATTTGCTCTAAATAATGCAAAAACAACCAATTTTTACTTTTTAGTGAGATATATGTGTCCTAATAGTGTTTATAGCAGCGTGGGACACATATATGACTGTCAACAGCTCAACAAATGTGTTTTGCTGTTTCGTAACCCTTTAACAAAGAAAGAAGATATTATTACTCACCAAGAAGGCCTTTAATTCATAAAAAAGTAAAAGTAAAGACATTACAAATCATTATATTAAAATGTAAATCAATCAAAGCATCCAAATTAAATAAATAGCACAGTAATTTAAAGTAAATTCTATAGTGGTTTTAAAATACACTATAGTTAATTACTTGAATCACTTTCCTGTGGTAATTCCAACCCAGGCTCATTCTGAAAAAGTACCCCTATATACATTTCTGGAGATCGCAGATGAAGTTTTTTTTGCAGTTTATGTTTTCGTGAATCCACCAGAGGCCACTGTGTATGCTTTTTGAAATCTCAAATTTCTTTTGAAAGTGCCAGTCGTGCCTGCTGTTCTCACGTAAATCCACCAGAGGCCGCTGTCCATTGACTGACCGATCGACTGACCCACAGTCCTCCTTCCCTAAACCCGACCAATAGTGTTTTCAAAAGCACAGACTGACCCGTCCACCACCTTCCCTTAATCAAACCAACAGTTTAAAAAAGGAATCCAGGAAAAGAAAAGCCCTCGTCTAATTTTGACTACATTTTCAGATTTTATTACATTCTCACCCGGTTATTTACTTGTTTATTTTATTTTTTGCCTTCTGTTTTTGTTTTACCTGCTTTCTGGAACCGTTCTTCACCGGACTCGAACCCCGTTGTCATGATCAACTCCTCTTTGCGTCTCAAGTCCATCGACATACACGGCAAGCCACCAGACAAACTGATAACAGCAGGAAAGCCTATATGGAGGTAAGCGGTCAGCTCGTAAGCGTGAAAAGGAACGGCGCCACCTGTAGCATTCGTATTAAAGATGAACTTCTGGATACCTAATTTGCGATCTCCAGACATCTACATAGGGCTACGTTTTCAGAATGAGTCTGTGTTGGGTAATGCCGCAGTCACACTAGAGTTTGTGCGTGCGAAATTCTGTCGTACGGTGCTGCGAAAAGGGGCGGGATTAAACAAGATGTTTAGACATTAAAAAAGCAGGCGATTGGTTCATATTTTACATTTCTGTCCAAAGAGGTCATGTTTTGATCATCGATTGGTCTCACGCAGTCATGTTATGCGATTTCGCAGATCAGAGTTCACCAAGCTTGAACTTTGCAATGCAGCAAACTGTTAAACTTGCCGACGACCTTACGTTTCCAGTCTGACACATTCGGGTGCTTATGAATGGAAGTCCATGGGGGGAAAAGTCCAGTGTGACCGCAGCTTAATTCTGTAGTTGCTATGGTAATAAATTATATTTTATTTTTATTAATAATATATTTATTAGTAATATAAACAATTGAACCAATATTGTACTACATTTCTACAGCTGTTACTTTAGTAAAAACTAAAGTATACTACATTATTTATTACAGTTTATCAGTTCACTAAAGTTGTGAATACTATAATATTCATTAATTCTTTCATTTTCCTTCGGCTTAAGCCTGGTTTATACTTCTGCGTCGAGTGATCGCTGTGACCCACGGCGCATCCCTTGCGCCTTGCCATGCATTTATAATTCTGCGTACTGTTTGTGTTGCTCTGCAATAACACTTCCGAAACGCTAGCTGGCGGTAAGGTTTTTATGTTCCTCTGTGTCAAGTTTCTTCATGGGCGTTTTGTTTTTTCTGAACGCTATCTTAGTCTACAAGTAGCTCAAACTTGCTCATTTAGAGACGGGAACCGCCAGACATGCAACAGTTTTAATCATAAGGTAAACAAAAATCAACAGTTTCCATCTGGAGCTCCTTAACGGGATTTGACATTTGTAAACATTCGCTCCAATGGGTTCACGTGGCTCTCACCCCCGCCCACACTCGACCAAGCAAGCTTGCTCTATGTGTTGTTACGACGTGTAGTTACATTTTCTGAGAGGTGCGTGTCAGTGTCGGCGTCAGTTATGACGAGGGCTATGCGACTGCGTGAAGGCTGCGCCGGAGCATACACATGCGCTTGATGCAGAAGTATAAATCTGCCTTTAATCCCTTTATTAATCAGGGGTCACCAAACCAGAATGAACCGCCAACTTATCCAGCATGTTTTACACAGCGGATGTAATACTATAATGTATATTACTATAATATATATAGAGTGTTATACACTTTACTATAGTATGGCTCAAAAACACTATAGTATTTACTATAAACATGCTAGCAGTATGCTAATAATGTACCAAAACATTTGTATTTCCAACTGAACACCTTCGAGCTTCATTCTTTCTTGTCAGACTTTCTCAACCCACCAAAAGCCAGAATTCTCTGATAATATAATATACAGTGTATATGTATAAATATTAGCTGGTATTACTGTTTTTGTTGTATTTTGGATCAAATAATCACAGCCCTGGTGAGCATTAGAGACATTACCCGTCATTTATAAAGTCTCTACTAGTCTTAATATTTATTTCAGGGCCTGAAAATAAGCTGAATGAGGACCAGATTGATGCCACAAGCAAAGCGACCGTCTGCACAGCACAAGACTCCCTCCAAATGAGCAGAATCGAGATGTTCCTGTTGTAATAACGTAAAGAATAATTTCCCCCAGTTGCAAAAAATGATATGAATTGCTCTCAAGCTGGGCAGTGATTTGTAAACTGTTATTGGGAGACGAATGCGGGCTTGGGGACAGATCGCACAATGTCATACCGTGCTCTCTGAGTTTGGCTTGCTGATAGCAACAGCTGTTGTGTTCGGCGGTCCTGCCAGCGGGTCATTTCCCTGCCCACCACCGATCGTTCCCTCCAGCGTGGGTGGTTATATCTTTGTGGGACTGAAGCGTAATTGTGAATAATGAATGCTTAATTTTTTTTTGCAGAGGGCAATGCGACCACTGTCCTGTCAGGATGATGCAGTGCCACCCATGTATATTCATCAGATACTCGCCAGCGAGGGATTTGAACCTTGTTCATATAATCAGTGCAGGTGATGGACTAATTATCCTGGTACAGAGAACTCGCAGATGAAAATGTAAATATAATTAGATATACTACTGGTTAAAGTCAACATGAAACGGCATCCGCATCGCATTTACCTTATTGAAGAGAAACTGGATATTCATTAAGAAAACAGTAGGGGCGGGGCTTAGTTTTGTATGTTTGTAATTGGATGGTGAAGAATAGATGTAATTTACACCAGACAAAATTGATTCAGATGGTTAAAGCCGGGATTTATCCACTTCAAATTTCATTAATTCTAATTCTGATCATGTACTGTTTTATAGAACCAGATATAATTAAAGATAAAGGCTTTTAAAAGACTATATTTAAGGATAAAAATATCTACTAAAGTTGTCAAAAAACCCACCAAACATTAGTCAGAACTAACAGTAGGCTCTCCACCCTGCTGAAAAAAAACAGCTTAAACCAGCCTAAGCTGGTTGGTTGGTTTTAGTTGGTCGACCAGTCTGGTTTCAGAGGGGTTTTGGCTTGGTTTCCAGCCATTTCCAGCCTGGTCTTAGCTGGTCAGGCAGAAAAATGACCAGCTTAAACCAGCTAAAACCAGCTTGACCAGCCTGGTTTAAGCTGGACATAGCTGGTTTTGGCTGGTCAAGCTGGTTTTAGCTTGTCAACTCCCAGCCTGACCAGCTAAGACCAGGCTGGAAATGGTTGGAAACCAGCCTGGAAATGGCCAAAACCCCTCTAAAACCAGGCTGGTCGACCAGCTAAAACCAGCTAACCAGCTAAGACTGGTTTAAGCTGTTTGTTTTCAGCAGGGCATTGTTGATAGCATGCTATCAATTTGCTAGTTCATGCTACCAACAAGCTAATTCGTGTTTTAACATGTTTACCAAGCAAAATTAACGTTAGCAAAATGTAACCCTGCTGAAAAAAACAGAATATGCTGGTAAGGTATGTTTTGATGCTGGTATGCTGGTCTTGCTGGTTTCGCTGGTCTTGATGCTGGTCTTGCTAGTTTTAATGCTGGTCTTGCTGGTCTCAATGCTGGTCCTGCTGGTCTCAATGCTGGTCAGGACTAGCACTCAGGCCAGCAAGACTGGCATTGAGACCAGCACTGAAACCAGCAAGACCAGCAAAACCAGCATTGAAACCACCAATACCAGCACTGAAACCAGCAAGACCAGCATCAAAACATACCTTACCAGTATATGCTGTTTTTTTCAGCAGGAAATTCTAGCTAGAAACATGTCAGCAAGAAGATGCCAATTAATGCGCACAACATAATTCATGTTTCAAAATGTTTATGATGCTAGAAACTATTGGCAATATCTTAAAACTCGCTAGAAACACATTAGCAAGAACAGTTAGTGTTAACATTATGAGAACCATGTTTGAATCAAGTTAACAACTTTTAATTTGTGCTAATAAAATGTTAATTCATGAGAGATTTTTAAACATTGGAGCAAAGTTAAAACATGCTAGAAACATTTTAGCATCAGCATGGTAACTCCTATGTTAACTATTGTAACCATGTTAAAAACATCATAGCACAAGCTAAATAATGCTAACACGATGCCAATTCATGTTTCTACATGTTTACCATGCAAGAAACATGTTAGCAATATGTTAAATGTCATTAGAAACACATTCACAAGAACATGTTATTTAATGCTAACATTATGATAACCATGTTTGAATCAAGTTAGCATTTAATTTGTGCTAACAAAAAGCTAATTCATGATAGATCATGTTAAACATCTGCGCAATGTTAAAACATGCTAGAAACATCTCAGTATCAACATGCTAATTCATTTGTTAACTATTATAACCATGTTAAAACATCATAGCAATAAGTTAATTCATGCTATCAAAATGTTAACGCATGATTCAACATGTTTGCCATGCTAGAAATGTGTTGGCAATATGTTAAATCTTACTTGACACATGTTAGCAAGAACATGCTAATTATTGCTAACATTATGAGAAATTATGTTTGAATCAAGAAAACAACATTTAATTTGTGCTAACAAAATGCTAACTCATGAGAGATTTTAAACATTGGAGCAAAGTTAAAACATGCTAGAAACATTTTAGCATCAGCATGTTAACTCCTATGTTAACTATTGTAATCATGTTAAAAACATAATAACAACAAGCTAATTAATGCTAACAAAATGCTAACCCCACTGAAAAAAAAAAAAAAAAAAGGGGCTGGTATTATTTGGTCGACCAGCCTGGTTTTAGAGGGGTTTTGGCCATTTCCAGGCTGGTTTCCAGCCTGGTCTTAGCTGGTCAGGCTGGGAGCTCAGCCAAAACCAGCTATGTCCAGCTGAAACCAGGCTGGTCAAGCTGGTTTTAGCTGGTAATTTTCCAGCCTTTTTCAGCAGGGAATACATGTTTCTACATGTTTACCTTGCTAGAAACAAGTTAACAATATATTAAATGTCATTAGAAACACATTAACAAGAACATGTTATTTAATGCTAACATCATGACTATTATGCTTGAATCAAGTTAACAACATGCTAATTTGTGATAACAAAATGCTAATTCATGGTAGAATATGTTAAACATGCTAAACATTTCAACCATGTTAAAACATGCTAGGAGCATGTTAGCAGCAACATGCTTATTCCTATGTTAACTTCTGTAACCATGTTAAAACATCATAGCAATAAGCTAATTAATGCTAACAAAATGCTAATTCATGTTTCTACATGTTTATCATGCTAGAAACATGTTAGCAATATGTTAAATCTTGCTAGAAACATGTTAGCAAGAACATGCAAATTAATGCTAACATTATGAGTAGGCTACCGTGTTTGAATCACGTTAGCAACATGCTATTTTGTGCTAACAAAAAGCTAATTCATTGTAGAACATGTCATGCTAAACATTTGATAAATGTTAAAACAATGCTAGAAATGTTACCACCAAGATGCTCATTCATATGTTAACAACAATAAACATGTTAAAAACATCATAGCAACAAGCTAAATAATATTAGCAAAATGCTACTGGATGCTTTGACATTTTTACCATGCAAGAACGTGTTAGCAATATGTTAAATGTCGCTAGAAACACATTTACAAGAACATGTTAATTAATGCTAACATTATGAGATAATTCATCATTCATCATTGTCATAAAACAGAAACAATCCATGAAACTTGTTAAACATGCTGATTCACATGCAAATTGACTTATTCTCAAGGAAAACTAAACTCGTAGAACTAGTTTTGCCAAGTCAACATCAAATTTATTCAAACTTAACTGGCTAAAGTTTCATTTTTACACAAGTATATATCCTACCTGTCAACATTGAGATGCGAAATAAGGGATACACCCCCCCTCCCCCACCCCCAATTTTTTTATATGTTTATCTGGAGCTGTTTCATTGTAAATAAACTTCTGAAACAATCAGTAATACGTTTTTATTATTATTTACAAAGAATATAATATTTAGTATACATTAGAAAAATCTGCAAATAAATTAGCATTTATTAACAGTTCAGCGCATTACAACTATTAGCTATTATAAAGGAATAGAATCAAGTTATCAAATCTCATCTTTTCTTCACTGTATAACTTAAACGTTCTGATTAAAGAGCAGCAAATGAATCTCTCATTTAGATATTTTTGGTTTGATTACATTTAATAACAGAGCTGTCACTTTAAAACTGCACAGATCTATAATGAAAGCATTTAATTGTTTTCCTAACTGTTTATGCTCATTTAAGACAACATTTGTTGTGTTTAAAAGAAAACCCAACAAGATCGACATGTCTAGATGTTGTTATTATTATTATTATTATTATTATTATTATATTCATTCATTCATTTATTTTATTTTCGGCTTAGTCTGTTTATTAATCTGGGGTCGCCACAGCGGAATGAACCGCCATTATTATTAGTATTATCATTATTATTATTATGATGATGTGTATTTGTCTGTTCAAACATGCACCCAAAACCCAGTGTCCACTTGAGCTCAGCATCAAATCGTGTACGTTCAGAATCCACTTGGGAAACAGCGTCTATTATCACTATGGAGAGCATCAGCTGACAGTCATGCATCTTTATATGAACTGACTGTTTTGAGGATTGCATAGGGGCAATGGCGCCTGTAATAAAAGGAAATTAATCGCGCCGTTTTTATGATTATTTCAAAGTGTTTCCATGCCTAAATAAAAGGAAAGCACAGAACCGATTCACATTTAAGAGCAAGGGCGACCCCTGGTGGTTCGGCGGTATGGGTTGCATATAGGGAGGATCGGCTCTTCTCAGAAAGATAAAAAATACGGGAGAAATATGGGAAAATACCTTTACGGGATTACAGCGGGATAGAACTGTAAAATACGGGAGAATTCCGGGAAAAACTGGAGGGTTGACAGGTATGGTATATATACATCCTTGTGTATCCAGTGATCAGTTCTTCTCGTTTATAGACCATTTTAAGGGATGTAAACAATAACAATGGTCCCAACCTATTTCCTGTTTTACATTTGTAATTTCTATAGCTTCCGAGAATCCAGAAAGAGCCACATATTGATAATGTTATGATAGCTGTTATGATTGAATTGCCTCTTGTTACAGTTATGACATAGTTTGATAACAAGAAATGTTCATGGGCCAATGACATGACCACATTGAAATGGTCTATTGCTTCAGGTGCATTGTATGCAAGGTTTAATGGACTGAGGGAAGCTGTGAGCCCATACTATTGAAAAACTATTGGGTAAAACTGATAATGAGCTGATAAGCACTGTAATAAACATGGGTAACACTTTATTTTGATGGTCCATTTGAGCATTAGTAGACTGTCTGCTTAATATCTGTTGACACTGACATTTAACAGTCCTTCAACAGACATTTAACTGACTATAAGAATCTTTGCAAGTACATGTCAACTTCCACTAACCCTAACCCCAATCCCAACCCTAACCCCAACCTAACAGTCTACTTATAATCTAATGATAATTAGTTGCAATGTAACTTACATTCAACAAACAGACCATCAAAATAAAGTGTGAACTAAACATGTCTCCCAAGTACATGAATGCAAATCAGACAGTCTGTAGGTGGGCTGACAGAGCTTCAGATTACAAGATTACCAGTCAAAAAAGTTGACTGCTGTATAAGATGAAAGCAACAGGTGTAGCGTAGAATACAAGCCTTTTCTCCATCTCTTCTAAAAGTTTCAGCTGAAGTTGTAGTTTTTCATCCTGGTTAAATTCAATTAAGTTAGAGGTTGGGACCCGAATGCTTTCTGGAAGCTCTGTTGTTCCCTTTTTAATAAATTATACGTTCGGCGGTTAAATAATGAATGAACATCGAGTAAATGCCAAACAACGGCAAGTCAAAAATTCCTCACCGGTTCTCTTCTGCATAGGTGCCTAAATATATCAGACAGCCGTTTAACAATGTAAAACAGCAGAAGCATCTTAATTCTTGTCTTTAGGGGGGAGAAAAAGCAAACAAGAAAATATAAGGAGATGACTTTATCTCCCCAGAAGCATTCAGCACAGAGTTTTCATCAATCAGTCCGAGATTTCTCCACTTAAAGTGCCCTTTTCTTAAGATCTGTCCCGTCGTAATGAAAGGCATTCATTATTGTCAAGAAGCTATAGGCTTTATGTATATAAATGAATTCTCCAACCCACTTATCCGTGCTTTATTATGAGCGAGCAAGACGTAATTGTGTTTCTGATCAGCGCAGATAAATTCAGATGTGCAGGAGTTTCCGCTGATCAGACGGAGGAGGAGGTGAGCGTTTCAGCGCTCTTATTACGCCTCCCTCTAATGATATTAAATATGAAGGGGAAATGTATTACGCTACAGCTAATTCTTTGATGGCTGACAGTTTGCCACTAGTTTAATTTCGAGCATCTGCCACCGAGACGACAACAAAAACTTGTCCCCCTTTCTAGTTAGTTGAGTGTAATCAACAAAAGCCCTTTAATCATGTTTGGTTAAGTGTCAGGTTCGAGGTACGAGTGCTGTTGCACACTTGAATTAATACAGAAATGCATTTAGACTGGCGGTTCTGCAGCAGAGGTCAGTCTCATTTGATCATGTTGAACGTGTGTTACCTTGTCATCACATCTGAAGCAGTGAGGGTTCCAGTTCAACAGGTTCTTTCTTATTCTGGGTCTGTTAGCGAGTATTTGCAACCCAGGCTCATTCTGAAAATGTACCTCCACACATAGCAAAGTTTCTCTGGCCCACACAATCAGCTTTTGCTTGGCACACATGCTGCAGTGAATTAAGGTACATGACTGGACCAGGTATGGATGCCAGACAATGGCCAAACATAGACCATATCTGGGCCAAGTCTCAGCCAAGTTAATAACCCATGACTGGGCCTGAACTGGGCCAGATATGTTGGTGCATCACAACTGCAATGTAATTGATAAACCCATGAAGCATTGCGCTTCTTTTCTCGAAGCGATCTTATTGGTAGAAGTTTTTTCTTCATTCAAAAAATCATAAAAATGTATTTTAAATGTGGGTCAAGATAGGCCAAACTTACATGGCCCACATGTCAATTATTAACCTCTGGGCCAAATACTACATTTAACATTTGGCCCAAGTATTGTGTGCCGCCTTAAAGACAGTGCCACCTCTGCCAAACCCAGGCCATGTTTGGCCCACATGCTGTATGCCAGTGCCGGATGAATGCCTGCTGTGCCAAATCTGGGCCAAAATTCATTGCTATCTGGGTCTATATACATTTCTGGAGACCGTGAAATATGTCCCAGGGGGTATATTTGTGGTGCCCCTGCTCCTCCACATTGAGATAAGTCAGCTGAGGTGGCTCGAACACCTGTTTTTGATGCCTCCTAGACGCCTACCTAGGGAGGTGTTCCAGGCATGTCCCACCGGGAGGAGTCCTCAGGGAAGACCCAGGACACGCTGGAGGGACTATGTCTCTCGGCTGGCCTGGGAACGCCTTGGGATCCCCCCAGAGGAGCTGGAAGAAATGTCTGGAGAGAGGGAAGTCTGGGGTTCTCTTCTAAGACTGCTGCCTCCACGACCCAGCCCCGAAAAAGCGGATGAAAATGAGATGAAGGAATGAATAAATGAAAAGCGGAAAAGCGGATGAAAATGCCAATTAGTTTGAATGCCAGTTAGTATGAAAATTAGTTTTAAGAACTAATTTCGAATAACTTTTATCTTTGCCATGATGACAGCACATAATATTTGACTTGACATTCTTCAAGATACTAGTATTCAGCTTAAAGTGACATTTAAAAGCTTAAATATGTAAATTAGGTTAACTAGGCAGGTTAGGGTAGTTAGGCAAATCATTGTATAATGATGGTTTGTTCCGTAAACAATTGAAAACAAATATTGCTTATGGGGGCTAATAATATTGACCTTAAAATGGCTTTAAAATAATGAAAACTGCTTTTATTCTAGCCTATATAAAACAAATAAGACTTTCTCCAGAAGAAAAGAATATTGTAGGAAATACTGTGAAAATTTCTGTGCTCTGTTAAACATAATTTGGGAAATGTGTGCACAGTGTGCATAGGGCCCTAGCAATTTAGGGGCCCAGCAATGGCCCGCTCTTCACTTATGTCGTCTTCCGACCCCCCAATTTATTGAATAAAGTTTTTAAAGTTTTCATCAAGTACATAATAATACAAAGACAAATTACAGGTTTATATCAGTAAACATAAAATAAAAATGTTGCATTTACAGCTTCATATATAATAATTTTTGCATAAAATAACAGAAATGGGCCATGTTTTCAGACAGCATATTCATTTAGACCACATAATACCATTTATCTAAATATTTTCAGACCTGTAGAGTAAAACAAAACTAACTGACTGAAACCCTGACAAATGCAGTACATTCAGAGAAACTAAGAAATAGTCTCTCAATTTTTAATCATTTAAATTAAAACAATTTTGACCATTTGTATACTCAACCCAGGCTCATTCTGGAAATGTACCGCTATATACATCATACCTGTCAACATTGGGATGTGAAAATAAGGGATATGGCCACCATAATAAGGGATCTCCCCCCCCCCCCCCCCCCCATTCCCTTAAAAAAATCCCTAAATTACTAAATATGTTGATTTGGAGCTGTTTCATTGTAAATAAACAGTTAAATGGTCAGTAATATGTTTTATTATTATTATTATTATTTACAAAAGAAAAAATAAATAGTATACATTAGCAGCAAATGCATTAGCAAACAGGTCAGCTTATTAAAATTAATAGCTATTATAATTAAATAAAATCAAGCTATCAAATCTCATTAGCGGTTTCTTTACTGTATAACTTACATGTTTTGATTAAAGAGCAACAAATGAATCTCTTATTTATTTAGATTTTTTTTTTTCGTTTGATTACATTAAATAACAGAGGTGTCACTTTAAAAATGCACACATCTAACATTTCAATGAAAGCATTCGATTGCTTTCCTAACCTTTTATGCTCATTTAGGACGAAATTAGTTGTGTTTGAAAAAAACCCCACCAAGATCAACATCTTTAGATATTATTATTATTAATTATGTGTATATGTCTGTTTAAACACTGACTTTAAACCCAGACTTTGGCTCCCTTTCAAATCGCGTATACAGAATCTGTTTGGGAAACACAGTGTCTATTTATCACTATGGAGCGCGTCAGCTGACAGTCGCGCACCGCTATATTACTGTTTTGAGGATTGCATATGAAGGGGAGACGGCACCTGTAATAAAAGGAAAGGGAATCCTGCCGTTTTTATATTCATTTTAAAGTGTTTTCATGCCTAAACAAAGCGAAAAGCTCAGAACAGACTCACATTTAAGAGCAAAGGGCGGCCCCTGGTGGTTTGGCAGTATGGGTTACATATAGGGGAGGCTCTGCACTTTAATGTTTATTGCCACGCTTCAGAGAAAGGTCAAAAATACGGGAGAAATACGGGAAAATTCCTTTACGGGATGATACCGGGATAGAACTGTAAAATACAGGAGAATCCCGGGAAAAACGGGAGGGTTGACAGGTATGATATACATTTCTGGAGAGTGCTAAATACGTCCCAGGAGATACGTTTTCTGAATCCGCCAGAGGCTGCTGTGTATGATTTTTCATATCTAAAATTTCTCTCACGAGTGCCATTTGCGTCCGCTGTTCTCGCGTAAATCCACCAGAGGCTGCTTTCGACTGACTGACTGATTGATCAACTGACCCACCCTTCTCCTTCCCTAAACCCAACCAATAGTGTTTTAAAAAGCACAGATTGACCAGCGACGCTCTTTGCTGCACTCAAATCCTGTTAACTCCTCTCTGCGTCTCAAGTTCGCTGACGTACATGGCAACCCAGTGGACAAACTGGTAACAGTGGTAAGGCCCTCCACATTGAGGTAAGCGGTCAGCTGGTAAGTGTGAAAAGGAATGGTGTCATACCGGCCCGTAACGTTCATTTTAAAGACAAAATGCAGCCATATGTTCCTCTGACTACATAATTCACAACCTCCAGAAATGTATATAGGGCTACGTTAACAGAATGAGCCTATGTTGTGTATACTATATATAAATACTACATGTATTTATTAAATAAATATATATAGTTTTTTATGATTTCATTTAATTATATTATTAATTGCAATTTATTTGCATAAAATGTTTCCCAGTATGAATTATATACACAATTTTAAGTTTTAAAACTCTTTGCAAAACACAGTACCGTGTCATAATTTCAACGACCTTCCAGCTTTCGCTATTATAGAGCAAGCTGTAAATATGCACCAGACTTTATGTCTGTTGTCAAAACTCTGAAGTACAGAGCAGAAATGAAACTCTTAATGTTTTATATTAGCAACAAAAACCACCAAGCATGAAAACTTAGTATTAAAAAGACATTCGTTCAATAAAATATTGAATGAACACAACCTGTGGTCTGACATCCAGACTCAGCCTCCCAGAAATCAATCGCACAATCAAAACTATTAATGATCACCCGAAAATGGCAACAGATCACAGACCAAAAACATCTTTATTTATTCATGTGTCCCTCTTGTCTTGATGAAGCAGAAGGTTTTTTTTTAGCCTTCATTGTGAATCATGACAGTTCAGAACGAAGGGAATAATCAGTGAGAAGATTGTTTGAGAAACTCAATCATCCCTGATGACAAATAGCAGGTAGCAAAAAAGCTTCTGGTTAGAGAAGTAATGAAACTCTAAAAATTTAAGAGGGTTTTACAGCTCAAGAACCAAATCTGTGTGTCCCAAACACTACATGTCACGTTCATGCTCTTCTCAATCCTGTTAAACAGGCATCTCAGTCCGAAAAATCATCACCTGTTAATCCACATCCGAGCTGTTGGACTGCAGGACAGGGTTACGAGCAACTTAAAGAGCCCGTAAAACAGTTTGATGAATGCTGTTTTCCTCCCTGTGCAATCAAATCCCTTATTGCGGCTTTTTATTGCTACCACTAATGTTTAATTTATATTTTAATCTGCCTTTGTCAATGTTTAGTAGTGCAATAGCATTGATATCAGCCTGATTTTGACATGATTTGTTTGATAGGAGATTCATAAACAATAAAAGGATTTACAATCCTTTATTTTTGAAGGTGTTAAACTACACTAATACTGTGGCCATTGTTTGTATATGCTCTTGTTTCTGTGAGTCATTCACTAGCTCCGCCTGGTCCATGACATCATGCATATCAGTAAAGACTAAAAGTAAATGTGCAGTGTGAAATGTATAGTGTCAAAATATCTTAATCTGACACAGAAACTGTTGTAACAGACCAAACTATTATGTAGTCTCATCATAATTCTGATCTGTATTAAAAATGATTACAAAAGAATATGTGAACATATTATTTTTACTATTTTACGACTGAACTCGTACGAATTCGTACAAATTAGCCACTAAACTGACAAAATGTAAAATACTTACTGAACATCAACTATTTAAAAAAAAATAAATGTCTGATGGTAAATTATACTAAACGTTAACTATTTTAGGTCCTTTAGGATAACCTAAATCATTTACATTTGCTAAATGCATTTGCTAATTGCTACATTTGAGAATTTTTTATTAATTGCTAGACAGTCAAAAGTTTACACACATTTCCTTGGTATTTTTTAGCTTTGCTTTTAAACTGTATAACTTTGGTCAAATGTTTTGGGTATCCTTCCACAAGCTTCTCACAATAGTTTGCAGGAATTTTGGCCCATTCCTCCTGACAGAATTGATGTAACTGATTCAGATTTGTAGGCTGTCTTGCTCACACAAGCTTTTTCAACTCTGCCCACAAATTTTCTATAGGATTGAGTTCAGGGCTTTGTGATGGCCACTCCAAAACATTCACTCTGTTGTCCTTAAAGCACATTTTAACTAATTTGGCAGTATGCTTAGGGTCATGGTCTGTTTGGAAGACCCATTTGTGGCCAAGTTTTAATTTTCTGGCTGATGACTTAAGATGTTGCTTCAGTATGTTCTTTCTTCATGATGCCATCTATGCTGTGAAGTGGACCAGTCCCTCCTGCAGCAAAACAGCCCCACAACATGATGCTGCCGCCCCCATACTTCACAGTTGGGATGGTGTTCCTAAGCTTGTAAGCTTTCCCCTTTGTCCTCCAAATGTTACACTGGTCATTATGGCCAAACAGTTCAATCTTAGCTCCATCAGACCACAGGACATGTCTCCAAAATTATTCTTTTTCCCAGTATAATTTAGCAAATTGTAATCTGGCTTTTTTGTTGATTCTGGCTTGTTGATTTTCCCATGTTGTCACATAAGAAAGCAGTGTGTTTGAGGTTTTCCTTAAATGCTATTCTACAGTTGCGCCTCCAATTAACTCAAATATTGTCAATTAGCCAATCAGAAACTTCCAAAACCTTGACACCATCATCTGAGCTTTTTCAGCGGCATAATAATCTTATTGTATGTAAACTTGACATTCAAGAAAAGTTATAACAATTTCTCAAAAAATATCTCTCTCATTATTCTGCTATTAAGCATAATCCTAACTTACTTGTGTGTAAAAAGTTCTTGGGGTTTAAACTTTAAAATAACACCATTCACCATTAAATAATTGATGAGCACTGAACGGATGCCCAACAATGGTAAAGTCAGGCAGTCTGAGGCCTCTTTCATTGGCTTCTCCTCCGCACAGGTGCCCAGATAAATGGACAGTCATTTACCAGGACGTGATTGCCTTCATAAAAGCTGGGCAGGGAGCAAAAAAAGTCTTCTAATTGAGAGACATCCATCACTTTCGCAACACATTTGCATGGGCCGAGAGCTGAAGAATGAAGTCGCAGAGAAGTTCATTTCATTCCAGGGTCAAGAAATGGAGCGACCGCTGGCCACCGGCCCTGATTTTACAACGCCAGCGTCTCGACCGACCTCTAAACCCGGATTAATTCACGCTAGCCGCCAGCTTTCCATGCATTTCTATCTCCGGTTCTCCCTCTCACGCCGCTGCCATTTTTTTCGCTCGCCGTCTCGCCATATTTCATGATTGATTATTGTCCCGGCGCTCATCTCTCAGTGTGTCGCGCTCCCTCCCTTCCTGTTTAACTTTCTCTCTCGGTGACTCAGGACTGGCAATCCAATTTATATTGTTATGTACGTGCGGCGTGTTGGCAAATTGAATTGAATCTGGGACCTTGTTTTAATATTGCATGTACGCGTGGCCTAAAAATAACCTGGAAGACAGATTGCTTCAGATGTGTTAACGCAGTCTACTCCAAGCAGACGTATGCCGTCTGAGAAATAAATGAAAAGGTTTATGACTCCTTTACCTGGTCTTTTTAAGTTAAATTGGCAAAACTGCATCGCACTAATGTTGCCGCTGTAGGGGAAGGTAGTGATTGCAGTTATTTCAGAGCCTCCAGGAAAGATGACTCCCTAATGAGATCTCTTTAGTATCAGTTTTGTGCTGAAGTCTCCAGCTTCTCAGATTTTTCTCTCCAGAGAGATCAGGCCTGGTAAACACACGTTTCCTATAGAGCAGAGGTAGTCGACACTGAAATTGTACGCGCAGTAGGAGAGCATTCCAAGAAATTGATTTTTTCCTGAAAGTAAATCCGGGTTTATGCTCTACGCAGCTGCACGGGTGCAAGGATGCGTGATGGAAAAGCCGTCTGATCTCGGCTCGCTAAGAGTTACAAAATGATTTCACGTTTGTACTGATGATCTCTGGCAATAAACTGTAGAAATTGAAAGTTTGCTGTTGGAGTTTGACATTTTTAACATTGTTATTTGATTAAGATATGTATTCTTGATGCAAAGTTGTATTTTCTGCAATAAAACTAGTCTTTTGTGTCCTCCTACAGAAATCATGCTACAATAAAGAGTGCACATGCAGCATATACAGTTGAAGTCAGAATTATTAGCCCCCCTATTTATTTTTTCCTCGTTTACTGTTTAACGGAGAGAAGATTTTCTCAACGCATTTTTTAAACATAGTAGTTTTAATAACTCATCTCTAATAACTGATTTATTTTATCTTTGCCATGATGACAGTAAATATTATTTGACTAGATATTTTTCAAGACACTTCTATACAGCGTAAAGTGACATTTAATGGCTTAACTAGGTTAATTACAGTAGGCAGGTTAGGGTAATTAGGCAAATCATTGTATACCGAAGGTTTGTTCTATAGACAACTGAAAAAAAAATTTAAGGGGACTGTCACGATCACCGGCGATTTAACGATCAGAGATCGCTGGTAAACATTCACATTCAAATGAACTACAAATCCTCCATGTTATGGACTACAAGACCCAGTCATGCAACACACACACAACCGATTCCTGATCCTGACTGATTGCAAACACACAGTTGATGCTGCTTAAGTACTGATTACACACACATACAGTTGAAGTCAGAATTATTAGCACCCCTGATTTATTCGCCCCCCTGTTTATTTTTTTCCCAATTTCTGTTTAACAGAGAGAAGATTTTTTCAACACATTTCTAATCATAATAGTTTTAATAACTCCTCTCTAATAACTGATTTATTTTATCTTTGCCATGATGACAGTAAATAATATTTGACTAGATATTTTTCAAGACACTTCTATACAGCTTAAAGTGACATTTAAAGGCTTAACTAGGTTAATTAGGTTAACTAGGCAGGTTAGGGTAATTAGGCAAGTTATTGTTTAATGATGGTTTGTTCTGTAGACTATCGAAAAACAAAAATAGCTTAACCCTCCTGTCGTGTTCACATCCTGCCCCTTACTTTAGTGTTCCCGGTCAAAATTGACCGGTCTGTTTTAACTGCTCCTATGTTAGCACAAAAAATCTTTTTTCACCACAAAATTTTTATTCAACATTCTTTAGCTGTGAACAATGTTTTAAAGTAGTGTTTAACATGAATTTATAGAATTAGACATAAAAGAACTGCAGTGAAAATACAAATAGGCGCTGAAAATGTTTATAAAATGAAGAATAGATGACATAAATCAAAATACTTTGTTTTGTTACTAATAGACAGCTCTTTAAAATAACTATCACAGCGTTTGACCAAAGAAATTGAAATTTTAATTTATCTGAATGATTTATCAATCAGCAAAGCACAAACAAAACGATATACTTTCCTGTGTTTTGAGTGCTCAAAATTTTATTTAGTCCTTCAATTGGACTATATTAGTGTACTAATACAGGGAATAGTGACTGAGGGTATAGACAGTGAGCATGGACACAGAACTAGCACTAGTTATACTCATTTTTGAGCGAGATGCTAATGGTCTAATCCAATAAAATAATTGATGCTAAGTGCTCCTGTTCCACCCAGAGATAGGCTGAACAAAGAATAACAGAAAGAAAGAAAGAAAGAAAGAAACAAACAAACACACACAGATGGTTTCACCGAATTGACTCTATCGCTGTCTCTGCACTCCACCTATAGCTGGTGGGTGGTGAGCCCACTGGCACCATTGTCCTGTGGCTGCTGTCGCATCATCCAAGTGGATGCTGCACACTGGTGGTGGTGTGGAGAGACCCCTCTCATGATTGTGAAGTGCTTTGGGTGTATGACCATACACGATAAATGTGCTATATAATTACACATTACATTACATTACAATTGTTTTATCAGGATGTTAATTCACGTTGGAGAATCCAACCCTATCTCATGGCAATTCATAACTTATGGGTTTAGTGGCTAATCTGTATGAATTCATACAATCTCATTCATACAATTTAGTACAATTTGCTTATCCCCAATGACGGTTGGGTTTAGGGGTGGGGGGCCACGCCTCCTTTTAAAAATTGTACATTTTTATATGACTGAACGTGTACAAATTAGCCACTAAAGTGACAAAACGTAAAAAAAAATAGTTAGGTTCCTTGTGAGATCCAGCTGTAGGATTGGCACATAAGTGCGGAAAAGAGATGTGTACCTGCACAAAACATTGTTCAGTCTGAAACGTGAGTGAGTGAGTGAGTGAGTGAGTTGGGGTGGTGTGTATGGGGATGTTTTCTGTCTGCTGGATGAATATTGTCTGGATACCCATTCATTTTCTATGGCGGTCACTTTTGACCGGGAACACCACAGGTGTAACAAGATTAATTAAAACAATCAAAATTTAATGAAAGAGGTGATCATCACTTTTATATGTTCAAGTGCATAGTGTGGAGGATATCATACGATCTTGAGGCAATCAGATGTAAAACACTAATTATGAGTGTTTTAAGTTGTAAATCGGTCAGATTTGACCCGAACATGACAGGAAGGTTAAAGGGGCTAATAATTTTGTCCCTAAAATGGTTTTTAAAAAATTAAAAACTGCTTTTATTCTAGCCAAAATAAAACAAATGAGACTTTCTCCTGAAGAAAAAATATTATCTTGTTATAAGATACATGTATTATAATATTATTTTGACTATCAACCAACTATATGAATGTTACTTTATTGTAGGTCTTAGCGTGGTTACAATAAAAAATACTTCATGCGTTGCTTTTTTTCATAAACGATTAAATAGACAAGTTAATCTGACTGCCCTAATTTAGAGCACTTTAATTATTGATTGCTATCAGCATGTGAAGAGACTTTCACGCAGTATAACAAAAAGGATTCTGAAAAAAATGGCCTACTTCTTTTCTTTGTGAAGTTTATAACCAACACTGATTCTCTGAGCCATATGAGAATGAACAAATGCATTAATAAAGAACTTATAACAGTGTACAGATGAACACCTCAAAGCTCTTTACAATCAAGAGCAACAAACAGCTACTAAGGGCTTACTCACACTATGCTATCCGAAGCGTGCCCAGGCCCGTTTCCCGGATCGTTTGAGAAGTGTGAGTGCTCTGAATCGGGCTCAGGCACGGTACACTTGGCCGGCCCTGGCCCGGTTGGAAGAGGTGGGCCAGAGCACGGTTCACTTGGGATCAGGCGCGGTACGCTTACAGTGTGAGTGCAAGCGTGCTTGAGCCTGAAACTGAAAGCGAGATGTGACTTTTAAAAAGGGAATGTTTGATATGGATTAATTAATCGTTCGTGCTGTTCAATGAACGCAAACTGTCGTAGATTATTAAAGACGCAAACCCCTCACTGCACGTCAGCTGCGCCTTCAACAAACTTCCTAACTCCTGCAGCATGAGGACTTTATGATTGTTTATGAGCGTCAAAAGTGGCTGATCTGTTAGGTGAAATATTTGACTGCGTGTCACCGCATATCAAAAGACTTGAACGATAGAAATCTCCACTGTGCTGAGCGAGAGCGCTACTGAGCAGCACGTCATCGATGACGTAATCGTGCCCAGGTTCAAATGTAATGTGAGTGCGGGCCGCCGGTGAAGACGGGAGGGGGGACAAGCATGCTTTGGCCCGGTTCAAGGCAACTGCACATAGTGTGAGTACGGCCTTAAACTCAAGACTGAATCAGAGAGTCTGCGAAATGAAAAGAATTGAAGGAGGAAGTGAGGAGGAAGAAAGAGGAAACTCTATCTTCTGGCATAATAAGCATATCAAAAGCCGTGTTTGCACAATACACATCAGAGAAGGATAAACACAAAGACAATGACTATCAGTCTAAAGCCAAAATTGCAGGCTGTCTGTTTCTCATTGTGCACGAACATGCCGAGGGTCTCGGCTAGCGACGGTTCAATAATATGGATGACAATACATGCAACGAGAGCCTGAGAGTCTCTGCCAAAACCCTTGATTGTTGACGCTTCGTTCTGCTCATCATGGAAACGTCCAGCTTTGAGCCAGAAAACAAACATCGGGACATGGTTTATGTATGAGATCTCGAAGCGAGTGACACGGACGGTGATGTTCTGAGGGAAAAAACACGTGGCCCTTTTCTTCAGGCTTTGCAAGACTATTAGGAGATAGGCAGGCGGCCAACGGCCTTCAAGGAAAGCTCTATATTTCAGGCCACAGAATTGCTTGCAGGTAAACAAAAAGGGCACTGGAAGAGCATGGAAAATAATAACTTTCGGGTTACTGCAGGTGTGCCGACCTTTAAATCAGAAGTGAAACTCGGGGAGGATGTCAGACTGCGGCAAATCTCATCATAATCGAAATAAAATGCAAATCGGTCCCAGTATCAGCGGTTTGACAGACGTGCAGGCTTCTATATCATTTGTTTCTTGTAAGGAGAATAAGTGATGAGCTTTGAAAGCCTTGTATTATGTTTGGACACATGCTAAATGTTTTATTTTTGTATCAGGTATTCTGTGAATCAGTGTTTGCAAAGTAAATGCGATGAACCATTTAAAGGGGACCTATTATGCAAAAATCACTTTTATAAGGGGTTTAAGCACAATTGTGTGGCTGCAACATGAGAATATAACCAGCCTCTAATGGTAAACATGTATTAATTCTTTTTTTTATAATCAGAGCTGATAAAAACAGTCTGCAGAAACTCTTTGATTGATATTCTTCCTTTGTACATGTCATCAGAGAAGGAAAGCCCCGCCCATTAGTGATGATCCTGAGTTTTTACCAAGTTAAAATGAAGACTTTTTAAGACATTTCTAAGGCCATTATGTATGAAATTTTAGACTTATACTGGGCTAAACGCTAAAGATTTTTTTTTTCCGAATATCCCAGTTAGAAAAGATTTTCACTTGCCCTATCAAAAAATGATTAACATTTTATACATTTAATAATACAGTAATAATAATTTAGTGTGAACATTTTTTTTAATAATTTTAAAATAATAATAGCCATCAATTACTTCAGTCTACAATAATAATAATAATAATTTAATAATAAAAAAAATATAGGTCTGGGGTGCGTTTCCCAAACAACAATGTAACTCGCGGCTGAACTATCATAGTACGATGCATCCTTTAGGAAAAGAACGATGTAGTGACGAGTGTTTTCCAAAACCCCTAGTTTCTCTGTCACAGATCCATCATTTTAACCATATCAGTTATATAACGTAAAACGTCCATAATGATGCTCTAAACGGGGTGGAGTAACTTATTTAGAGAACAACCCCATCATTTCTTTGTGCAAATTATATTGTTTTACACAAACACACATTTAAAAGAAAATCCAATATTAGTTTTGGTAAAAACATGCACTCGCTTTCCATATTACTGTAGTTGAAATATATGTAAACAGCACATATAGAGCCTGTTTCTTTTACAAATATTATTGAGAACATTACATATTCTACTCTAAAACATAAAGTCACTTACTAAAGTTAACACATGTTCTAATATCATATAAATAATAAATAATGAGGCTATTTATTAAGAAATGGAATTTAATATTTATTATTTATTAGGAAATGAAACAATCCTACTTTAATAATATTATTAATAATATTAATGATGATGATGATGATTATTATTTAGATGATTAATATTATTATTAAGTATAATATTGTTTATTTATTTTTAATTTTTTGACAAGTCTACTTTTACAATTTGACACATGCAAACCACTGCAGAAATGTTCTAACCAACAGGCCCAGGTCATATACAGTACAGATACTTAATAAATAACCTACTATAAATAAAAAACATTAACGTATGCTATGTTTTTTGTTTTTACAAGCTTTGGAGACTTAACATGAATTCCGCTTTTAAATAATAAGTCACCTATAGCTTTCGTCATGAGGCTGTGTTCAAAATGACATCAATGTTTTCAAAGTGCACTGCGAAGGGAGCACAATTGTAAACATGAAGATCGCTAAAACTGAACTGTAAAAATGCTAGCAAATTACACCTAAGAGTGATGACTTTATTGCTTTTTTATTTTTAATCAGGTCACACTTTATTTTGATGGACCGTTTGTTGAATTTAAGATACATTGCAACTAATTCTCAGTAGATTATAAGTAGGTTGTTAGGTTGGGGTTAGGGTTGGGGTTAGGGTTAGTGTAAGTTGACATGTACTTGCAAAGTTTCTTATAGTCAGTTAAATGTCTGTTGAAGGACTGTTAAATGTCAGTGTCAACAGATATTAAGCAGACAGTCTACTAATACTCAAATGGACCATCAAAATAAAGTGTTACCTTTAATCATTCCAAGTTTAAATGTCAGATGTTCTAAACGAATAGGGTACTAAGTACTAAGGTACTAAGCATTAAGGTAATATCTCTTAGTTGCAAAAGAGCAACACTTGCTCAAACTAGATAGCTCATTCCTCAAAAGCAAGTATTGATGTCAATGAAAGTGTCAGTGTCATCAAGATGCAAAGTCCTGCCTCCATTGTTTATGAACAAGATAGTCAAATGGCTTTGTCATGTTTTCATTATGACACTTTACTCTCTACATTTTTCCAATGCAATAAAGTCAGATTTTGGTGACACTTCCTGAAAATGTTCAAGACAGCACTATATACTATTTGCACAGCCATTTGAAAACTACAGTAAAATTAGACATCACTGCATTTAGTGAGGTATCTGAGTACAAGACACTGAATAAGTATGTTTCACATGTTTACTGCATTTGCTCTTTGCAATTCTAATTTATTGACAGCATTGTGCAAAAGAATAAACACACCCTTATTTACAACAAACATAAACTCCCTTTGTGTAGAGCTGTGCACAACTGTAAACAATATTACAGTACATATTGGAACTGAACCTACAACATACACAGGTCTGTAAATCATTCATCAAATTGTTCAATTTAGGAGACATTTTCAGAAAAAAAAAGATTTAACATTTTTAAAATAAAATTAGCTTGACAGATTTTGACAACTAGTTCAACATGTTTGTATGTAATGACTCAAGTAATGAAATGAGGACTATTAGTATTATATGGAAAGACTATTCAGCATCCACAAGTTTAGTTCATTTTGACTGACATGACATAAGCAAATGATAATGTTACAAACAGCAGAGAGTTGTATGAAAGCAATTGATGCATGTCCAAAAGCATTTGCAATTTGTTGGAAGGAATGAGAAACTGCTACTATGATGTGCACAAATGACTAATTGTTATGAGAAATGCATTAACTGTTGTGCAAATGTAAATAGTGTTGTGAGAAATGCACCAAAGTGACTGAGAAAAACTGTAAGTCAGATTTTGGTGACACTTCCTGAAAATGCTCAAGACAGCACTATATACTATTTGCACAGCCATTTGAAAACTACAGTAAACTTAGACATCACTGCATTTAGTGAGGTATCTGAGTACAAGACACTGAATATGTGTGTTTCACATTTTTACTGCATTTGCTCTTTACAATTCTAATTTATTCACAGCATTGTGCAAAAGAACAAACACACCCTTATTTACAACAAACATAAACTCCCCTTGTGTAGAGCTGTGCACAACTGTAAACAATATTACAGTACATATTGGAACTGAACCTACAACATACACAGGTCTGTAAATCATTCATGAAATTGTTCAATTTAGGAGACATTTTCAGAAAAAAAAAGATTTAAATTTTTTAAATAAAATGAGCTTGACAGATTTTGACAACTAGTTCAACATTTTTGTATGTAATGACTCAAGTAATGAAATGAGGACTATTAGTTTTATATGGAATGACTATTCAGCATTCACAAGTTTAGTTCATTTTGACTGACATGACATAAGCAAATGATAATGTTATAAACAGCAGAAGAGTTGTATAAAAGCAATTGATGCATGTCCAATTTGTTGGAAGGAATGAGAAACTGCTACTATGATGTGCACACTTGACTAATTGTTTTGAGAAATGCATTAACTGTTGTGCAAATGTAAATAGTGTTGTGAGAAATGCACCAAAGCCACTGAGAAAACTGTAATTGAGCGTGAACAGCGCGGCAAAATAGACTCAGCGGCAAAACTATCGCGGCACTGCTGCTTCAGCGATGCTCACGTCTCGCGGTATGAAAGCTCTAATCTGTTAACATGGATGCCGAAAAGACATGTGCTGTACAAGCTCTGCTCACGCTTGATGTGTGAAACAGGCTTCAAATGTCTATTAGATTTTCACTGACAGCCCAAATTTAGCTTTGTTTTATCCAAGACGACTATGCTTAGACGTCTATTAGACATCTTTTAAAAACAAAAAACGCTTGGTGGGGAGCCTGTGTTGGAACTATCAAGTAGAATCCATAGTTGGCCTTGTCAGGCTTTTCCCACAACTTTCTAACAATGAACAATATGAGAGAAGTGTGAAAACAAAGAGTTAACACTGGAGTATACAAGCAGGGATCCGCACAGATGGAGAGCGTGTTGAAGGCAAGCGCTGGCGCCGAGCGTCTCCCCTGAGGCCCGGAGATGAGCACGCCATCGGGATTGAGGTGAAGTGTGCGAGAGAAGGAGACTGGATACGTGGCAGCAGTCGCTTTGTAAATATATGACAGCATCACGGGAAAATATATCCCCCGGATCACACTCACATACACATGCAGTATCCAGATACAAGCTGAATTGTCATGGACATATGAGGATGGGGATTTTAGGCTGAAGTGAGAATGGAAATGCATGCTTGATTTCCATACCGAGGTGAGAAGTATGTACAAGATGCGCTGAATTGCATTGAACACACTTTCAATTGATCATTAGCGAGAGTAAGAGAACAGTCAGACTGGCGTACCCTGAAAAAAATGACTCATTGAATTTACTGATTTTTTTTTTTTAAGCTAAGTGGTTGCAAACAGTTTACAGTAGGAGAAATAAGTATTGAACACGTCACCATTTTTCTCAGAAAACATATTTCCAACCCAGGCTCATTATGGATACGTACCCTTGTATACATTTCTGGACAGCACAAAATGCAGGAGCCACTAGAGGCCGCTGTGTATGCTGTTTCAGATTTCAATTTTTTTTTTACGAGTGCCATTTGCGCCTGCTCTTCTCATGTAAATCCACCAGAGGCCGCTGTCGACTGAATGACCAACTCTTATCAAACGTGTGAATTTTGAGGCAGATCGTACAATGCATGCCTGAGTAATATATATATATAACAACTTCCTGTTTCGTGGCGAATAGTCAAAGTTTGAGGTCGCCATGAAAACCCCCCTTGACGAAAACTCTAGATCTTCGCAATTTAACATCGCCAAGGCCTTTAGATGACAATACGCAAATTTGGTCTTGATCGGATAGAATCCCTAGGAGGATTATGTTAAAATACAATGCCTGGAAATGGCAAAAACTGCACTTTTTCGGCACAGGAAGTTAAATGATACAACTTCCTGTTGGGTTTAAGATTTTGCTCCAAGAGACTTTTTTGTAGGTATTGGCATGTTTGACGTGTGTGCCAATTTTCGTACATGTGCGTGAATTGTAGCTCGGAGGCAAGTTCGTCAAAATGCATAGGTAGCGCTGTTTAGTCATTTTGCCACATCCACTTCCGAAACCTATAACAAACGTAAATTTTCGCCAGTTCTGGAGTGTGTGCAAAGTTCCGGGAGTTTTCGGGCATGTTTAGACCCTCAAAATCACGATTAAAAGGGGGCATTACCCCCTCAGAAAGAATTTGTTCCCCCTCAGTTTTCACAAAGGATTAATTCACGCAAAACTAAAAATTCGTTCTTTCATTAATTACTAACACTCCCGTCATTCCAACTTTCAGAACAAATTTTTTTTTAGATATTTTATAATATGAAAAAGTAATTAAATTATAAAAATTATGAAATGAAAGCAAAAGCTCAGAGATCTGAACGCCGCGTCTGGTCAGAGTGCGCTTTATTAGAATTATTAGCCCCCCTTGATTTTTTTCTTCTTTTTTAAATATTTCCCAAATGATGTTTAACAGAACAAGGAAATTTTCACAGTATGTCTGATAATATTTTTTCTTCTGGAGGAAGTATTATTTGTTTTATTTCAGCTAGAATAAAAGCAGTAATTAATTTTTCAAAAACCATTTTAAGGTCAATATTATTAGCCCCTTTAAGCTAATTTTTCTTTCGATAGTCTACAGAACAAACCATCATTATACAATAACTTGCCTAATTACCCTAACCTGCCTAATTAACCTAATTAACCTAGTTAAGCCTTTAAATGTCACTTTAAGCTGTATAGAAGTATCTTGAAAAATATCTAGTCAAATATTATTTACTGTCATCATGGCAAAGATAAAATAAATCAGTTATTAGAAATGAATTATTAAAACTATTATGATTAGAAATGTGCTGAAAAAATCTCTCTGTTAAACAGAAATTGGGGAAAAAATAAACAGGGGGTCTAATAATTCAGGGGGGGGCTAATAATTCTGACTTCAACTGTAGCTTTTAAAACGCGCATACGGTGGTGAAGACGGCGAAATTGCAGACCTACTTTGCACATCACGTAGGCGTGCAGAAATGGTCTTGGACTGACTGACGCCATATAGACATAATCTGCACGTCTGTACGACATCTAATGTTTCAGGCAGTAATGCAAGGTAATAAATTAGTGAATAAATAGCCTAAATGAACAGAACAAGAGAGACCAAAATCAGTCATCAGGTCTAATGCCCCCCTATGGGATTAAAATGCCCCCTATGTTATGACATCCTGGCGCCGGGCCTGGTGTTACCTATAATATTATTGCCATGACGTGTTCAATAACTTATTTCCCCACACTCTATATGGGCTGAATTTACACAAACAAACCATTGAACATTACTAAATGTAATTTGTTTGTTTAAACCCAGCCCATATAAATAGTTTGCAACCACTTACCCTTAAAAAAATGGTAGTAAACCCAATGAATCATTTTTTCCAGTGTATGAAATATTCATGCACGTCAGATCACGAATGCAAACGGGCTCGTTCGCCACCCAAAAACCCAAAGGCAATTGTTGAAGATTTATTTTCCAGCGCCGCTCAAGTTCACTTGTTTGAAAGCCCAGAGTGCCTGCTGCCACGTCAGCTAAAGAAATTAATTAACCGGCCGTGAAATGATATGCAAACGTGTTTTATCAAAAGCACAGCAGCCCGTATCACAGAGCGTTTGAAAGAGGCGGCGAATCAAGAACGTTGGCTTTCTGAAGGATCTGCTATGTTTCAGATAAGCCCTCGCCAAACATATAAATAAAATACTCCAATAATTGATTTCATAGACTTGTTTTTGCTCCTTTATTCCTTGGTTTTACACATTTTAAGTTGATTAAAGGTTGCTGACATGCTGCGCTCCCCAGAATAAAAGCTCATTTTGGGTAGCACATTACGCAAGTTCACCCAGTCAAATCGTAACAGAATTCCTAATATGATTAAGATACATTTGCTGAATTTCCCCACGGATAAACGGCTATAGGATGCCATGAGTACATCCATAGAGAATCCACACAAGACAAGAATTACGCTCATTGTTTCTGACAGGCATTGTCATGACAGAGATTCACAGCGATCAATCATGACTTTGCAAGTCATGTTTCATGGAGAAGAATTTCCTCTAAAGCTTGTGTCAAAAGTGAATGTTTTATTAAGTTTTAGCTCTCAGCTCTGCTGAGGGCATATGAAGGATGTATGACAGAGCCAAAAATACAGTGTATATCATAATCACGCAACACAGTGAAAAACAACAAAAAAAGCTTCAGCATAACAGCTTATGCACATATTGCACAACATGATCCGCAGCATGAATCTTTAATGCAGTCACACAACACAAGGGATACATTAATCAGCTGTAGGAAATCAATCTACGTTAAAAGATCGATTTAGGAATTATTAGCTCATATCAATGACTCGGATCTTGAAGATTCGAATCATTGATTCGACTCATTTGAGTCGGATTGAATCAGATCAAAGATTCAAACTTTGTCGGAAGTGTGTCCAATAATAGAGACATCACATTTATTAATTCTCGTCTATATTATTTCCGTGGCCACCGGTCATAACATAACAAAGAATAGGATTAACTTTTCAGCAAGGTAACACGATCTACAGCTTGATGCAGAGACTTAGAAACACATAAACAAGAACACAGTTCTTACGAAGGAGAACAAAGGTTTATTGAGCTACACTATTCGATACACGAGGCTAATCTACGTAGTAATCAAAACAACAAACAAACAAACAAACAAACGCACACACACGTTCACACACACACACACACACAGGCAGTTCAGAGGATGCAAAATGAATTGGCGGGTTTTAGCTGGTTGACCAGCCTGGTTTTAGAGGGGTTTTGGCTATTTCCAGGCTGGTTTCCAGCCATTTCCAGCCTGATCTTAGCTGGTCAGGCTGACCCGACCAGCTTAAACCAGCTAAAACCAGCTTGACCAGCCTGGTTTAAGCTGGACATAGCTGGTTTTGGGCTGGTCAACTCCCAGCTGACCAGCTAAGACCAGGCTGGAAATGGCTGGAAACCAGCCTGGAAATGGCTAAAACCCCTCTAAAACCCAGGCAATGACCGACTAGATGAGGGGTGGGTCCACGCCCCGTACCAGTGTA
Source organism: Danio kyathit (assembly GCA_903798195.1). NCBI lineage: Eukaryota > Metazoa > Chordata > Actinopteri > Cypriniformes > Danionidae > Danio > Danio kyathit. The sequence continues at coordinate 6,076,080 of LR812519.1, forward strand.
ATCAGATTTAATCATTAACCCACTGCAAGAGACTCTACGTGATAAAATCTCTGGTAAGATTGTAACTATCTGACATCAAATGTTACAAGACGAACAAGGTTCATATTACAAAATTCTCATTTACACTAATGTATTACAAATGAAAAACAGCTCAGTTTAACACTAAGCACGAAGCATTTCAAACACATACAGATCATTTTAGCCTGTTTTAGGGGTAAAAACCACACATTATGAACCTGGTTGGTTGGAATAAACACAGCACATCAGTACCTATAAATGTCATTCAAAATATCAAATTTTGCCTTGGTTATGACATCTATAAAAATCGTCTTTAAGTCTCATTCATTTCTTTTCTTTGTCTCTACGTTCTGTCCATCTCGTGGTCGAACGCATGGCCATCACATGATCGGTCATTCAAAAGTCTCGTGATGGAGGTAATGAAAGGCGTTTTGTCTAGTTGGTTACCGATTAACCAAAATTAGCTGCAGGGGTCCCAACAGCTGCGGCCAGAGTGTTGGGGGAAAACAATCGGATACCTGTTATCCAGATCTGGATGCTGGAAGCAGTTTGGGGGCTCCAATTTCCAAGCCTGATTCGAACCGGTTTTAACCAGCAGAGTCCCTACAAGCCTATGAGCAAAAATAGCAAATATTAGTTTCAAATGTATGGTAAAAGGCAATATTAGACAGGAAATAAATAATGACTGGACAAAATAGACAGAATGACTCAGGCAGACAGATAGATACACTCACCGGCCACTTTATTAGGTACACCTTACTAAATCTGGGTTGGACCCCTTCAGAACAACATTAATCCTTTGTGGCATAGATTCAAGAAGGTAATGTAAATATTCCTCAGAGATTTTGGTCCATATTGACAAGATAGCATCGTGCAGTTGCTGCCAATTTGTTGGCTGCACATCCATGACGTGAATTTCCCATTCCACCACATCCCAAAGGTGCTCTATTGGATTGAGATCTGCTGACTGTGGAGGCCATTTGAGTACAGTGAACTCATTGTGATGTTCAAGAAACCAGTCTGAGATGATTTGTGCTTTATGACACGTTATCCTGCTGGAAGTAGCCATCAGAAGATGTGTACACTGTGGTCATAAAGGGATGGACATGGTCAGCAACAATACTCAGGTAGGCTGTGGTGTTGACATGATTTTAAATTGGTACTAATGGGCCCAAAGTGGGCCAATAAAATATCCCCCACACCATTACACCACCACCACCACCAGCCTAAACCTTTGATACAAGGTAGGATGGATCCATGCCTTCATGTTGTTGACGCCAAATTCTGACTTTAACATCCAAATGTTGCAGCAGAAATGGAGACTCATCAGACCAGGCAACGTTTCTCCAATCTTCTATTGTCCAATTTTGGTGAGCCTGTATGAATTGTAGCCTCAGTTTCCTGTTCTTAGCTGACAGGAGTGACACCCGGTGTGGTCTTCTGCTGCTGTAGCCCATCTGCCTCAAGGTTGGACGTGTTGTGTGTTCAGAGATGCTCTTCTGCAGACCTCAGTTGTAACGAGTGCTTATTTGAGTTACTTTTGCCTTTCTATCAGCTTGAACCAGTCTGGCCATTCTCCTCTGACCTCTGGCATCAATACGGCAATTGCGCCCAGAGAACGGCCGCTCACTGGATATTTTCTCTTTTTCTTTGTAAACCCTAGAGATGGTTGTGCATGAAACGTGCCCCAGTAAATGCTTATAAAGAGTGGTAATCCCAGAATAAAGACGTTATTCTCTATGTGCAACTGAACCAACGCTGGTGAAAGCAATGTAGTTTAATCAAAAAGTAAACTGAGCATATGCGCAGAAAAAACCAACCAAGCCTCACGCACCGCTCCTGCTTGACGCTGACGCGCTTCTTTGCTCCCGGTGTCCCGGTTTTGAACGTGCATGCCGAAAATTAGCCGTGCTGCTCACACACCGGTCATGCGCTGTGAAACTGGCTTGCAGGGTGTCTGCACGCAGTGAGTTTTGCAAGTCTACAAAACCAAGTTTAAATAATATGGTGATGATATAATCTTATTTAGACTAAGCATGCATGGCTCCTGATAGATTTGTTTTTTAAGAAGCAAAAAAAAAAAAAAAAGTTTGACCAGTGGTGGGGCCAAGTCGGAGTACTCACTCTGGTCCACTGGGCTCTGCACTGGTAGCGGAAATTCCAAAATGAAACAAAACAATCCATTACAATTGGCTTAAGTTTGGCAAACAAAATTTGGGACATTGCAACCTGCAGAACCTAAGTAGTTTAAAAAAAAAAAAGAAGCAAAAAAAGGGATGATGAGTCAGGGAGGTAAGACTCAATGAACCTAATTTTTGGCCATGAGTCGGGTCTAAGACAACACACAACTGATAAATCTATAAAACATATTTTATGTATATTTTTGTATTCTATAGATTTGTCTATAGAATTTCATTCTAAAGAAATTAATATTCATGCAAAAGATTCATAAATTATCTTAGCATCACTCCAGTTGTGTCTTTACATTGTTTTCCAGTTACATTTAGGATTAATTTCTGCACAGCAAAATAATCAGTGTACATTTAACTCAATTTGAGTTTAACTTAACACTCATTGGGTGTACATACAGTATGACTCCCTCCATTTTGGAGTTAAAGTAACACTTTCTAAAGTGTGAAATGTGTACATTACTCTCAGAGTTCATTTTAACACAGTAAGAGTTTATTCTTACATCGAACTGGAGTGTGTGTTACCCTTCAAAGTGTTAATATATTACCTTTTTTTCTTATATTATCAATTGGTGTGTGTGACAGATAACAGTGATCAAGTATGTTGAAAATAGTTTTAATTTATTAAATGTTCATTAATATTTCAGAAATAATTTCAATAATTCAACTCTTTGCCTTTTAAAATGCAACAAGACACGTTTCAAGTTTAAGTAAAACATACTGGTTTGATCACTGTTTGTCTGAAAGAACCGGTTTGAGTAAAAAAAATTGGACTTCCCATCACTTGTGGGAAATACACTGCATATTGGGTTAAAAAATTAACACTGAAAAAAAGCTCTTAAATATACACTCTTTCATACTCGTGGATTAAAATGTACTCTGGTTTTAACACTAAACAACACTATTTATTTATTTAAAATAATAATTTTATAATAACAATTCTGTTATTTATTTATAATTTGTATTGTTAAAAAAATAAATATATATATATATATATATAGACAAACAGTGATCAAACCAGTATGTTTTACTTAAACTTGAAACATATCTTGTTGCATTTTAAAATGCAAAGAGTTGAATGTATTGAAATTATTTCTAAAAAGATTAATGAACATTTAATAAATAAAAACTATTTTGTCTGTCACACACACCAATTGATAATATAGGAAAAAAGGTAATATATTAACACTTTGAAGGGTAACACACACTCCAGTTTGATGTAAGAATAAACTCTTACTGTGTTAAAATGAACTCTTAGTAATGTACAAATTTCACACTTTAGAAAGTCTTACTTTAACTCCAAAATGGAGGGAGTCATATGTACACCCAAGGAGTGTTAAGTTAAACTCAAATTGAGTTAAATGTACACTGATTGTTTTGCTGTGTTATGTCTAGCAACGCCCCTGGTTTGACCATGTCTACATGCCTAAATGCATAGAGTTACTCTCATGTGATTGGCTGATTAGAAATTTATGCTAACGAGCAGTTGGATAGGTGTACCTAATAAAGTGGCCGATGAGTATAGATAGATAGATAGATAGATAGATAGACAGACAGACAGACAGACAGACAGACAGACAGACAGACAGACAGACAGACAGACAGACAGACAGACAGACAGACAGACAGATAGATAGATAGATAGATAGATAGATAGATAGATAGATAGATAGATAGACCGACCACAAACAACCTATAACTTTTTTCCATTAACTTTTATTTTGTTCTGTTTTGTTTTTTATAAAAAGCGTGCAGCACTCTAGTATTTCATTCCCTAAAAATAACCCTGCGCGTGTATTTTCTCGCCTCGGGTCAGAAGGATGAGCTAAAGCCAATGGGATTTCTCTCAAATTCTGTTTCCGTCAATAAGAGCCCCATCTTAGCCATCCAGCTGGAATAAAACCTCGACCTGCCGGCTAAATCTGGAGAGACACCAAAGTGATCGATAAAAGTGAGCATCTGTATAATTTATCTGCGCACATCGAGATCTTTTAGCTTGTGGTCTGAAAAGGTGGCGAGGAAGAAGACGCTGAATCATTCATCAGCATATGAACCCTGGACTCAATTAGTAACACTAGTGCGCTAGAATAGATGATTCCCTGCTCTCATCATAATTTTATAAGCGAAGGACCTGGAGACCTTGTATCTCTGGATTATGAATGGCAGTAAACTCACCGCACATATCAACTCAGTGCAGAGCCTAAGAATGACTTGTCTGCATGATGAGCTGATAGGAGAATATTACAGCATTTAATACAACGCATCACTGCAAAATAGCTTATTTACAGTATACACTACCTGACAAACGTAGTCTTGTCGCCTTTTCAAGTTTTAGGAACTACAAATGATAACTTGACTTCTAGTTGATCATTTGGTATCAGAAGTGGCTTATATGAAAGGCCAATACCTCTAGATTACGCTTATTTTACCCAAATTAAATATGGTGCAGTGCATAAAGAATGAATATTGTGTCTGACTCCATCATGAGCTTGGAGGACTGCATCCATACATCTCTGCAATGACTCAAATCACTTTAAGTCATCTGGAATGGCAAAGAAAGCGTTCTTGCAGGACTTCTAGAGCTCATCAAGATCCTTTGGATTCATTTTCAATGCCTCTTCCTTTATCTTACCCCAGACATGCTCAATAATGTTCATATCTGGGGACTGGGCTTCATATCCTGAAGCACCTTCTTTGCTTTCAGGAACTTTGATGTGGAGGCTGAAGTATGAGAGGAGCGCTATCCTGCTGAAGAATTGTCCCTCTCCTGTGGTTTGTAATGTAATGGGCAGCACAAATGTCTTGATACCTCAGGCTGTTGATGTTGTCATCCACTCTGCAGATCTCTCGCACGCCCCCATACTGAATGTAACCCCAAACCATGATTTTTCCTTCACCAAACTTGACTGATTTCTGTGAGAATCTTGGGTCCATGCGGGTTCCAGTAGGTCTTCTGCAGTATTTGTGATGATTGGGATTCAGTTCAACAGATGATTCAATCCACCTTCTGCCACTTTTCCAAATGATGAACTAGAAGTCAAGTTATTATTTGTTGCTCTTACAACCCTTTAGTTGTCTTGTCTCATCTGTTTCTCTGCTTTGCCTAGAACACATCTGATTGGCCACTTCCATTTGATTTCTTGTTCTTGATTGGCCTACAGTGTTTTGAAAGCCATGACACAACTTTCTTGGCAGCCATCTTGTTTTGGTCACTTGCTTTGTGTTTGTTGAAGCGGTTGTATATTGTATAGTGCAAAGTGTTTGAATGTTAAACTTGTGACTAGAGATTTGTAAGTACTGTTTGTTTTGTGTTTGCTTTGTTTATGATACTTTGTTCCACTGGCTTGCTAGACCTTTTTGCCTGCTGACATTGATTTTTGAATTGTCTCCTGTGGACGTTTCTGGAGACTGCGAATTATGTAGCAGGAGGTACGTATGGCTGCATTTCATTTTTTTAGGCGAACGCTACGGGGTGGTATGACGCCGTTCCTTTTGGCGCTTACCGGCTGACCGCTTACCTCCGTGTGGAGGCCTTTCTGGCCGCAACCAGTTTGTCCAGTTAGCTCGTCGTGTACGTCGGCGGACTTGAGACGCAGAGAGGAGTTGACTACGATGACGACAACCGGGTTCGAGTCCGGGGAAGAGCGGTTCTAGAAATCAGGTTAGACAAAAACAGAGTCCAAAAAAATAAAATGAACGAGTGAACAACAGGGTGAGAATAAGGTAAAATCCGAAAACGGGGTAAAAATCAGATGAGGGCTTTTCTTTTTCTGGACTGCTTTTGTAAACAGTTGGTTGGGTTTAGGGAAGTGTGTGGGTGGGCGGGTAAAGTGTAAAATTGGTTGGGTTTAGGGAAGGAGGAGGGTGGGTCAGTCGATTGGCCGGTCGCCCAGTCAATCATTCAGTCAGACAGACAGACAGACGGTAGGTCGACAGCACCCTCTAATGGGTTTACGCGAGAACAGCACGGGTGCGAATGGCACTCGCGAGAGACGTTTGATATAGGAAAAAAGCACAAACCGCGGCTTCTCGCGGATTCGCGAAAACAAAAACTGTAAAAATACGTACCTCCCGGGACTTATGTCGTGATCTCCAGAAACGTCCATGGGACTACGTTTTCAGAGTGAGCCTGGGTTGGTTTTTGTGTTAGGTAGTTAGGGTAGTTGTATTTTCTTTTCCTTCATTTTTGATCAGGTAAGTTAGAGATTTAAAATAAAGTAATTTTTGTTTGTTATTTTGGCCTCACAAATTGAAACCCCAATAAATCTTCTTCTTTCATTTGTCTTGTCTTTCATGTTGTGCACCATCCCTAGACGGTGCATAACATGAAATTGGGGGCTCGTCCGGGATTTGAACCCGGGACCTCTCACACAAAAAGCTGGCATGGACTACAAAATTTTTTTTCACGTAGTATTACCTAAGTCTACGGGAAAACAACATGGGCATAATAAACGAAAAAAAAAAAAACAAATGTGTTGGGGTGGTGGATTTCCCAAATAAAACAAAAACTCAATGCAAAAGAACCCCTTCGGTCGACAACCAAACTTGGACACTCAGTTGAGAGTAATTGAATAGATTTATTACAGAAATAAAGTAGAAATTTTAAATGAGCATCTCTTCAGGGTGGCCACAGGCCAAAATAACAAACAAAAGAATCTGCAAAGTAAATGAACTAAATTACCGGAAGATACAGGAAAAATACAGGAAGCTTACCTTTCTCCCTAAACATAAACATAGTCAAAAGTAATCAAATAAATAGGCAGGCCACCCTACAAGCTCAGACTCTCAAAAGAAGTTGAACGTATGAACAATGGTAACAAGACTGATTGTTGGTCGTCGGCCGGAGGGGTAAGGGAAATCCAGGAGCTCCACTCCCAGCATCTGTCGCACCACAAATGATCTCCTCAAACCCTGCCGGAAGTTCCTTTTTTTAAAATAGGCTTCTGAGACCAGCAGCCAATCAGAGCATGAATCACGCTGGAATGGGAGCCTATGGGATCACAAAAAAAACAACATGAAGGTGGGACAAAGAAAAATACACATGCGCAATAAAAAATAATAATAATAAACTTTAGTCATATCAGGTAGTGCATATATATTTTCAGTCTCAATCTTGAAAGTCTCTATTTTATATTCTAAAAGGCGCTGAGGTCAGAAAGTCAGGAATATTCTCCTCTCACTCACATATATTAACATATATTAACACACATGGCATCCACTGGCCATTATGAATGCGCAGGTCGAACATTACTCCCTCATTGAGCGTCCAGCAGCTCTTCTTGATGTGACGCGAGGCCGGCACTCCAGTGTTCTGGCCCCGATTCAAGAAAAGCCGCTTAGAAGAGCTCAGCAGAGGTCATTAATTAACACATCAGCTGTTATTAGCTTTGTAATGATGCTGGTTGGGCATCCGTGCCATCCTGATTACCAACCATGAGCTGGTTAATCTGATCACTCGCTGGGGGTTTGCTTTTTGCATGGGGCGCAACATAAAAACTGGCTGTGTAACCTGACTAGGGAGATCTATGTTCAAGTCAAATCAAATTGAGCTTTATTGTTATTCCACTACATGTGTGACCATAGTCGGCCCTCCCTATAAGCGAACTAAGTGGCTGCTTAGGGCCCCGCCGCCACAAGGGGGCCCCCACAACCCACTAGTTGTGCGAGCCATTTCCTTGCTGAAATTGTTTTATTTGTATTTTACAAATTACCTTCATTGGCAGTGCTTTAGTACTTAAATATTTATACATTTTCACTGAAAAAAACTTTATTAAAAAAACTCTGACGGTAGGTCGACAGCGCCCTCTGGTGGGTTTACGCGAGAACAGCACGAGCGCGAATGGCTCTCGCGAGAGACATTTGATATAGGAAAAAAGCACACACAGCGGCTTCTCGCGGATTCGCGAAAACAAAAACTGTAAAAATACGTACCTCCCGGGACGTATGTCGCGGTCTCCAGAAACGTCCATGGGACTACGTTTTCAGAGTGAGCCTGGGTTGGTTTTTGTGTTAGGTAGTTAGGGTAGTTGTATTTTCTTTTCCTTCATTTTGATCAGGTAAGTTAGAGATTTAAAATAAAGTAATTTTTGTTTGTTATTTTGGCCTTGTCAGCTCCCAAATTGAAACCTCAATAAATCTTCTTCTTTCATTTGTCTTGTCTTTCATGTTGTGCACCATCCCTAGACGGTGCGTAACATGAAATTGGGGGCTCGTCCGGGATTTGAACCCGGGATCTCTCATAAAAAGCTGGGATGGACTACAAGATTTTTGTCAGGTAGTATTACGTAAGTCTACGGGAAAACAACAACTCTATTAAACTCCAATTAAACTCCAAAACCCCCAAAAAACTTTATTAAAGTTGAAATTGTGGTAACACTTTATTTTGATGGTCCATTTGAGTATTAGTAGACTGTCTGCTTAATATCTGTTGATACTGACATTTAACAGTCCTTCAACAGACATTTAACTGACTATAAGAAACTTTGCAAGTACATGTCAACTTACACTAACCCCAACCCCAACCCCAACCCTAACCCCAACCTAACAGTCTACCTATAATCTAATGAGAATTAATTGACATGTAGATGCAATGTAACTTATATTCAACAAACGGACCATCGAAATAAAGTGTGACCAAAATAGTTTTTTGTGTGAATTAAGGTCACGTGATCACCAGGAAGCTCGCAGCATCTCATTTCTCATATGTGTTCTGTGTTCTCGCAGTTTGAGTTTGTTCTTCCAAGGTAACCTGCAAGACCGAGACCGACCGGTCAACACAAAAACGCAAATCCGCGCACAGACACAGCCATGGCCTTTGCTTCATTGCCAGCCCCATTTATATACCTGATTTATATTGGAAACTGGACCGCGGTAGTGAAACGAATATTCTTAAGGTGTAGAAAAACTGAGGGAAAAAATTATGATGAGAAGAGACAAACACAAAATCATTTTTAGCATCGCTTTTTAAGTGCTAATGATGATGTTACAGACATAATCTAGTAGCACATTTATCAAAAATAGGCAATTACAGATTACAGATTAGTCTACTTATAGGAAATATTTTATTTTTTCCTGGTTTTACAGACTTGTTTTTTAGTCTAAAACGCATTTCAAGAGTTCGCACTTAGATATTGTTTGACAAATTGTTAGCTGGTTTGGCATACTGTCCCGGGAGAGAACCCTGAGCTCGGAGATAGTTGAGCCCAGGGCTCCCGCCTGGTCGATAGAGCGTATCAGGGGAGTACGAGATCAGGTGGTTCTCGAGAGCTCCCCGTGGTAAAAGGAACAAAAGGGGAGGCGAAGGGGTGGATGGGGGGTTTCTTCGAAATGAAGATAAGGGAGTGATTTTCCCTAGGCTACTTATAGTGAGCTTGGATTGATCTGATTGGCTAGCTAATGATTGTGGATGAGGGATCAGCCGCGGTCAATAATATCACGTGTTCCTCTCGAAATTTGTTTATGAAACTTCACTTAACTGAAATGCAATACTGAAGTGTCTTTCACTGACATAATTTGCACACTGGTAATATTTTTTCCTGAGACATGTTTATAACAGTTATGTCCTAATTGAATTAATCATAGTTTAATAAAAGCTCTGGACCCTGCATCTCAAATGTAAGGAACAGGGAAAGGAGACTGAAGGGAATAATAAAGTTTGTGTTTGGGTATCAACATTAACCCAGTATTTGTTGCTTTCCTTTTTCTTATGTTTTTTATATTAATATTTTACATATTTATAATATTTGCTTATTGATTGTATTATTTATGGATCAATATTTGCATTAATGTTAATTTGTTTTATGAGTTCAGAATGTATATTTTATTATTAAAAGGAAATTATGATTAAAAAGTAATGCATTTTCTCTTTAGGCTAATTATTGTACAGTGACGTTTCATTGCAGGAATGTAGAGTTTTTGCTTTTGGAATTCATAAAAAAAACTCAACCTAGAATCTTTATTATTTATTATTTATCATTTATCTTTATAAATGAATAGACTATGTTTTAAACCCTGGACGAAAAGTAGGAATCACTGGTCCCTTTAATAAAGATAGTTTAATTCATCATTTTTGACAAAAACAGTGCTGTTTTAAAATGTCCAAATCATTCGGACAGATATTAAGTAGAAGAAATTAGGCTTTACTTTTCTGTTTCATTGATTGTATCTAATAAGTAGGGCCAGACGGAATCTGTGGACGTTTTTTGCCATTTCTGCTGAGAATTTTGGCAAAAATTTGCGGATTTCTGCGAATTATTTTGGGAGTATCATAACTAAAACCTTAATATGTAAAATAAAAAATAATATCCACCCCCACCCCACCCTGCCTACGACGACGATGCCATCGTCCATCGCCGCTGTTCACATTAGACATCGTACGATGCCAAATTCGTCAACATCGCCCAACCCTAACTCCAGCCTGATCTCATGAGGAAATGTAAGTATTTTACGTTTTGTCAGTTTAGTGGCTAATTCGTACGAATTCGTACCATTTTAAAACGGAGGCATGGCACCCAACCCCATCCCTAAACCCAACCATTATTGGGAGATGAGCAAATCGTACAACATTGTATAAATTAGATTGTACGAATTCATACGAATTAGCTGCTAAATCAAAAAGTTACGAATTGCCGTGAGATTGCGTTGAATACTCTGATTTTAATATGATTAAGACAATACTCCCACGTAACTACCACGTAAACAGTGATTTTTGATTATCTTAAAGGACCACAGACACAACCTGCAGAGGAAACATGTATAGGCTGGTGACGCAATGACGTTGATGGATCTATGTGCTATAACATGTAACTGCCAATCATGAATGTAACATTCAAAAAGCAACTCATGTAAACACCTTCATCATACTATTGTGTTATTCAGATTAAGGCAAATCATTAGATCACTAATGTCCATGTAAAAGTAGTAACAAGCCCAGCCTGATCTCACGAGAAAACGTAAGTATTTTATGTTTTGTCAGTTTAGTGGCTAATTCGTATGAATTCGTACGAGTTCAGTCGTACGAAAATGTACGATGTTAAAAAGGAGGCGTGGCGCCTAACCCCAACCGTCATTGGGTGATGAGCAAATCGTCCTAATTTGTACAAATTAGATTGTACAAATTCATACGAATTAGCCACTAAATCCAAAAGTTATGAATTGCTGTGAGATTGCGTTGACAAGCCCCAAACCCAGAAAAAAAGGTGTTCCCTGATTTTGATGACAGCCTTTCCACAGGTTAGTAGTAAGCTAATGTAATGTTAATAGCACAATGCAAATCTTACGTTCATGCTAACAAACAAAAGATCAAAATAAATATAATAATGCAATTTAATTATATAAAATATGAATTGATGTTTACTTTAAACTTATTATAAATATACAGAATATTTATATTGTTCAATTAAAATGATTAAAATATTTTTTTTTTTTGTCAAATAATTTTGTGGCTAAAAAGTATCGGTTCAGGCACTGTTTTGGCACCAGTACCGTCTTAAAAGTATCGATTTAGCACCGGTATCGAAATAACGATACTCAACCCTAATATTCAGTTTCAATTGAAAGTCGACATACTGAAATAAATCATGGACATACTGAAATAAAAGTCACAGCAACTTCAGTTTTTATTTATTTATTTATTTATTGCGACGCAGTGGCGCAGTAGGTAGTGCTATCACCTCACAGCAAGCAGGTCGCTGGTTCGAGCCTCGGCTGGGTCAGTTGGCGTTTCTGTGTGGAGTTTACATGATCTCCCTGTGTTCATTTGGGTTTCCTCCGGGTGCTCCAGTTTCCCCCACAGTCCAAAGACATGCAGTACAGGTGAATTGGGTAGGCTAAATTGTCTGTAGTGTATAAGTGTGAATGAGTGTGTGTGGATGTTTTCCAGGGATGGGTTGCAGCTGGAAGGACATCCGCTGGGTAAATTGTGTGCTGGATAAGTTGGCGGTTCATTCCGCTGTGGTGACCCCAGATTAATAAAGGGACTAAGTCAAAAAGAAAATGAATGAATGAATGAATTTATTTATTTATTTTGTGGATTCACTTGAGCGAATTAAATATCCACCTTTAAAATAACAATGTGAGCTAGCAAAGTAAACTTTTATTACACTCATAACAGCAAGCTTTTCACCTCCTATTGACCTTTACTTTTCAATGCATGCTTTAAAATACATAGTGATTTGCATGCTCTTATGCATACTTATTATAATAGATTATACCTATTCAAAGATAAACATTTCATGCATTAAAGCACATCATTGACACTCAATAAACTGTTAAGATCACAGCTATGAATAGATAAGCATTATTTATATCCTCTGTGCATACTGCATGAATTTAATTATGATAAACGATAGCCATGTTTGAAATGTACAACATACACAGGCCTCAAGTAAAGATGCACATGTTGTCTGCAGATTGTGCAGGTAAACTCATTGTCTCTTATCATGTTTTCCCCGTGCGCAGCTCTC
>LR812519.1:6093749-6173749 GCA_903798195.1 Danio kyathit
TTTCAGTCTATAATATTGTACTATAATATTGCAGTGATATTAACATACTGTAATCTTAGTAACTAAATAATTTTGACTATGGTGTGTCTTTAAAAACTGAAAGAGCTCTGCTGACGATACAACCTAACTTTGCCATCTGAATGAACAAACAAAGGGCACTGCTCTCACACACACTTACCAAATCTGTAGAGACAGGACAATCAAACTGGAGCTGTGTCTTTTTTAAAAGGAGCGCATATCCGGATTTCATCATTTCCAGATGTGAAAAGCTCTCGGGTAAAAAATGTGTACGTGTGCACTGTAATCCACATGTGAGTCCAGCTGTGCTCTCATAGCGGAAAAATGAAAACAAAACCTTCATTGCAGCACATTAACAAACGCAGCACACTAATAAATTCAAAACTGAAGACCCATGTCTCCAAATTCTTGTTCTTCCACTTGTTTTGGCAACACAACGTGGCATCGAAGCTATCATGCTATCAGCTTCGTGTCTTCGAAGCTATCATGCATATTAATTAAATTGCACCTCATTCACAATAGAGCGCGCTGATTGGCTTAAACAAAGTCTTTCTCATTAATTAATGCCGCACACTCAGAGACGTCACAATGTTCTCGCAGGTACAGACAGCCACTCTCCACACTGGATTACACGCAAGTATCTCATGGCCGTGACGCAGCTTCAAAAATTTGATTCAAACCGGAAGAACGAATTCGCTCAAAATAACGCAAAAACAACCAATTTTCACTTTTTAGTCAGATATATGTGTCCTAATAGTGTTTATAGCAGCGTGGGACACATTTATGACTGTCAACAGCTCAACAAATGTGTTTTGGTGTTTCATGACCCTTTAAAGATCTCTATGTCATCTCACCATTTGCTTTGATGTAAAGTCAAGTGCTGTCTATCAGTGCTTTACAGGTGTAATATATCAGCAATTAAATCAAATGTCCTGTTGCAACAGAAACATAATATTGATTCCCTGAGAAGAAACTTTGTTCTGTTCATCTAAAGACTGTAAGCAAATGTGCACAGGAACTCCTGAAATCTGGAGATATCGAAGCAGACTTTTTAATGGACATGTGGATTGGTGTATAATACTGGGGTATAGGCAGACGGTTTATAATGCGGTGTATGGTCTTTCTCCGTCATGAGCTCTTCAAAGCTTCACCTCAGCAGGAACCATCCATCCGAATGATCCTCATTTTGCATGCCTATCATCTCTGAACGAGTGCAATGTGAACATTAATTGCCCACATCAACATTGATTAAGTTCCACAACATCGCGCTCAGCACTTGACTTCACATTAGAGCAGATGGCAAGTCGACATAGAGATCCTTATATGTGAATGTAAAGCCAACATGGAGAAGACTGACATGGAATTGCTTCTCCAAATTGTTGAATTATGTTCTGATTTATTTATTTATTTATTTTTTATTTTATTTATTTATTTATTTATTTATTTATTTATTTATTCATTTGTAATTATTTTATTTGTAATTATTTTATTTTAATATTTAATGTTTTATTTAATTGTATTTATTTATGTATTTCTGTATTTATTTGTAATTATTTTATTTGTAATTATTTTATTTTATTTGTAATTATTTTACTTATTTATATTTATTTATATATTTTATTTTGTTTATTAATTTATATTTATTTTTATTTAATTGTATTTATTTATTTTTGTATTTATTTTTAATTATTTTATTTTATTTTATTTTATATTGTTTTATTTGCACTCAGTCAAATGAAAAAAAAGTGTTTCTTTTGTCACAGTTTATCCATTTCTGTCTATAGATTTAAATTACGGTACATATTTTTAACGGGCATCTATTCAAAATCACCATGTCAGCCAGACTTACAGCCCTCAAAAAATGACGTTTGCTGTTTTCTTCAAACTACTTATTTAAAATGAACTAAAACAACACAATTCTTGAGTTTTTTGGTGAAATCGTAATTGTTTTATGTTTAATCCACTTAAATTTATAAAAATAATTTAACTTAATTCCTTGATGTTGTTCCAACACAGATCGATTGTGTGGAAGGCAGCACTTTTTACAGCGAGTATACAGTTTTATTTGTGTATATCTATTTTTTGGGATGTGTTCATGCATAATTTATTTTGCCTTCATTATCATGTTATTTTCTCAATAATTGTGTGATATAAAGGAGAAAAATGTCCTCTTAAAAAAAACATTGACAATAATTTGTAAAATACAAAATAATGATAAGAATTGATCCTGATTTTTGTCATAGAAAGTATGTAAATTAGTGCAAATATAATGAAATACTTGATTTGCATATGTAAACAGCATTTCAGAAAACAATACAAAATATGTTTGCAATTCTTGATTTAATCATTCAACTTGAAGTATGATGATAGCTAGTCATTTTTTGCACTATTCACATAATAATAATAATAATAATAATAATAATAATAATAGTGCATCACGGTGGCTCAGTGGTTAGCACTTTCGCCTCACAGCAAAAGGGTTGCTGGTTTGATGAATAAAGGCACTAAGCCGAAGCAAAATGAATGAATAATAATAATAATAATAATAATGATAATATTAATAATAATAATAATAATAATAATAATAATAATAATAATAATAATAATGATGATAATAATAATAATAATAATAATAATAATAATGATAATAATGATAATAATGATAATAATAATAATAATAATAATAATAATAATAATAATAATAATTCCAATGGGTGCACCGGTTTACCCCACAAGTCCAAAGACATGTGCTACAGGTGAATTGAGCAAGCTATATTGGCTGTAGTGTATGTGTGTGAATGAGTGTGTGTGTGTATGGATGTTTCTCAGTGATGGGTTGCAGCTGGAAGGGCATCCGCTGCGTAAAACATATGCTGCATAAGTTGGCGGTTCATTACGCTGTGGCGACCCCAGATTAAACAAGGGACTAAGCTGAAAAGAAAATGAATGAATGAATTAATAATAATAATAATAATAATAATAATAATAATAATAATAATAATAATAATGATAATAAAGTCTGGAAAGCAATGATGGAGATTGAGGTTGTTTTGAGGATCAGTTGAGTTTCTAATTAAGCACAAATTGGATCATGTGACATTGAAGAGGACTGCAAGTATAAAATAGCAACTTTCAAAGACCTACTTCTGTCTTAATGCATTTAATTCTAAAATTAAACCCATTTCTGGCCTTGAGTTCAAACGAATATTACCTTAACTAAAGGAGGAGTGTGGGGCTTGATCTTTAATACATTAAAGACACGGCGACTTCTTTGAAAACTTAAGAAGTCCAACTAACATTAGACATAAAATAACAAGAGGACGACGATGGGATATTGCTAGTGGCATTTCCAGGATCTTTCAAAGAGTGGCCAAAAAAGGGCTAAATTAATAGTTCATATAAATATGATGCTGTTTTTTGTTATAAGAACTTTTGAAATGCTATTTTGAAGCTGTTTAAAACAAGGCTAATTAATGTAAACTTTAATTAATACAGAATTTATAACTTTAATTAATATAAAATTAATGAACAGTAGTCTTAATGTAAAGTAGGAACAGACTGCGAATAAACTGTTTATTCAAGCAGTGTCATTTAGATTTAACATGGTGAAAAATATTGTTATGCATATTTAGAACAATGGGCGATGCAGTGGAGCAGTAGGTAGTGCTGTCGCCTCACAGCAAGAAGGTCGCTGGTTTGAGCCTCAGTTGGGTCAGTTGGCATTTCTGTGTGGAGTTTGCATGTTCTCCCTGCGTTCGTGTGGGTTTCCTCCGGGTGTTCTGGTTTCCCCCACAGTCCAAAGACATGCGGTACAGGCGAATTGGATAGTCTAAATTGTCTGTAGTGTATGAGTGTGAATGAGTGTTTATGGATGTTTCCCAGAGATGGGTTGCGGCTGGAAGGGCATCCGCTGCATAAAACATATGCTGGATAAGTTGGTGGTTCATTCCGCTGTGACGACCCCGGATTAATAAAGGGACTAAGCCGAAAAGAAAATGAATGAATGAATTTAGAACAATAATAGGGTGACACGGTGGCTCAATGGTTAGCACTGTCGCCTCAAAACAAGAAGGCGAAAATTTAAATATATTTTCATTTACTGTCAGTCTTGGTATGCAAATGTAACTACAGAAGATAGTTCTAAACAAAAAATTATCAAAACTTTTTAGCCAGTTTTTAACAAGATGCTAATGGTCTAATCCGATTTAGTGATCTATGCTAAGCTAAGCTAAAAGTACACCGGTCAGATCCGTAGATTCAATTATAGTAAAACTCTGTTGTGTTTACCTCCAGGGGAGATGTAAAATTAGTCTATTTACAAAAAGTGGAGTGTTCCTTTTAAAATTATTTATTCATTAATTTTCCTTTGAATTCGTTACTTGATTTATCAGGGGTCATCACAGCGGAATGAACCGCCAACTTATCCAGCATAAGTTTTAAGCCTCATTCAAACTACGAGCAACTAACAGCGGCAAAGCGACAAGCGACTGCTCATTTCAACGGACAGCGAGCTACTTCCAGCGACCTCCAACTTTATACAAATGAAGAGCAACTTTCTTGTGCGACAGCCAATAGGAGCACTAGTAGAGCTCACGTGAATCTCTTTCAGCTCACTCAGAGGCTGGTTTTATTCTCTGTGCTGTAAACCTACACAGACCAATTTGCAGCAGGACGCCACCCAGAGTGACCGACAGCTACAAAGTCACTGCTAGTGTGAATGAGGCATTACACAGCCGATGCCCTTCCAGCTGCAACCCAGTACTGGGAAACACCCATACACACTCATTCACTCACATACACCAAGGCCAACTTTACTTTTTCAATTCACCTATGGCGCATGTGTTTGGACTGTGGTGGAAACCGGAGCACCCGGAGGAAACCCACGCCAACACAGGGAGAACATGCAAACACAGAAATACCATCTGACCCAGCTGGGGCTCGAACCAGTGACCTTCTTGCTGTGAGGCAATTGTTCTACCCACTGCTACCCAAAAGCTATCTGAAGCTAGAATTCAATATGCTTTCTTTGCATACTAAATCACTTTCTTTGAATTGAATTTGATCGAGACAACAAATTGCTTTTATCTTGACTCTTAAATGGCACAATAAAGAAGAAAACACTATTGCAACTTCTGTTCCTTGCTGACTTTAATCATTGGCATTTGCTTATGCAACTTCCATGAATATTTAAAGTCATGTTTTGTTTAAAGTTCTTCTGTTTGGTGTGAAGAAAATAACCCAATTTGTGGCGTACTGACATAAACAGTATCACAAAGCATGCATCTATGAGGAGCCAAATACTAGAACCAAATGATTTACTGGATTTATTTATTTATTTTTGCAGTGCTTTTTAAATTGGACAGTGTTTTATATCCAAAAAGCAAAACACACAAAAAAAAAACAACAAAATTTGCTGCTTAAGGACTTATAAACTAAAGGTCAGTTCCTGCAGAGCCTAATAACCAGTTCAAGCTCAAAATATTCTGCTTTAAAAGAAATAAAAATGCATTGAAAACCACACAATACAACAATGCTCCCTGGACTGCTGAATAGATGATGCATTTTTTATTTTTTATTATTATTATTTTTTTTTTTTTTTTTGGCTAAAATCCAGCAACACACTTGCATTTTAGCACCAGCAGTTCCTTCATCTTGAAGTCAATAGGTTTCTTTTTGAATGGGTTTTTTGGTTGAATGCCTGAAATAAGGTGTGTGTTTAATACAAGTTCAGTTCTGGACTGATTTTATTCTGGCAGGATGCCTCACAAGAGGCCGTCAGGAATATTAAGCAACACTTTCGCAGACTTATCATCGCACACTCATGCAAACTAATCCAACTCAAACTTTCTGGGAAAATGTTTTTGAATAAAGACTAAAATAGTTTTGTTTATACACTGTTAACAAATTTTCCTAGTAACTTACATTAAATCAAATACAGCAAAAATACTGTATTAACATTTACAGCACTATTTACCTTGCTGTACATGTATTTACAGTATTGTATATCTTTACTGTAAAATTCACAGTCATTTTCATAGTTCGACTTAAAATACGGTAACATACTACATAACTGTCCTACATTATAATACAGTTTATATTACAGTCCAGTTAACCAGTAACTTACTGTAAATCAATTGCAGCAAAAATACTGTATTTACATTTACAGCACCATTGATCTTGCTGCATATGTATTTACAATATTTTATATCTTTACAGCAAAACTAAATTTACAGCAAAACTACTGTATTTACGATTACATCACCATTTAGCTTACTGTATTTACACTCATGCAAACTAATCCAACTCAAACTTTCTGGGAAAATGTTTTTGAATAAAGACTAAAATAGTTGTTAAAAGTTTTGTAATACACTCTTAACAAATTTCCTAGTAACTTACATTAAATCAAATACAGCAAAAATACTGTATTTACATTTACAGCACTATTTACCTTGCTGTACATGTATTTACAGTATTGTATATCTTTACTGTAAAATATACAGTCATTTTCATAGTTCGACTTAAAATACGGTAACATACTACATAACTGTCCTACATTATAATACAGCTCATATTACAGCCCAGTTAACCAGTAACTTACTGTAAATCAATTGCAGCAAAAATACTGTATTTACATTTACAGCACCATTGATCTTGCTGCATATGTATTTACAATATTTTATATCTTTACAGCAAAACTAAATTTACAGCAAAACTACTGTATTTACATTTACATCACCATTTAACTTACTGTATTTACACTCATGCAAACTAATCCAACTCAAACTTTCTGGGAAAATGTTTTTGAATAAAGACTAAAATTGTTGTTGAAAGTTTTGTAATACACTCTTAACAAATTTCCTAGTAACGTACATTAAATCAAATGCAGCAAAAATACTGTATTAACATTTACAGCACTATTTACCTTGCTGTACATGTATTTACAGTATTGTATATCTTTACTGTAAAATTCACAGTCATTTTCATAGTTCGACTTAAAATACGGTAACATACTACATAAATGTCCTACATTATAATACAGTTCATATTACAGTCCAGTTAACCAGTAACTTACTGTAAATCAATTACAGCAAAAATACTGTATTTACATTTACAGCATCATTGATCTTGCTGTATATGTATTTACAGTACTGTATATCTTTACTGTATAACTAAATTTACAGCAAAAATACTGTATTTACGATTATATCACAATTTAGCTTACTGTATTTACACTCATGCAAACTAATCCAACTCAAACTTTCTGGGAAAATGTTTTTGAAAAAAGACTAAAATTGTTGTTGAAAGTTTTGTAATACACTTTTAACGAATTTCCTAGTAACTTACATTAAATCAAGTACAGCAAAAATACTGTATTTACATTTACAGCACCATTGATGTTGCTGCATATGTATTTACAATATTTTATATCTTTACAGCAAAACTAAATTTACAGCAAAACTACTGTATTTGCATTTACAGCACCATTTGTCTTACTGTATTTACATTTACAGGACCATTTATCTTGCTGAATATGCATTCACAGTACTGTATATCTTTACTGTAAAATACACAGTCACTTTTACAGTTCAACTTTAAAATACAGTAATATACAGCATAAATCTTCTACAGTAAAATTCAGTTAATATTACAGTCCACTTCGGCAGTACCTTACTGTAATTCAATTACAGAAAAATAACTGTATTTAAATTTACAGCACCATTTGTCTTACTGTATTTACATTTGCAGCACCACTTATCTTGCTGTATATGCATTTACAGTACTTTATATATTTACTGTAAAATATGCAGTCATTTTCACAATGCAACTTTAAAATACAGTAACATACAGCATGAATCTTCTACAGTAAAATTCAGTTCATATTACAGTCCACTTTGCCAGTTACTTACTGTAAATCAATTACAGCAGAATTACTGTATTAACATTTACAGCACCATTTGTCTTACTGTATTTACATTTACAGCATCATTTATCTTGCAGTATATGCATTTACAGTATTGTATATATTTACTGCAAAACTGAAGTTACAGCAGAACTACTGCATTTGCATTTACAGAACCGTTTATCTTACTGTATTTACATTTACAGGACCGTTTATCTTGCTGTATATGTATTTACAGTATTGTATATATTTACTGTAAAATATACAGTCATTTTCAATATGCAACTTTAAAATACAGTAATATACAGCATAAATGTTCTACAGTAAAATTCAGTTTATATTACAGTCCACCTCGCCAGTAACTTACTGTGAATCAATTACAGCAAAAATACTGTATTTACATTTACAGCACCATTTAACTTGCTGTATATGTATTTACAGTACTGTATATCTTTACTGCATAACTAAAGTTACAGCAAAACTACTGTATTTACATTTACATCACTATTTGTCTTACTGTATTTACATTTACAGGGCCATTTATCTTGCTGTATATGTATTTACAGTATCATATATCTTTACTGCAAAACTAAAGTTACAACAAAACTACTGTATTTGTATTTACAGCACCATTTGTCTTGCTGTATACTGTATGTACAATATTGTATATCTTTACTGTGAAATATACAGTCATTTTCACAATGCAACTTAAAAAAATACAGTAACATACAGCAAAAACAAAATTAAAAAGAAAAACATACCAGAAAAAACAAATATTATGGAAGTCAATGGTTACAGGTTTTCAGCTTTCTTCAAAATATCTCAAACTCAAAGGAACTTAACCAGGTTTAGTTCAAGTTAAGGGAGTATAAATAATGACAGAAGTAAAGGGAGAGATAATAATTCCATAGTTGAATATTTGTGCGAACTACCCCTTTAATGCAAATTCTTCATTGTGAACACATTGCTATGAATACGGCTGTCCACGTGAAGAGATTAGTTCTCGTAGAGTAATTTGTCTTTATACTGAGCTTGATAACTCTTGCAGAAAAGCTGCTGACGGCTTTGGTGTTCGGTGTACCATTGGAGGATTTGAAGAAAACAGCCGTCCGTTTGTTTGGCTGCCTTTCAATGCTTGACCCAAGAAATCCTGAGCTTTCTCTGGGTTTTAAGCCCAACGCCTGCAGTAACCCTTGGCATGCTATCCAGGAAAAAAAAAAAGTCAATCTCTTTACATTAGGAGCTCTTCAAGGTGAAGCTGGCTCAGCATTTAATGACATATTTGCTATTTTTCCTCCGGTTCTGGCTCTCAGACGTACCTGTTTCTGTTATAGTGGACTAAGAGAGATCACATCCTGATTTCCTCACTGACTGGAGCTTGAAATACATATCATTTTCACCCTCAAAACCACATTGCTCCTTTGGAGGAGGCTAAACATTAATTATTTAAAGGATACAACTTGAATCGAGTGATTTTCACTGCAGAATGTGTTTACTTGTCTGGATTGTTGATTTTAGTAGTGATTTTAAAATATTTACATTATTTATTTTTAATTTAATTATCATTTTTTGTATTTATTATATTATATTATATTACAAAATATTAAGTTTTTTTAAGTTTTAAAATATTGTAGATTTTAAAAGATTATATTAATTATATTATATTATATTATATTATATTATATTATATTATATTATATTATATTATATTATATTATATTATATTATATTCATGGCGGTTGATTCCGCTGTGGTGACCCCAGATTAATAAAAGGACTAAACCGATAAGAAAATGAATGAATGAATGAATGAATGAATGAATGAATGAATGAATGAATGAATGAATGAATGAACGAATATTATAGTCACAGTCACCAGCGATCTAGCCCATGCAGATTGCTGGAGAACTACAAATCTGCCAGCAAAAGAACTACATATTCAGTCATGACCCACTCACACACCTGGCCTAGATCCCCTTGATTGCAAACAGACACAGCTGAAGCTGTTCAGAACTAATTATACAGACTATATATACACCTCTCAAACACACACACACACACACACACACGTTGCTGAGTCTTGTTATATGTTACTGATGTTGTTATATGAACAGTATGCTGCGGTTCCCTTGCCTAGTCATGCCGTGTACCAAGCTTTGCTTTGCTTTGTTTGATAATTCATGTCTGTTGCCTGCCGTTGACCATCCACCTGCTTATTGATGATTCTGGATTGCCTATATACATCTGTTTGCTCCTGTGTTGACTATTGATTCTCTGCATAATAAAACCTGCGTTTGGATCCGCATTCCCTGTTATCAGCGTCTCCCTTGTAACAATGATATAATATTATATTATATTACAAAATATTAACTGAAATAAATATATAAAAAATTCACATTTTTAATTTTTAAAATATTTTAGATTTTTTAAAATATTATATTATATATAGTGTAGTACAAATATATCAATAAAGTCAATAAATCAGAAAGTCTGATTTTCTGTACGTGCCGATACTGCAACCCGATCCAACACTGTTATAATACATATAAAAAACTAAAGAAGAGCGAAGAAACAGATCCAAAATGTTCCTTCATTTTTATTAAATTCACCTTATTTTAACATTCAACAACTCTGTTAACAAACAGAGCACTTCTGTGAGGGAGCTTGAACAATCAAGTAATAAATAACATTAATTCTTTACTTTTGGACTTTAGTACAACAGTAAATATTTAAAAAAATCTTAAGTTTACATATCTCACAGTTTGCTATGGCAATGTTTGTTGTTGTCGTCATCAACTTTATAACCTCCAGACTGCAGACATACTCACGCTTTCCGCTTCAAGCTGCTTCCTTTTTCTACTTTGTCAACATTTAACCAATAGCGTCTCTGCAACAGAGTGATGTCATACCGCACACGTTGCTGTTTCTGTGTGAAGTCAAGAAAGAGGTCTAACTCTGTGCCACCTCATAACTATAAATGTGGTCAAAAATAATGAGAATATATATATGTATATATATATATATGTATATGTATATATATACATATATATATATATATATATATATATATATATATATATATATATATATATATATATATATATATATATATATATATGTATATATATATATATATATATGTATATATATATATATATATATATATATATATATATATATATATAGTTGAAGTCAGAATTATTCGCCCTCTTTGAATTTTCTTTTCTTTTTTAAATATTTCTCAAATGATGTTTAACAGAGCAAGGACATTTTCATAGTATGTATTTGTTAATTTTCTAAAAAACATTTTAAGGTCAAAATTATTAATCTGAAACCGTATGATCGGGCTCGATTTATGATCATGTGATTGGATCTGGATATCCCTAATGTATACCAAATCCATATATGTACCAGAATATATATATATAACAGTTATGTCTGGTTCTCGAATCTGAATGGCTGATATTATATAAATATATAAATATTTTAAATATTATTACTTTCCGGGATTCAGTGTGTCGGCGGCCATTAGGCTGTCATATTGAGCAGAGCAAAGAGGGTTGGCATTCCGCCACAAGATGGCGACAGAGACCGCATAATAAGTGCTTAGGGGAGGAAAAACTCAGCAAAAGTTTCAAATTACAGCAAAGAAAAACTAGGAAATCCCTGTAGACTGATGGCATTTCATGGCATTCAGCCTTATAATCTTAAAATATGAGCAAAATCACCTGTTTTGTCATAACTCTGTATATTACGCTAGAGAATCTTTCAAATATACCTTTTAAGTGATGTTGATGAAGTAGCAACCATTTCTGCAGTTCTGACATCAGCTGCAGATTTGACTGAATGGCACAAGTAAGCAGTAAGGACTTTTAGACTCTCCGTGTTTGATTTTATGTTTTATATACATGATTATGCCATCGAATTGTTGTATAAATGCAATATCACACGAGTAGCAGTGTGATATGGCTGTATATCATCACCAGTGGGACACTAAGGCCCTCGAGCCAACGCACGCCTCGCACCAGTGCCGGTATACAGCCATATCGTACTGCCACTAGAGTCATATTGCTCATATACAGTTAAAGTCAGAATTGTTAGCCCCCCTGAATTATTAGCCCCCCTGTTTATTTTTGTCCCCAATTACTGTTTAACGGAGAAAAGATTTCTTCAACACATTTCTAAACATAATAGTTTTAATAACTCATTTCTAATAACTGATTTATTTTATCTTTGCCATGATGACAGTAAATAATATTTGACTAGATATTTTTCAAGACACTTCTATACAGCTTAAAGTGACATTTAAAGGCTTAACTAGGTTAATTAGGTTAACTAGAATGGTTAGGGTAATTAGGCAAGTTATTGTATAATGATGGTTTGTTCTGTAGACTATCGAAAAAAAATTAGCTTAAAAGAGGCTAATAATTTTGTCTTTAAAATGGTGTTTAAAAAATTCAAAACTGCTTTTATTCTAGCTGAAATAAAACAAATAAGACTTTCTCCAGAAGAAAAAATATTATCAGACATACTGTGAAAATTTCCTTGCTCTGTTAAACATCATTTAGGAAATATTTGAAATAGAAAAAAATATTCAAAGGGGGGCCGAATAATTCTGACTTCAACTGTGTGTGTATATATATATATATATATATATATATATATATATATATATATATATATATATATATATATATATATATATAATTACAACTTATTAGTTTCAACTTTAACCTAACATGTTAACTTAAACAAAACACTAACTAAACACTAAAATGTAAACTAAACACCAACCACTATTTACTTCTTTTTTACTTTAACTTTTTTTATGTATGATGGGGTTTTTATAGATTGTTCTGGACAATGCGAGCTTTCATAAATTCAGATATTTCTGTCTGATTCCCTGACATCTGAATCTTAGAACCACTTCCGAGCAATAATGGCCTAAAAGCGGCCGCATCCTTTTTTTCACTTCAAATACATATCATTTTCACCCTCCAAACCCATGTTGCTTTTTTGGAGGAGGCTGAACGTGAATCATTTATGGGAAACGGCTTGAATCAAATGGTTTTGGATAACCTCACTGCTCCAGAATGTGTTTTCTGCACTTTTTTTTCCAGGCCGGATAAGCGAGTGGGAATTTTTAGCGCTGCTATCTGTTGTGCTGTGTTAGGATCACAGTCCAGAGCGATGCATATTAATGGCAAACAATGTGAAGCGAATGAATATCTGAAATATGCTGATCAGAGTATCTGGGCAGCATCCGAAGGAGAAAAAAAAGGAGAGGCTTTCATGCATAATTCAGCAATGGCGTGCTGGAAAAACACATTTATGTTAATGTATCGTGAGATAATATGGCAAAAGCAAATGCTAATTCACCTTCTGACAATATATCGGTGGAAATGATGAGGTGCTGGGGCATTTTGCCGGGAGTTGTCACGGAGTCTCAGAAAGAAATTAATCGGAAAAGTAAAGCATATGAGGGCACATAGCGTTCGAGGTCAAGCCACAGAAGAACTAGGATGCTGCCGGTAAAATAAATTAAATTCATTGGAATTTTTGTATTGCATGTTCTAGAAGTCCTTAAAGATGTGAATGGTTGAGTGGAATGAAAATACATGTATTTTGACATGCAACATGTTGCTAATTTCTCTGAAATGATCAAATTAGTTTGATTGATTGATTGATTTTTATAATTCATAATGGATTCAGTTGTTATGAAAGTGATATGAGTGGTCCTTTGTCCTTGAAGCACAGTGATAATGAAGCACAGTGATAATACTATTAATACTACTACTACTACTACTACTAGTACTAATAATAATATAAATAATAATAATAATAATAATAATAATAATAATAATAATAATAATAATAATAATAATAATAATAATAGTTTAGAATGCATAGTGGATTGTATTATCTTGTTAATGTTAGTTACTTATTGAAATTGATATATATATATATATATTTTTATTATATACTATTATTTATTTTATATTTATATTATTTTATTTTATTTTAATATCTTGAATTTAGATTTTTTAAAAAGCAAATAATCTACTGAAATAAATAAATAAATAAATAAAAAATAACATAAAATAATAATAATAATAATAATAATCTGAAGACAATAGTTTAGAAAGTATAGTTGATTTTATTATCTTGATCTTGAAATCTAAAGAAGTCTAAAAAAATAAATAATATTAATATAAAATAGTTTAGAATGCATAAGGGATTTTATTATCTCGTTAATTTTAGTTAATTATTGAAATTAACACACACACACACACACACACACACACACACACACACACACACACACATATATATATATATACATATATATATATATAATTTTATTCTATATTATTATATTGTATTATTTATTTAAAATTATATTATTTAATATTTATATTATTTTTTATTTTTATATCTTGAATATAGATTTTTTAAAATCAAATAATCTACTGTATTTAATAATAATAATAATAATAATAATAATAATAATAATAATAATAATAATAAACAATAGTTTAGAATGTATAGGGGATTTTATTATCTCGTTAATGTTTTTTTTATTTAATGATTTTTTTTATCAAATATCTTCAGAATAATAAAAATAAATAAATAAATAAATAAATAATAATATTAATAATAATAATAATAATAATAATAATAATAATAATAATAATAATAGTATAAAACAGTTTAGAATGCATTGGGGTTTTTATCTTGTTAATGTTAGTTACTTATTGAAATTACTTTATTATTTTTATTATATATTGTTATATTGTTATTTATTTTACATTTATATATTTATTATTTTATATTCAGAGTATTTTATTGTTTTATTTTTATATCTTGAATTTAGATTTTAAAACCAAATAATCTGCTGAATTTAATAATAATAATAATAATAATAATAATAATAATAATAATAATACACAAAATCAATAGTTTAAGATGCATAATAAATTTTATTATCTTGTTAATGTTAGTTATTTATAAATATGTCTATATATTATTTAATTTTTTATTTGTATAATTATGGATGTTTTTATCAATTAATCTACTGAATATATTAATAATAATAATAATAATAATAATAATAATAATAATTATTATTATTATTATTATTATTATTTATAAGTATTTTGTAAAATTACGTGCTGGAGGTAGGAATGATGGATGAATTAAATTGATTGATTAATTGACTGATTGATTTTAAATTGGCCCACTTCATGATAATGAAAACAAGCAGATGTGCACCAGATTTTTTTCCCCCTGAGCTTTCTTTCTGTCATATAAAAAACCTCCACTATATACGAAAAATATGAAATCTGTTTTGAAATCTTCATGGAAAGCAGTCAAACCCAAGCTGAAATTGCTCATCAGAAGTCCATACTGTAATGCAGGCCAGTGGTGACAGATTGACAGCAACACTCTCAAAAACAGCCCCTTTTGAGTCCTGAACTGGAGAGTAAAGCAGGTACGGATGGATGGATGTCCTCGTCTCCAGGAGTTCATCTCACCCATCAGGCATTTCTCCAGCAGGACGTATCACTTGTCACCTGATGAGCAATTATCATGCTTGATGGCTAATAAACGCTCCAGCATTTCACACCATTTCCCTTAATGATTTGCACCTGCGCAGCCTCTCCAGCAGCACTGACTGACAGACCAAACTCTCTCTCTTCCCTCTCTCTCTCTCTCTCTCTTATTACAGCCATTTGATGACATTGAATACATTTATATAGACACCAATACTCTGATTTAAGTACGACAATACTCTGTCTGTTTCGAGTCTACCATGTACACAGCGATTTTTGATGACCTGAATCCGACTAAAGTCATAACCCTAAGCAAATCCATATATTCAGAAAGCATATTTATATATAAAGTAATTTTTTTAATGATATTATATTGCACTGACTGTTTTAAGATATATGGCTGCATGCAAGCTTTAACTCCTCCCTTGGTGCTCATTAGAAATACAGAACTGATGAACGTTCAGAACTCATGAATATTCAGCAGGTCAGGCACCGCCTCTATTCACCAGCAATGTATTTGTGAAGCGAGTGTATTATGAAATGTACAGTAAGTGAATGAGGGTTCACTTCAGTACAAGACGCCGGACGGCTCTTAATTAAGAAACTTGCTCTGACTCCAGCATTGAGCTTTTAAGGGCCAGAGGCTCAGACTGAAGCTGGACTTTTAATTAAACCCATGTGAGAAACATGTACTAAATTACACATCATTATAATCTGCAGCACTGCAGTCTTACATTCAGGTACTGGCATTTGACAAATTGTTCGCCAAAGGATTAACATCTTTTGTATGTCTATATTTAAATTGCTTATTATATATATATATAGGATTCGGATCCTATTTTAACGTCAGCAAATTTTAATAAAGAGACTTGTGTTTATATCACTTCAGTATGACTGTGGACCAGTGGTGTAGTCCTAAAAAAAAAAGTGGTGTACTATTACCCACCCAACCCAAATTTAAAAAGTAGGCAAAGAAACGACAAAACTATATATATATATATATATATATATATATATATATATATATATATATATATATATATATATATATTTTTTTTTTTTTTTTTTTTTTTTTTTTAACATAAGTTACCTGTAACTGTTGAAAGAAAAAACAAATACTATGGAAGTTAATGATTACAGGTTTCCAGATTTCTTCAAAATATCTTCTTTTGTGTTAAACAAAATTAAAAAATGACAAACCGGTTCGGAACAAGTAAAGGTTGAGTAAAGGATGACAATTTTACTTTTTTTGAATGAACTATCCATTAAAAAAGGAAAAATATTTAAACAAATTTGTTCATTTTAAAGCGAGATGCTAATAGCCTAATCCTATTCAATGATTTATGCTTAGCTAATAGTGCCCCCAGCAGACCCGGAGATTGGCTGAGTATATTAAGCTGTGGTAAAACCTGGGTAAAAGCCAACTGTTTAACTCTAAAGGGACTTGTAAAATGAGCCTATAATTAATATAACAATATATTTTTTTTTTAATCAGGAAAATAAAAAGTTTTTTTCTTCAAAATTTCAAATACTAGCCTATACTCAAGTATTTTTTTCATGTTTTAAATAGAACTGCCACTTTTATAATTCAAAATGGCATAAATCAAAACATATTTAAAATATGTACTGGCTAATTTACATATTTCACTATCATAATATAAGTCATAATAGGAAATAATTTTTAACAAGATACAACACATAATGTTTCACTCTGATCTCACTCTGATATGCAGTTAAAATGAGTACATTCACTGAGTGGTTCTGTCACTGTGTTTAATCCTGTGCATGAATGTATGATATATATATAATGCCACATGCACTGTAATGGGTTTTATAATCATAGTTAATTGATAAATGTTCGTTAAGAGTTGCATTGTCGCTGGAAGAAACAGCTGTGATGATGAGGGAAGCGCCGAGGTAACAGTAGATGGGGAAACCCGATTGGTACATGTGATACAAGTGTTTCTATAGCAAAGAACTGCGAATATGCAGATATTATAACAATCTATAGATAAACACACCTTCTGCTTTCACTCTGCAAAGCTGTGGTTTGCTGATTAAATGAAAAACGAGTTGAAAACGGAGGAGCGGAAGTCTGCCGCCGTTTTCATATCAAATTTAAAGGGGACTAAGGTGATCATTTAGTAGTGTACACTTCATGAGGAAATCGCAAAACATTTAGAGGGACTGAATAGAAATATAGGGGGCTAAAGCGATGCCCATGCTTTTTTAAAAATAATTTTACCTCAGTGTTTCAGCGAGACATCATTTAGTTGACTTGTCGTCGTTATCAAAAAACTCCCGAAATTTTCTCACTGCTGCTGCGGTCGTCAGGGGGCGGGGAATGGCGCAAATTAAACAAAAATCCACTGATTGCAACAAATAAGATGCAAGTAAAAAAAAAACATTTGGTATACAGTTAAAGGGGACGCGAATACACGTGAATTAGGGAAGTCTAATCAGAAAAACAAGTGAGTATACCGAGGGTATACGCAGTTATTGATCCTCAGAAGTCGTAATACCCAAACAGCTCATGGAAAAAAGTAGGCATACTGAGTATACGTGCGTATAGCCCCGACTACACCACTGCTGTGGACACAAGATACGACACACAGTTCTGTTCAAACAGCTCACAAAGCTGATTTTCATCATAGATATAGATTAAATAAAACAATATTCTGCCAAAGTGGTAAACAAAAGAATCTTGTTTTCTCTTTGATATTATACACATTATTTCTGAACACAAGACAGATTATTAATGTTATTAAATGCATACATGCTTCTTCAATTAAGATTTTTTTTTAATTTGAACTAGAAACAAGACACAAACCTAACAAAACAAGCTTTTCCAGCATCATTACTCCACTCTTCAGCATCACATAATCCTTCATAAATCATTCTCATGTGCTGATTTCAAGAAACATTTATCACAATTATCAATGCCTAATATTTTGCTGGAAACTGTAATGCATTTCATGCATTTATACGCTATACAGTTTTTACTAGCCAACTGCTTTATTCACTTGCCAAAGCCAATTCGATCCGCATTAGGCTCTTGGCAAGTATATTAATTCTGGACGCTGCACACTTTCAGATTTCCAACTCCGACAAGCCAGCAAAAAGTGGTCAAGACAGTAAATGGAAGCTGGCGATCTTAATAGCTCACAATACACTTCAGTGCATCCGCAAGATAGTAGAAGTAGTCGTACACTGTTAACTATTTTTGTAAATTACACTGTATTTAACTGTAATATGAACTGTATTTTACTGTTGTGCAGTATGGTATCATATTTTGAAGTTGCATTGTGGAAATTACTGTATATTTTACAGTAAAGGTACAATACTGTGAATACATATAGAGCCAGACAAATGGTGCTGTAAATGCGAATACAGTATTTTTGCTGTAATTAATTTACAGTAAGTTACTGTAGACTATACTGGAAACTGTTTACAGTGTCCTTGATAGGAAATATGTTATGGACATCAGCATATTGCTGCAGGCACGTCATGATTTTGCCTGTACGATGCATTCCTGGAATAGCGTCTGTGTTGATCCTGGACCATCATTTTTGTTGGAAAATATAATCCATATCTATTCCATATCCCTAAACACAACCATAACTGTAAATTATTCCCTAAATCAGAGGAGAATAGTAGTTGGATTACAATCATGAAGTGCATAAACCTACCGTAAGCCTGTAAATGGTAAACGTATTCCTTAATTCTGATTGGCTGATTGGAATGTTGTTCCAGGATCAACATAGATGTTAATCCTTGAACATGTCCTCCTTGGTGAAATCAGGTTGCTGCAGACATACAATAAAAACAATACAGAAAATAATACAGTAGTTGCAATAATAATAATAATGATAATTAATAAACTCTTGTTATATAAACCCACTGAAATGGGTACAAAGGATTTCATCTATCACTTCAAGATCCACCGGAAGAGCAGATACGGATGACATTGGAAAAAAAAAAAATCCCCTCACAAAGGACAACACAGAAGCAGCAGTCATGACAGCACAGGAATAAACACGGGATCGATACAGACAGCTTTCTATAACATTAGAAACGATCAGGACAGCACAAGGACGCTCAAGACACAATGCAGCACTTAATGGCAGAGTGAAGATAGCAGATGTAGACTGATGCTGTACATCTGACTGATCCGAGAACAGCTCAATAAAGACAACAGCACTGTGCAGAAGCTAAATGCTAAACATGAGAACCGGGATTTCATTATGCTGCATTTGTTTTTGACACAACCAAAAAATTATAAACAAAGAGCAACTATCACATTGAGTTGAGTAAATTTGGAAATGCTTAAAAAGCGTGGTCTTGTAAATTATAATTTGACATGTTTATTAAAAATTTGAGTAAATTACAGTCTGGGTAAAATATGAACAAACCTAACATTGGGATATTTTTGTATAACATTTTAATGACTCTTTTAACCCAAATATGTTGCAATACAGGATTTGGTTTGCTCATATTTGACCTAACACTGGGTAACAACAACCCAACATGTTTTATAGTGTAGAATTTTAGCATTTATATATAGCACAAAAAAAAAAAAAAAAAAAAATATATATATATATATATATATATATATATATATATATATATATATATATTTACACACAGTTGAAGTCAGAATTATTGGCCCCCTTTTGAAAATTTTTTTTTTTTTTAAATATTTCCTAAATGACGTTTAATAGAGCAAGGAAATGTTCACAGTATGTCTGATAATATTTTTTCTTCTAGAGAAAGTCTTATTTGTTTTATTTTGGCTAGAATAAAAGCAGTTTTTAATTTTTAAAAGCCATTTTAAGGTCAAAATTATTAGTCCCTTTAAGCTATTTTTTTTCCGAAAGTCTACAGAACAAACCATCATTATACAATAACTTGCCTAATTACCCTAACCTGCCTAGTTAAGCTAATTAACCTAGTTAAGCCTTTAAATGTCAATTTAAGCTGTATAGAAGTGTCTTGAAAAATATCTAGTCAAATATTATTTACTGTCATCATGGCAAAGATAAAATAAATTAGTTATTAGAAATGAGTTATTAAAACTATTATGTTTAGAAATGCGTTGAAGAAATCTTCTCGCTAATAAATAGAAATTGGAGGAAAAAGTAAACAGGGGTGCTAATAATTCAGGGGGGCTAATAATTCTGACTTCAACTGTATATATATATATATATATATATATATATATATATATATATATATATATATATATATATATATATATATATATATATATATATATATATATATATATATATATATACATACACACATACAATTGAAGTCAGAATTTGAAACTAAATTGATGACTTACACTGTAAAAAATGCTAAGTTCCACACAATTTATTCATGTTGTCCCAACAAAAAGTGATTAGGTTACCTTAATTGTTTATATAAATGTAAGTGAATTGAACATAAACCAATTAAGTTGTCCCAAAAAAAACACATCAAGAACAGCTCATTTTAAATAAGTAGATTGAACAAGCAGCAAAAAATAAAAATAAATAAAAAAACTAATAAACAAATAAACACAAAATTTGAGTGTATGGAACAATAAGAAGAAATGTCAACATTTCAGAATGACATAAAGAATTGAAACTGAAAACTTAAAAAAGTGGATGATGAAAATGACTGCATGAATTAACATCATCTATTATCCTTAACATGTTTAACACTGCTGCTTTTAGCACAATTTATTGAGTAAACCATTTTTTAATACTCATATCATACGATTTTACACTCGCCCTAAAGGGTACAGTAATATAGCCTAGTGAAAGGGGTGTTTTTTTTTTCTCAAAATGTGGACCTTTTGCAGTTATTCGACTCATTTTCTATTTATTATGAGGTTTAAAAGCTGCATTTTAATGACATTTTAAAGCACTGTTTTG
Organism: Danio kyathit; assembly: GCA_903798195.1. NCBI lineage: Eukaryota > Metazoa > Chordata > Actinopteri > Cypriniformes > Danionidae > Danio > Danio kyathit. Next base: position 6,115,141 of record LR812519.1, read on the forward strand.
AGCTGGATTAGCTTATCGGTCATCATAACCACACTTTATAATGTAAAATATTTCCTAAAGACTTATAAAAAATAAAAATAAAGAATAATAGAATAATAATAGATTATATAATAGATTCTATAAAGAATATAGAAATATAAACAAATAATTATTTTTTAAAATACAAACTTATTACATCATATATCATTAGAAAAAAAAAATAGGAATTTGTTAAAGTTTTGAATTAAAAAATGTAGCCTATTGTCATTTATTTATTATTATTAGGAATCCATATTCTTATTTATTTATTATTGACACAGCCATATCACCCTGCAGCCCAAGACAGGTTTAGGTTACTCACTAAAGCTAAGCAGGGCTGAGCCTGGTCAGTATCTGGATGGGAGACCACATGGGAAAACTAGGTTGCTGTTGGAAGTGGTGTTAGTGAGGCCAGCAGGGGGCGCACAACCTAATGCCCCAGTATGGTGAAGGGGGCGCTATACTGTCAGTGAGTGCCGTCTTTTGGATGAGACATTAAACCGAGGTCCTGACTCTCTGTGGTCATTAAAAAATGCTATGGCATTTCTCATAAAGAGTAGGGATGTAACCCCAGTGTCCTGGCCAAATTCCCTTCATCGGCCTTTACACATCATGGCCTCACAATCATCTCCATCAACAGAATTGGCTCTATCACTGTTTCTCCATTCCACCAATAGATAGTGTGTGGTGAGTGCACGGGCGCCGTTGTCCTGTGGCTGCCGTCACATCATACAAGTGGATGTTGCACACTAGTGGTAGTGTGGGTAGACCACTGCCTCATGATTGTGAAGCGCTTTGGGTGTATGGCCAAACATGATAAATGCGCTATATAAATACACATTACATTGCAATACATTACATTACATTTATTAGGGAAATAACAATCTTGGCAGCACATTCAGCTTTCCTCAGTCAGAATTTGGTTATTTGAATAATACAAAATTAAAACACAATAATAATAAAAGAGCTTCATGATTTTTTTAGCAGCCTTTGTAAAAAAAAAGTACTATTGATTGAAAATTCATATTAATTCATAAAATTAATATTGAAACTCATTTTAATAAGGGCCGCTTTTGGTGCATCATTTTTTTTTATTGGTCATTTTTTGTTTCAAGATTTAGAATAAAAGTTACTTGTAAAATGTTTTCTCTATTTAAAAATAATACAGCAGCGAAATATGACGTCACTTACATCTGATTATATGTTTTCTTGAATGTTGGACTCAAAAAAATAATAGTTTGCATTGGCCAAACTGATTAGCTGAAATCACACCGGTGTGACGGTCAACAGAAAATTGGGTTTGGTCTTATAGCCTTTTTTTGATGGGTTATTTTCACAATTTATGGTGGTGTAGCATTCAAAATAGGGCAAATGAGCTCATGTATGGGACAAATTCTGGACCTTTGTCATTGAGGGGTGAGTCTTTCAAACCACCCGAAGCCCCCCTGGTTATGGGCCTGTCAGATGATTAGTTTTCTTTTACTGTTTAAAACATTACCAAAGCGATACAAACTTGAGTTAACCACAACCAAATTGTAATCTCTGCTTGAACTAATCCCTTTAAGACAAAGATTTAATAATCAAACATGACATATAAACCCTGAATGTCACAGTGCTGTTTGTTTCCCTTCACGAAATATTTCCCACCCTCGACTGTGAAGCGCTTTGCATAAACAGCTGCTCCCGTCTAAACATCTCTGCTTACCTGGTGCCAAGGTTTCATTTTCAGCAAACAGAATTGAGCAGCGAAAGCCCACACCAGTTGATTTCCCTGGCCGGATGCTGAGAGACGGCTAATAAACAAATTGACCTCGCCACGAGAGGACAGAGCGAGCGAGAGACACTCAGGCCACATAAATCTGTCAATTAGACACAATCAGCGTAATCAAGAACAACAGCAGTAGGTGCTCCGGCCTTGTAAACACCTCACTATGCTTTGATTTAGGAAGCTCTCTTGAGGACTAAGAAGTGGGAAGCTTGCATAATGCCTCTTCCGTTTTATTTATCTGTGATTTTTGTACTTATTTATTTATTTTTATGTCTCTCAAGCAGAATATCTGGAAGTGAAAGACAGTTGGAGTGCATCCTCATACTAATATATATATATATATATATATATATATATATATATATATATATATATATATATATATATATATATATATATATATATATATATATTCCAAATTATGTTTAACAAGACCAAGAAATTTTTTACAGTATTTCCTATAATATTTTTTTTCTTCTGGAGAAAATCTAATTAAAGACGGCTCTCATATGGACAATGAAGTCACATGCATTGCTCAGGTGTGAGTTTCTCACAGACTTCAACAGAGTGTAAAAATCTTGATGGTTCTGCGGGTCTCGTCTATCAAATCTGAGCTTTATTTTGTATTCTCTATTGGATTCAAGTCAGGTGATTGGCTGGACCATTACAGCTTGATTTTCTTTCTCTGAAAGCATTTGAGAGATTTTATTTGGCTGTTTTGGATCATTAGCTACATTTCCATCCACTTATTTTTATGTGCATTTTGGATATGTGCATAAAAAATTAGTTGATGGAAACACCTTGATGCACATAAAATTAAAAAAAAAAAAATTAGAGTAGGGTAATCTTTTTATTCGACAAGAAAAGATGCGCATAAACTACGATGGAAACACTTTTACCAAACCAATTCCAGTATGCGCATTAAAAATGTCATGTGATTTTGTTTTAAGAGTTCATGTGATGATAAAAATGTGTGTGAATGGATAAACCAGCAGGCTGAGCACACTGTAAAACATCTGAAATGTTGTTTTTGTCATTCTAAAATGCCATAACCATTTCAGTATTAGTGTTATTATATTTGAATGACCTCCATTATAGTCCAGAGCATCTGTATGGAGCCCGATCAGTCTCAAAAATAATACATTTTAAATAAAATTCATACATCTACAACACAATTCACATTTACAAAATCCAATTAGTAAGTTCAAAACACTAATCAAAAATCCACAAATTCAATTCATAAATTCAAAACATGATTCAAAATTACAAAAATCGCATTTGTAAATTCAAACATGATTCACAAATGAACAAATCCAATTTGTGAATTCAAAACACAATTTATAAATATGCAAACCAAATTCATAAATTTAAAACACGACTCATAAATACGCAAATCTAATTCGTACATATTTATGATTTTAACTTGTGAATTCCCAAACTGTGTCTTTACAAATTTACAAATTGGATTTTGTAAATCTGAATTGGGTAACACTTTATAATAACTAAACACTATGAACCATTTATTAAGCATTAGCAATTAGTGAATTCTTTACCTGTTAAGCATTAACTCTACATTAATAAAGGTTAGTAAGCAGTTTATAACTGCAGCTACAAATGCTGTATTCTAAATTCATTATTGCATTATTTACAAAACATTTGTGTTTAAGAGTAGTCGATAGTTTTTACGATAATTCAGAATGAGTTAGTAAATGATTAATAAACTATTGAAATCAACATTTATATGTCTTGTTATTCAGGCATATAATAAGGGTTAATTTATATGTTAATAAATGCTTTATTAACTCAACTTCATGCAGTTTTGTGACCTAATCTAAAGTGAGGACTATCTATACTTTATAAATTCCTTGTAAATGACCATTAAAGGCTCAGTATCAAATGAACAATACATCTTTGCAATCTTACCTAAAAAGTAAAATTTAGGGATGCTCCGATCGATCGGCCAGAGATCGGTATCGGCCGATAATCACATTTTATGACTCGATCGGTACTCGCCAATCTGGCTGATCTCATGAACTGATCACAGGTGTCTGTTTACGAGTTTATATGCAGAGGAACCAGACATGCTAGTTGGAGAGCAAAATATTGGAATGGTCTTAGACCTTTTTACATATATAAGAACTGAGAGTTTTGTGCTTTTGACACTTTTACAAGTTCCCTAAAACCTGGCTGAAATGCAATTAAAAATGTAAAAAAAAATGTTTTAATTGAATATTTCATAATATACCTTTTTGTAATATATTTACTGCAATAAACAAATATATATATATTTATAGATGTGCATTTTAACATCTTATGCATCAAATATGTACTTTTTCTTGATTGAGACATGTCGAATTCTTCTTCCATCATTTGCAATGTTTCCAAATTGCTTTGTTAGTTGTTTTTCTTACCATTTTTTTGTATCTATTTTATCTATTATTTTCTGTAAAGTTGCTTCTGACCATGACATGTCCACACTAAATGATTATAAGAGACATGTTTGAGGGATTATATGCAACATTCTTCATTTATTCTCTGAGGTGTAAGGCAAGATCTCCACTTAATTATCATACTTAGGGGGAAAACGTGCTTCATGTATTATAAAGCTTGAAGCATCAGAATCGGTACTCAGTATTGGCCGATCACCATCACAAAGAATCGGTACTTGGTATCGGCTGCAAAAATCCTGATCGGAGCATCCCTTGTAAAATTTTTAAAAAGTTTTTGTAAAAAGTTTCAACATTGCTGAATAACAGGAGTGTCAAAATACGACATCAACTTGGATAAAACAATAACAATATAATAATTTAACAATATAAGAAGATGCAATGTTTAAACTGTACAGTAATGTTATTTTAGATAAGGTTGCAAATTGATACAGTTTTATTTGTGCAACTTCAAACGAATAGAAATGAATATTGTCGTTTATGTTCTTTTTTCCTGTTTAGAATTTAACTGAGCATTTAATTGTCATTTATAAGGGATTTATAAAGCATAAATAGTCCTCACTTTAGATTAGGTCACAAAACTGCATGAAGTTGAGTTAATAAAGCATTTATTAATATACAAATTAACCATTATTATATGCCTGAATAATAAGAATTATAAATGTTAATTTAGTTTATTAATCATTTACTAACTCATTCTGGATGATCTTAAAAAACAACTAACTATGCGTAAATAACTAGATGCAAATAATGTGATAATTTAGTAATGAAAAATAAATCATTAACAAAGTATAAAAATACAATTATTAAGCACATTATAAATGTGGTTATAAGTCAAGAATACAGCATTAGTAACTGCAGTTATAAACTGCTTACTAACGCTTATTAATGTAGAATTAATGCTTAACAAATAATGAATTCACTAGATGCTAATGCTTAGTAAATGATTCACAGTGTGTAGTTATTATAAAGTGTTGCCCTGAATTGGGCTGTGCGTGTATAGATTTTATTTTGTAAATGTATTATTTTTGAGACTGATCTGGCTCCATACATCTGTGTCGGCATTTGTCATCAGAGGCACAAGTCATTTATTAAACAAAGAAAAGATTTTAATTGTCATTTATAAATGATTTATAAAGCATGAATAACCCTTACTAGATTAGGTCACAAAACTGGATGAAGTTGAGTTAATAAAGCATTTATTAACATACAAATGAACTATTAGTATTAATCATTTACTTATGCATTCTGAATGATCTTTAAAAACCACCAACTACTCTCAAATAACTGGTTTGTAAATAATGCAATACTTAATTTAGTAATGAAAAAATAATAATTAACAAAGTATGAAAACACAATCATTAAGCACATTATACATGTGGTTATAAGTCAAGAACAGTGCATTAGTAATTGCAGTTATAAACTGCTTACTAACGCTTATTAATGTAGAATTAATGCTTAACAAATAATGAATTCCCTAGATGCTCATGCTTAATGAATAATTCATAGTGTGTAGTTATTATAAAGTGTTACCGAAAAGATTCTATTTAACTTTTAATATTTGGCGCCAGTTAATGAGGAAGTGATGATTTTGTTCTCTTTGACTCGTTGGATAGAAACGCTGCTTTATCCGTACGTCTTTTATGTATAATTCCAGTTTTGCGCATACATTTAATTTGCATTTTTGGATGGAAACATTACCATTGTCTTGCTAAAATGTCCACCCTGGTTTCATCTTCATCATCCTGATAATGTTGATGTTGGACTGAAGCAGCTGATATTAATTTAGACTGATGAAGGGTAGAGGGTTGCTGAAAAACTACTGAGAGATTTCAGCTGTGCTGCGTCCCACTTCGCATACTTATACTACGACCTAAAAGTATGTACTTTTTTTGTGGACGAAAAATATATACTTTTGAGTGTGTAACAGACAAATATGCACGCTTTGGGACATACTACTTCCTCGTTACACAGATCGCTGTGTTGCTTAGTTAAGAGCCCTGTCAATCATCCACATTTCTGTCGTATTTAATTTCCTACCTTATTGGAGAAGCAGCAGCAGGATAATCTCCCATTCACGAGTCTTTCATGCAGAGAAATCTCCTCAGGTCTTTGGATAATTCTGCATTCAGACGGTAATGTCCAAACACGTCTATATATAAGGTCAGTATTGTTGTTGCAGATGAAATATAACACAGACAACGCTATTTAAATATTCTCCAGTGGGCTAGATATTAATTAACAGTCATACAAACATCTTTACTGAAGCCTCTCTGCTTGACGGTTGGTCTCGCGCGTCCATCATGTTTGTAGTTTGTTTACACTTTTCACCCGCGTTTTGTAGTTCTAATCGAATTCACGTCCAACGCGCAATGTACTGTGGGCAATATCAGCGGTTACAGTATGGACGCTTCTACACTTAAAATTTTGACCGGAAATAGTAAACCATCCGGGAGTTTTTGCCATACTCTTTTCAACATACTACGATTTGGGACATACTAATTCTACTTTTACATACTATTTAGGACGGATAGTATGCGGATTGGGACGCAGCACTGCTGTCTGGGCTTTCCATGTCTTTCTGCACCGTCCTTTCTTCATGTGTTCAATACTTTTTCCCTTTAAATTTCATTTTATTATGCATAACTTCATTTGTAAACTAATTAGATTTTTTTCTTTGCATATATGTATTTCGTTAGTTGTTACGAACATCTGGTGAACAGCACCTTAAGAAAAATGTGTTTTCGGAGAAAAATGGTGACGTTTTCAATACTTATTGCATATATAAAACAAAAGCAGACACCTGTCACTAGTTTCAGAACACATGTTCAAGATCTCGAAGATGTGAAATGTATCCTCAATCTCCCCTAAATACAAGTCCAAATTGTTGCACATAAGTGATTTACAAAGTCAAAAAAGAGACTAATATGAACCACAAAAGTGAACCGAAGGAAGAAACTTCACAAAAGTAGTAGTACAGGATTCACGCTCTACATATACACTGGATAGAGGACTAATTAGCGAACACGGCTTTACTATAAAGCAGAGGATTAGGGACATAATACTCGTTTAAATAGTAGTACACGGGCAGACTTTTGTACATCATCCAACGCTTAAAGTCTCTGGAAGTTCTTAAAGTGTTTCGGGGCACTAAGCTGTTCCTCGCTTGTCAGTGCTTCGCTTCATATATTTCCCCAAAGCTTATAATTTGTGACAACAGTCTGCTAACCCGAGTAGAACAGGTGCTATCTTGTATGCTTTGCAAATGAGATTTGTTGAATATTAAAGAGGGGGGCAGTCAGCTCAAGGTAAACATATTGCACACATCAGTGTCTCCCCGAGGTGCTCGCGCAATGACAGCGGAAAGTGTTTAAAACTTTCATCGCCTCTAATTTGGGAAAGTGTTTGACTTTTAATCTGGAGCATCGCAGCAGTGTAATACATAATGTGATTATGCATTACGCCGTGAATGCTTAATACGGCTGTCCGCGTGCCGAGAGGACACAAAGTCGGATTTCGCAATAAGCTGGACCTAATATTCATTTGTGAAAGTCAGCCGCTAGATTCATAAGAACTTATTATAGTTGCTGATAGGGTTTAATGCAAAAAAGACTTTGCAAGTTCGTGATTTCATGTTGTACTTCCCATCTTTTGATGTATAGTTCATTGCAGTGATAGACTGTAGAAATAGAAAGTTAATAGATTTGTTGATTTGCATGCACCGTACATGCATTGTTGAGCACATGAATTATGCAAATCAGGTTATGGCTTTATTTAAATCTGCTTTTTGCAGTCGTGTTCCTGCTTATAAAGCGGTTTGTTCATATGAATCGCTAGACAGTTGTTTAAATTTATCAGCCAAGACAAAATTATTAGCCCTCCTGTGAACATTTGGATGTGATGTTTAATAGAGCAATGAGACTTTTCACAGTATTTCCTATTATGTTTATTTTGTCTGGATAAAGCCTTATTTGGTTTAATTTGGAATAAAATAAAATAAGGGCGACGCAGTGGCGCAGTAGGTAGTGCTGTCGCCTCACAGCAAGAAGGTCGCTGGTTTGAGCCTCGACTGGGTCAGTTGGCGTTTCTGTGTGGAGTTTGCATGTTCTCCCTGCGCTTGTGTGGGTTTCCTCCGGGTGCTCCGGTTTCCCCCACAGTCCAAAAGACATGCGGTACAGGTGAATTGGGTAGGCTAAATTGGCCGTAGTGTTTGAGTGTGAATGAGTGTGAATGAGTGTGTATGGATGTTTCCCAGAGATGGGTTGCGGCTGGAAGGGCATCCGCTGTGTAAAACATGTGCTGGATAAGTTGGCGGTTCATTCCGCTGTGGCGACCCCGGATTAATAAAGGGACTAAGCCGAAAAGAAAATGAATGAATGAATGAAAAAATAAAAAATAAAATAAATAAAAATAAATAAATAAATAAATAAATAAAATAAATAAAAATAAATAAATAAATAAATAAATAAATAAAATAAAATAATAAAATAAAATAAAATAAATCATCATTATTATTATTTTTTTTCTCTAATTGACTACAAAATAAACAACCATTGTCCAATGACTTGCCTAATTAACCCAACTAGCCTTGTTAACCAGATTAACCTAGCTAAACCTACACATTGGAATTTAAGCTGAATACTATCTTGCAAAACAACCAGTGAAGTACTATGTACTGTCATCATGACAAAAAACTGGTTTAAAATTTGTGAAAACTAGAAATTAGGTATTAGAAATTGTTTTGATGTTTACTGTAAATGTGTTTTGAAAAGTGTCTCTGTTAAACAGCACTTGGGAATAATTAGAAAAATGAATAATACATATTTATTACAGGAGGGTAATAATTTAATTTCTCAACTTTATGTACTATATAGGACATCTCCCAGAAAGTGCTGGATAGCATTACCAAAGCAAGTTAGTATGTAAGTAAATAAATAAATGTGTCTTTTTAATGCTTAATAAAAACTACATTTATTTTATTGCAAGTTAATATTCCTACAGTATTCAGTGTCACATGATCATAAATCATTCTAATAAGAACTTATTATAGTTGCTGATAGGGTTCAATGCAATGATTTTATTTTGTACTTCCCATCTTTTGATGTATAGTTTATTGCAATGATAGACTGTAGAAAAGCAGTCTTATTTCAATGTGCGTATAAATAGGTTTATAAATTACTTATTTATTTATTTATTTATTTTTTAAATATTTCCTCAAGTGAGGTTTAAACTTTTCACAGTAATTCCTTGTTCTGGATAAAGCCTTATTTATTTTCATTTGGATAAAATAAAATAAAATAAAATAAAATAAAATAAAATAAAATAAAATAAAATAAAATAAAATAAAATAAAATAAAATAAAATAAAATAAAATTAAATAAAATAAAATAAAATATGGTTCTATGCAAAGACAGACTGTAGAAAATGAATAGATTTGTTGATTTGCATGCACCGTTATGGCTTTATTTCAATCTGCTTTTTGCAGTCTTCTTCCTGCTTATAAAGCAGTTTGTTCATATGAATCGCTAGACAGTTCAAATTTATCAGTCAAGACAAAATTATTAGCCCTCCTCTGAACATTTGAATTCTTTTTCAAATATTAAATACCAAGTGATGTTTAAACTTTCCACAGTATTTCCTATTATACTTATTTCTTCTGCATAAAGCCTTATTTATTTTATTTTGGCTGGAATAAAATAAAATAAAATAAAATAAAATAAAATAAAATAAAATAAAATAAAATAAAATAAAATAAAATCATCATCATCATTATTATTATTATTATTATTATTATTATTATTATTATTATTATTATTATTAATATTATTATTATTATTATTAATATTATTTCCTTCAATTGACAACCATTGTCCAATGACTTGCCTAATTAACCTAACTAGCCTTGCTAACCCGATTAACCTAGCTAAACCTATACATTGCCTTTTAAACTGAATACTATAGTATTTTGCAAAACAACCAGTAAAGTTTTATGTACTGTCATCATGACAAAAGCAAAATAAATGAGTTATTTGAAATTAGTTGTATTTTGATGTTAAAAGGTGTTAAAAATGATCTCTGTTAAAAATCACTTGGGAATAATTAGAAAGACGATTTATGAGCAATTCCATGCAAATGTCAACCTTGTCATGAAAAAATGAAAAAAAAAAAAAACATAAAAAACATTTATTTGTCAGGTATGGCAACCAAAATCCAACATCTGTTAACATCCACACAGCGTCAAGCGGTAATATCATTAGACGTTGATATTTGGTTGATATAAGGTTGTGTTGGAAATTGACCAAAATCGAACGTCAAGCCAACATCTTAAGCCGATGTCATATTGATATCAAATAATGACATTTATTCATCAGGCATGGCAACCAAAATTCAAAGTCTGATAGATGTCATAGTAGTAACATCCACACAACGTCAAGCTGCAATATCATTAGACGTTAATATTTGGTTGATTTTAGGTTGTGATGGAAATTGACCAAAATCGAACGTCAAGCCAACATCTTAAACCAACGTCATATTGATGTCAAATACTGACATTTATTTGTCAGGTATGGCAACCAAAATCCAACGTCTGATAGACATTCACACAACTTCAAGCTGTAACATCATTAGACGTTGATATTTGGTTGATATAAGGTTGTGTTGGAAAGTGACCAAAATCCAACGTTGTGCCAACATCTTAAGCCGATGTCATATTGATGTCAAATACTGACATTTATTTGTCAGGTATGGCAACCAAAATCCAACGTCTGATAGACATTCACACAACGTCAAGCTGTAACATCATTAGATGTTGATATTTGGTTGATATAAGGTTGTGTTGGAAAGTGACCAAAATCCAACGTTGTGCCAACATCTTAAGCCGATGTCATATTGATGTCAAATACTGACATTTATTCGTCAGGTATGGCAACCAAAATCCAACGTCTGATGGACGTCATATTGGTTGCGTCCACACAATGTCAAGCTGTAACATCATTAGATGTTGATATTTGGTTATTTTTAAGTTGCCTTGGAAAGTGACGTTGGACACTGACGTCGGTCTGAAGGTGGGTTCTGACAACACCTGATTTTCATTTCCACCCAAAATGCAACGTCGCATGATGTTGGGGTACAACGTCAATCTGACGTCACGTTGATGCCCTGTGCCTGCTGGGAATACAAAAAAACAAGGGCAGTAGTTTTCTTTACAGGTGCACATTGGTACTTTTTGGTACAATTTTGTACTTTTAGAGTACACTCTTGCACCCTTAAGTACTATTTAGGTGTTAATATGTATCTTTAAAGTACAAATGTGAACCTTGTGTGCTACAAAAGATACTGCCCAAAGGGCATGTTTTGTACCTTCATTTCTGAGTGTGTAGTGTTTATATGTTGCGAATGTGGATTGAGACGCATCAACATTTCCAAGACTGTGGAAAGTGATGATGGAGTAGCTCAGATAACAAACACAATCCAAATTTACAGTAAATGAAGTGCTACAAAATATGAAACATATTTCACAATGGGAAGCGAACATGGCACCTCACAGATCACTATTCTGTTTCTGTTTTTAACACGCCGTTGAGCCGCCAATGGGCCGTTGTGAACTCTGGCTCCAGTCAGAATTTGTTCGAACGAATGCTATTGTGCGGGAGACTAAACACAGACAGTGATGTATCAGAGCGTTTAGATGCTATAAAGGACACAGCTCTGTCTCAGCTGTTGAGAAAATGATGCTTTGAAAATCGCTGCGATTGTGCCAAATAATCACCACCTTTGTCGGTCCTGGAACGCCATTCCTGTTTAACAACAGAGCACTAATTGTATCCTTAACCCTTAATTGTTAACTTTCTCTGAAACACAGAACTACTGATATTAACATGCTTTTCAGGTAATTCAAAACAGTGGCCATGCCAGACATTTTAAACTAAGTGGATCTCAGTGAAATTAGATGAACCTCATTGTTTATCCTCAAACTTAATCACTGTACAATTCATGACGCACACACATTCTTGACAGCATAAAATAAAATACAAAAACTGCAGTACACAGGTTAAAAAAAAGTGCACTAAAATAGTTCAATTTGATGGTGTTTCAGGGGGTCTCAGTGGCGCAGTGGGTAGCACAATCACCTCACAGCAAGAAGGTCGCTGGTTCGAGCCCTGGCTGGGTCAGTTGGCATTTCTGTGTGGAGATTGCATGTTCTCCCCATGTTGGCGTGGGTTTTCCCTACAGTCCAAAGACATACGGTATAGGCAGTGTTGGGGAGTAACGGAATACATGTACCGGCGGTACGTGTTTAGAATACTATTCATGAGTAACTGTATTCCGTTACAGTTACTATTTTTAAATAGGGTATTTAGAATACAGTTACTTTCCTAATACCATTGGAATACTTCGGGCGATGCGTGTCTGGCCCATAATAATATTACTAAATTGCCGCCGAAACCATAGAAACAGAAGCTACACTCCCGACTGCTATCACCAGCGTTAACTCAGTGAGACTCACGCAAATGACCCTGTTCTCATGCTCTCACGCCACACCTCCATTTTCTCACGCAGCAAAAAGGACGATTGCAAACACTGAACAACCGGACAACAACCATGATTTTCAAATAAACTGCTTTTTTTTTGCCGTCATTGTTCGTGAATTCACTGCTTGATGTTTCGTTTGCGCTTCTTAAATTTACGTTCGCTTTTCTGACACAAATGTGGGCGGGACACCTTAGCCAAAGTTGGCAGCCCTGGTTAACTTGAGTGTACAAATATATAACAAATATAAAGCCGCAACCGAAGCAACTTTCTAGCAGCAGTAAAGGAAAAAATGCATTCACGTCTTGGAAGTTCAAGCATTTTTTCTCTTTAAAGAATGAGAGGGGTGAGCGAAACCTGACAGTGCAGTGCAATCTCTTTTTCTGTGCAGACTGTGAAATACAAAGGGTAAGCAAAATGCATATTATATACATATACTGTATATTACAGACAGTAATGCTGTCTATGTTCAAGCACTTTTTATCTTTATTATAGAAACAGAAATTGAATTTGTTGACACTTTGATAAATAAACATTATTTAATTAACATAATTATAGTGTTTTATTTATTTATCAGTCAATAATGGGCATTAGAGGCCCTCTGTTTTCCTGCAGAAATTGCTACCAACGCATAGTGTGACATTTAATAGACTTGAAGGCTGTTTTTAAGGGGAAGTATTCCAAGTATTTAGAATACAGTACCAGGATTAAGCAAAGTAACGGAATACCTTACAAAATACATTTTAAAGCAGGTATTCTGTATTCTGTAACTAAATACATTTACAAAGTATTCTCCCCAACACTGGGTATAGGTGAAGTGAATAAGCTGAATTGGCCGTAGTGTGTGAATGCAAGAATGTATGGGTGTTTCCCAGTGCTGGGTTGGAGCTGGAAGGGCATCTGTTGCGTAACATATATAATGTACATATAATATATATATATATATATATATATATATATATATATATATATATATATATATATATATATATATATATATATATATATATATATATATATATATATATATATATATAATATATACATAATGTATATAATATATAATGTACATATAGTAACATATGCTGGATAAGTTGGCGGTTCCCTGATTAATAAAGGGAATAAGCCGAAAAGTAAATGAATCAATGAATAAATAATAATAATAATAAATTTGAATTGCTTTTGACTAATTTAATGCAACTGTTTAATAAAAATATTGCATCTTTGCATCAACATAGATGATATTCTAATGAAGTAAAAAGATAGGGTCAAGAACTTTTACTATTTAAAGTTAGATAGGTGTAAATCCCCAGAAGTGAGTGCTGGCTAACAGGGTAAAGAAGATTTAGGCCCAATCCCAATTCTGCCCTGTAGCCCTTCCCCTAACCTGTGAAGGGGGTAGGGGTGTCCCAATTCTCTTTAGCTTGAAGGCGTAGGGCTAAGGGCAAGAAGTAGAAAGCCCTTCGAATGAAGATTTTTTTAGGGCCACACTCGAAACCAAGGGGTAAGAAAATTTCCCAGAATACACCAGCCACAGCAGCACCCGCAAGTAAGGAGATCGACAAATTAGTATTTGTTGTCATTTTTACGAATTTTTACAACAAATAAACACATGTTTTAATATATTCATAACCGCGTTTGTGTTTTACCGTCATGCTTAAAAAAAAACTGTAAAATAAAAACCGCTAAATTTCACGGTTTATAATCCATAATAATAATTCCTGTATGGTAGCCCCACAACATTCTGGCACTCGAATACCCTGTCAGAAAAGTCTAGTGGCTGGGAATGAGCTTTTTACAGTGTCTGGGATAATGTTAATGTTGTTTTGGTGTGTTTACATCGATAAATATGGCCACGATGTAAATGCACAGTACAGTTACGATCTTATTGCCACATTATATCATTATGATAACATAATATTTGCCTTCTGTGATTTCCTGAAGATAAATACCAAAAAATAACACAACTGGAATAACTACAGCAGTCGCGATCGTCTGATCTCACATGAATCAAGAGATCGCGATGACGTATGATGCCGTGTGCAGGTGCTGTAGTGCTGTCCCAATTCTTAGGGGTAAATTTTGAAGCCTTTCCCTTTCACCTTCGGTTTTAAGGGCCAAGGGGAAGGGGAAGGGGAAAATAAAATTGGGATTGGGCCTTAAAGTCAGAACAAATTTAAAATTGATGTTGCATTATTTCTTGTTATTGAAACTATTTTAATCAGATTATGGTGCAAATGAATCCAAAATAAATGCTTTGCCACTGAAAAATCTTCCCCCTAATCACTTTTATATTTCAATCCTTCCTGACAATGTCCAACCTTCTGACTCCCTTCTAGTGTGTTAGACTCATTTGTCATAATAATCAGTTGCCAGCAGATAAAACAGCCTCTTTTTTCCCTAATTAAATATCTTGTTAGGCTCTGATTGAAATACATCACATTACACAAGTAAAATGGCTTGAAACAAACACACCAAGATC
This sequence comes from Danio kyathit, assembly GCA_903798195.1. NCBI lineage: Eukaryota > Metazoa > Chordata > Actinopteri > Cypriniformes > Danionidae > Danio > Danio kyathit. The sequence goes on from LR812519.1 coordinate 6,130,385, forward strand.
ACCACATCAAATTTATCTCCACTGATGTATGAAAATCTGTGAAAATAACCTCAGACAGCAGATGTCTAACGTGCCTTTAGTCTTAAACTACCCGTAAAGCAAACCAACAAAGATTAACAACGACTAGCGCCTTTTTTTTTATATACAAAAGCATCAGATTCATGAGGCCCGGCTGCACGTGAAAAGCAAACCGATCACCTGCATGACTGAGGATCTTAACCGAGCCGGAGACAAAAGGGGAAAACGAAAGTCTGAAACGTCGGCGCACACACTCCCATTGCATATCAGCTATCAGAGTTCATTAGCATTTCCCAGCGTGCACGAAACAAGACGAGACACTTCCAAAAGTTTCTTTGAAAGCATGGAGCAGCTTGATTCTCTTTCAAGATTTTCTTTTCTTTTTTTTTTTTTTTGTGGGGCTGGAGCAGAAACAAGGCCTGGGCGAATATGAACTGCCATAACAATGCGTCTCTGATCTATTATTTCTCAGAGCCAGAGAGAAGTTTCATTTACATGATGAGCACTTGCATGGGCGAAATAGTGTGGAACCGACTTAAAAAGGCTGCATGGAAGATTTTGACTCTTTGCAGCACTTTGAGTCTAAGAAAGGTGCATTATAAATACAATTTATTATTATTATTATTATTATTATTAATTGAAGTTTTAAAAAATACTACGATGTCAATAGTCTAGTGGTTATGTGTGTCGACTTATAGGACCAATGTGCTCACTGCGAGTTAGATTCCCGGCTCAAGGTCCTTTGCCGATCATTCCCCTTTCTCTGCTCCCAATTATTTCCTGTTAAAACCACTAGAAGTAATTATAAGTATTATTCATTCATTAATTTTCTTGTCGGCTTTGTCCCTTGCGGGGTCGCCACAGCGGAATGAACCGCCAACTGATCCAGCACGATTTTACGCAGCGACGTTCTTGCTGTGAGGCAACAGCACTACCTACTGCGCCACTGCGTTGCCCTATAAGTATTATAAGTATTATAAATTATATAATTAATAAATACTATAATATGTTTGCAGATATTTAGGAAACATGCTAAGTTTGACATCTATCTTATCATTTATCAAAAACAATGCTAAAGTCAGTTATTCTCCTTTGACAATAGGAAAATTCCATGTCGGAATAGCTGTCTATCTCTATAACCTGCCCACTGCCAGTTAACCAATTATATTTTTCTCAACCCTGGTTGCATTGATGAAAAATGCAGCAGATTTATTTTCAGTCCTAAAGGCTGTCACAATATATGGCTGTGCAATCGAAAATGTGACCTCCAGAGGGCAGTAGCAGCCTCTGAAATGAGATGCCGGTTCTAACGCTACCTCACGACAATTCGTAACTTTTAGATTTAGTGAGTAATACGTATGAATTCGTATAATCTCATTTGTACATTTTAGTATGATTTGAAAATTTCCCCAATGACAACTAGGTTTAGGGGTGGGGTTTGGTGCCATGCCTCCTTTTAAAAATCATACATTTGTGTACAACTAAACTTATCTGAATTCGTATGAGTTAGCCACTAAACTGACAAAATGTAAAATAGTTAAATTTTCTCGTGAGAATGGGCTGGATTTGCTTATCCCCAAATGACGGTTGGGTTTAGGGGTGGGGTTTGGTGCCGCGCCTCCTTTTAAAAATCGTACATTTTCATACAACTGAACAAATTTGTACAAGTTTTTACGACTGAACGAGTTTATATAAGTTAGCTACTAAACTGACAAAATGTAAAATAGTTACGTTTCCTCTTGAGAACAGATTCAGTGTTCATTTGAGGTAGTTTTAAATTAGCAAATATTTACAAAATTACAAACGTATTAGCTGAGCAGCTTACGTTAGCATGCTCGCTCCAGTTGGAGTTTTCAACCTGCGTTGAGGTTGCCAGATTGACTAGACATTGATAAAGCGAGTGATTACTCCATATTCCAAATTTCTGCCCAGAAAAGACACGTTTTGACTTTGTGTTGGTCTCATGCAATCACATGATGCGATTTTGTAGGTCAAAGTTCACCAAGCTTGGAACGCAAGGACGTGCAAAACTTGATGCACAAGCTTGCATTTCTTCAAGCTTGTCTACTGCATTCTCATGTGTATAAATGGAAGTTAATAGGGGAAAAAAACAATGTGACTTAATACCAAATTCCACGACTGGGTGTAAATCCAACGCTATCTCACGGCAATTCGTAACTTTTTGATTTAGTGGCTAATTCATATGAGTTTGTACAATCTCATTGGGTTTGGGTCGGTCAGTTGGGTTTAGGGGTGGGATTTAGTGCCATGCCTCCTTTTAAAAATTGAACATTTTTGTACGACTAAACTTGTACGAATTAGCCACTAAACTGACAAAAAGTAAAATAGTTACATTTTCTTGTAAGATCAAGCTGCAGGTTCAGTGCTATAAAAATTCACATAGGGTAGTTTTTAATTAGCATATAATATTAATATTACAAAAATGTTAGCCGAGGAGCTTACATTAGCATGCTCGCTTTAGTTGGAGTTGTTAATCTGGCAACCTGCGTTGAGGTTGCCAGATTGATTAGTTAAAACAAGTGATTACTCCATATCTAAAATTTCAATACAGAAAAGTCACGTTTTGACCTTCTATTTGTCTCCTGCAATCATGTGGTGCAACTTTGTAGGTCAAAGTTCACCAACTTTGGAATGCAGCGACATGTGAAACTTGATGCACAAGCTTGCATTTCCTATCTGCTGCATTCAGGAGTGTATAAATGGAAGTCTATAGGGCGAAAAGTGCAGTGTGACTTAATACAAAATTCCACCACTAGGTGTCAGTCCAACGATATCTCACAGCAGTTTGTAACTTTTTATTTAGTAGCTGATTTGTATGAATTTGCACGATTGCATTGGGTTTATGTGGGTTGGTTGGGAATAGGTGTGGGGTTTGGTGCCATGCCTCCTTTTAAAAATCATACATTTGTGTACAACTAAACTTATCTGAATTCGTATGAGTTAGCCACTAAACTGACAAAATGTAAAATAGTTAAATTTTCTCGTGAGAATGGGCTGGATTTGCTTATCCCCAAATGACGGTTGGGTTTAGGGGTGGGGTTTGGTGCCACGCCTCCTTTTAAAAATCGTACATTTTCATACAACTGAACAAATTTGTACAAGTTTTTACGACTGAACGAGTTTATATAAGTTAGCTACTAAACTGACAAAATGTAAAATAGTTACGTTTCCTCTTGAGAACAGATTCAGTGTTCATTTGAGGTAGTTTTAAATTAGCAAATATTTACAAAATTACAAACGTATTAGCTGAGTAGCTTACGTTAGCATGCTCGCTCCAGTTGGAGTTTTCAACCTGCGTTGAGGTTGCCAGATTGACTAGACATTGATAAAGCGAGTGATTACTCCATATTCCAAATTTCTGCCCAGAAAAGACACGTTTTGACTTTGTATTGGTCTCATGCAATCACATGATGCGATATTTTTTAGGTCAAAGTTCACCAAGCTTGGAACGCAAGGACATGCAAAACTTGATGCACAAGCTTGCATTTCTTTAAGCTTGTCTGCTGCGTTCTTATGTGTATAAATGGAAGTTAATGGGGGAAAAAACAATGTGACTTAATACCAAATTCCACGACTGGGTGTAAATCCAACGCTATCTCACGGCAATTCGTAACGTTTTGATTTAGTGGCTAATTCATATGAGTTTGTACAATCTCATTGGGTTTGGGTCGGTCAGTTGGGTTTAGGGGTGGGATTTAGTGCCATGCCTCCTTTTAAAAATTGAACATTTTCATACGACTGAACTTGTACGAATTAGCCATTAAACTGACAAAAAGTAAAATAGTTACATTTTCTTGTGAGTTCAGGCTGCAGGTTCAGTGCTATAAAAATTCACATAGGGTAGTTTTTAATTAGCATATGATATTAATATTACAAAAATGTTAGCCGAGCAGCTTACATTAGCATGCTCGCTTTAGTTGGAGTTGTTAATCTGGCAACCTGCGTTGAGGTTGCCAGATTGATTAGTTAAAACAAGTGATTACTCCATATCTAAAATTTCAATACAGAAAAGTCACGTTTTGACCTTCTATTTGTCTCCTGCAATCGTGTGGTGCAACTTTGTAGGTCAAAGTTCACCAACTTTGGAATGCAGCGACATGTGAAACTTGATGCACAAGCTTGCATTTCCTATCTGCTGCATTCAGGAGTGTATAAATGGAAGTCTATAGGGCGAAAAGTGCAGCGTGACTTAATACTAAATTCCACCACTAGGTGTCAGTCCAACGCTATCTCACAGCAGTTTGTAACTTTTTATTTAGTAGCTGATTTGTATGAATTTGCACGATTGCATTGGGTTTATGTGGGTTGGTTGGGAATAGGTGTGGGGTTTGGTGCCACGCCTGCTCATTACCCCAAAGACAGTTGGGTTTAGGGGTGGGGTTTGGTGCCACGCAACCTTTTAAACATTTTTGCATTTTCCTACGACTAATCTTGTACAAATTCATATGAATTAGCCACTAAACTGACCAAATGTAAAACAGTTACATTTCCTCGTGAGATTGGGATGGATTTGCTCAACCCCCAATCATGGTTCGGTTTGACAAGGCTGGCGTTTGGTGCCTCCTTTTAAAATATCATACATTTTCTTACAACTGAACTCGTATGAATTTGTACTAATTAGCCACTCAACTCACAAAAAATAAAATAGATACATTTCCTTGTGTGATCAGGCTTGTCAATCCTACAATGTACATCTCTGAAATCTCTGTTATGACATGTTTTCTACATGCAAATGACTGGTTTGTATTCATTTCACGAGCGGCTAAAGGAAATAGCAATGCTTTAAGGAACATATCCCACACATTCCAGTGGGAATGTCGCACCAGCCATCAGTAATGAGATCTTGGCTGTATGATCACCATCCTCTATCCATCATATGTCCTCAGGCACTGGTGTATTTACTGTAGGGACACTTAAAATACAACCATATGTTTACTTTTCACAGCGTATGAAATGTGTGTGTTTGCAACACCAGTCTTGAATAATAAAACTCTCCTTTCCACAACTGAAACTTCACGCCACTGCAGGTTGTCTAAAATTGACAATTAGAAGCATTAGGATTGCTGAAAATAATAAGTGTGTCCTACTTTGGATTGTTTTCACTTTTTTATACATTAATGTGATTCTCGCCACAGCATGTCATATGTTTTTGACTGTAACAAACCTTTTTTCCTCCTCTTTTTTTCACAGTACAATGCCTTAATGATGTGAATTTTGTTAGGCAGAAGAACTCCTTCATTTTCCGCTTGGACGACGGCAGAAAGTATTGCCGGATGAATCTTGCTGGACTTGTTGTCGTTTGACCTGCAGGCGAATGCAAAGATCTGCCAGCTAATTGGCACATCTGCAACACATTCTAATGGAAAGCGTACACTGAAACAGAAAACGGCCTTTCAAAAACAGAGGTGGCAAATAGAGGCAACTGGATGTAGAAAAATAGAAGCGACTGCCAAAAAACAAGAAAAATAATAATAATAATGAAGGACAGTTGTCTAGTGTCTATAAAATACTACAGCAGAAGTTAAGCTGGAGTTATACTTTCGCCTGGCGCCGCATCGCGCGCCTCTGCTAACTGCGCGCGCACCTCACGACACGGACAAGGCTTTTATACTTGCCACGTTCGCCGTTGTGATATTCTTTAAAACGACAGGGAGCGGTCAAAAGTAACTGACCGTAAAGTCAGACAGATAAACACAGAAGTAGGAAGTTTCCGGAACTACGTCATGTCATTAATATCATTCACGATTTTTTAACTAATTATTTGTATTGTTTTAAATAATTATTTTAATGATTATAAGGATTTTTATAACCATTCAAGATTTTTTTAAATCAAACTTTGATGCATCACTTGCTTTTGTTCATATCTCGGACCGTTTTACCTATTATAGTTTATTAAAATATTAATGACAACTGAACATGGGTTGCTCTACACATATGTTCTTTATTATGGCAAGAATAAATAAAAATAAATAAAATAAGCACACTTACTAAAAAATAGATTTAGACTTTTAGATTTAGCCCGCTCCACAATTCACACATTACTGTCTGGCTAGTTTCTGTGCTATACTTATGCTAAACGTGTAATAATGGTCCAACATTCCTGACCATTATCACTAATAAAGCCTAGAAAAACAGGGCATCTGTCTAAACCGAAAGGTTCAAATATTCCAGTTTTCAAAGCAATAATTTGTTCATTTTAGTTTTGTAACTATTAAATTGTTTTAACTTCAAAATTGTAACATATACATCAGTGTAAAACTTATGACTGGTGGACAAACATACTGTATTTCTGTAATTGTGTACATGGGTCTCCACTTTGCCATGGCCTCTTTTGGCTTTAACAATCCCTCAGGTTTTTTCAAACCTTTTAACATAAACTTTCCTCCTTTCCCACGGCTGTTGCTATTTCTAGCCAAGAATTATTGTTTATCAGGTTATCTGTATGATCACGGATCATAAAGATATGTGTACAGGCGTACTGTTTCAGACAAAATTTCTTCAAAGTGGTTCCTATTCAACTCAAATCTAATGTGGCGCCGCGCGCACTGTTCGCTCGAGTCTCAAAAAATGCCTTGTGCACCCCAGCCGAAATCATGTTGCGCGCACTCAAAGCGCTAACATCACTTCTGCTAACACCGCGATGACGTCACATTCGCCGCGCGCACTCAAGCGAACTAGCGGACGCGTCGAGTATAAACCAGGCTTTAGTTTATTTATATTTTATTAATTTGTTTATCTTCTTTTCGGCTTAGTCCCTTTATTAATCTGGGGTCGCCACAGCGGAATGAACCGCCAACTTATCCAGAATATGTTTTAAGCAGCGGAAGCCCTTCCAGCTGCAACCCATTACTGGGAAACATCCATACACACTCATTCACACACGGACAATTTAACCTACCCAATACACCTATACCACATGGGGAAACCAAAGCACCCAGAGGAAACCCACGTCAACATGGGGAGAACATGCAAACTCCACACAGAAATGGCAACGGACCCAGCCGGGGCTCGAACCAGCGACCTTCTTGCTGTGAGGCAATCGTGCTACCCACTGCGCCACCGTGACACCTATTTTAATATATAATATATACTAATAATTAATTTGTCAACATTTGATTGAATCGTTGATTACAATGGATGTTTGCGGAGCAGAATACAGCAAAACTGCACTTAAATCAACGTGACTTTCTTTAACTCGACAGAACAATTATTCATGCCAAAATAAAAAACGTGGAATATAAAACCTGCACAGGAACTGACATCATCTGATCAAGAGAACGGTCTGATCTTAACCCGTACAGTCTGTGTCATGTTTAAATGTCTGCCAATAAACAATAAATTGATAGTGAATGTGAGAAAACACAGTACTCCTGCCTTCACCGTGTTCCCGTATTTCTCTTGATCTAATGCAGAACACACCGACACATTTAGACAATCCATCCAAGCTCCGTTTTCATGCTGCTCGAGGCGTTAAAAAAAGTGGCATAAAAGAGGAAAGAACTCAAAACCCCTGGAACAAGAGGAATAAAAAATGCAGACATGGACGCTGGCGAACATTTGATCAGCGTATGGGAACAGCAAATGCGACATGTCAACCCCCGGCATGCCTTCTTCCATCACAGATACAAATAATGAGCGTCTGCAACGAAAATAAATAATGATATTAGTAATAAAAGAGTTTGCATACAAGCATATGTAATTCTAACTCGCCTACATCTGTTGCCCTTGAATCACTTGACTTGAAATAAAGCAAGACCCCACTGAGCCAATTATTTTGGATGTCCGTGGCACAGCGGTGCTAGCGTTAGCGACACTTTCAGAGGAGTTTTCTGCCCAGTAAAGTGAGCGTCACGACGGCTACGGGGCCAAGAAGTTCATTCGCATCACGGTCACTGTCCATGAATTTCACTGTCACTTGAAAACGCACGCAGATGCGGGATGCAGGATCAGTGATAATGACAGCATGATTACTAGCCGCCGCAGGGGGATTCGGTCTGTTGAGAAATTACCCAATTTCATTGTGCTCAAAGTTTGGCTTGGAACTTTGCAAGTCGGAGCCCTTGAATGCTACTGATTTTAAATTAGTCGGCGAGACTGCTAGGCTGGATGTTAACTGGTGATGAGTGGGGACTGCAGTCTGAAGCTTTAATCGGGCTGTTTTAATTCTCCAGCTGCTAAGAGACTGTGTGTTTATTGCCCATGAGTCGCTCTGAATGATAGCCGAGATGCAAGCTTTTTAGTCTATCGATGCTGCAATGTGGAGAAAACAGCTAGAGCATGGTCAGGCCCGTAGCCAGCCTGGTGAAAGGGGTGGTTCTTTTTTCTCAAAAAGTGGACCTTTTTGCAGTTATACGCCTCAGTTTCTATTTAACTATGAGATTTAAATACTGCATTTAGTGACATTTTAAGCAGTACTTTTTTTTGCTGGATTGATGTACTAAAAATATTTCTTAAAAATTTGCAATAAAGAAAAATTAAAACAAGACTGATTTTTTTTAAATACAAATTTATTACATCATGTATCATTGGGAAAAAAAAAGGAATCTGTTAAAGTTTTAAAGTACAAAAACTGTAGCCTACTGTCATTTATTAGACAAAAAACAAACTGGCCAGCACATACAACTGTCCTCAGACCTAATTTGACCATTTCAATAAAAATAATAATTAAAACATAATAATAACAATAATAATAATAATAATAATAAAACAATAATAATGAATTCTTCAGAATTTTTCTAGCCTCTTTGGTGAAAAAAAGTACATTTAAAAATCCTGGATATCAACAATAGACAAAATATATTCAAATAAATTTAATATGGTCCGCTTCTGGTGCTTCACACCTTTTATTGCTCATTTTTATTTCAGGAATAAGGTCCAAGATTTATAATAAAAGTTACCTGCATGTTTTCTCTGTTTAAAAAACAAAACGGTAGTGAAAGAAGACTTCTCTTACATCAGATTACACATCAGATTACATAGCAGTCAAAATAGGACAAATGAGCTCATAAATGGGACAAATTCTGGACCTTTGTCAGTGAGGGGTGGGTCTTGCGAACCCCCTTGGCTACAGGCCTGAAAAGTTATAACACATGTTTTATGCTAATAGTAAACATGTTTTTAATAGAATTTTGTGTTTCAGGCGCAGCTCAGATTTTCTCCAGGTCATCATTTATTTTATTTATATTAATTTTGTCTAAAAATGATTAGACCTGTCCAGTTTCATCTGGAATGCATCCCAGATCACCTGCTGAAGAGGTTTGAACGATCGGATTTATATCCTATCGGAATAAAACGAATGAAGTGACCAAATAGCCTCAAAAACACAGACCCCTTTTGGTGTGAAGTGACATCTGACGACTGAGGACTCCGCTTGCCATTAAAGCCTTCGTCGGACAGTTATTTAAAAAAATAATAGCAAAAATAGGGAAAGGGAGGTCATGTACTGGACAAGTCAATAAATGTAAAGAATGTCCCGGCTAATGCGGCCAGTTAGCCTAGAACCTCATGGATAGGGACAGATTTTCATCTGTTAGGAGGTAAGTAACTTAAGTTATACATTTAAAATAAAATTTAGCCTTACCTTGTTTGGCAGTCTTTTTAAACATATGTTTAATATTTTGCAATAATGATGTCGCTGCCTGCCTTTTCTGCCACTCTTGCTTGTTTCGACTCATAGCGTTACTCAGTATGGATGTCGCATCAAAGATTCAAATGTTTCCACTCAGTGGGTTTTGTCACGTGAGTCGCGTCACGTTATTGTGGCTTTGAGGCTCTATGGGATTCGAATTACTGGCCATAGTTATTTAAAATGACACTTTATTACAATATATATTAAATATAAATATTTTATATTAATTATATAATAACTATATATTATATAATATTAAATGACATAAAATAATTAAAAGGACAAATTCTGGACCTTTTGGCCGTGGGGGGTGGTTCGTTCGAACCACCCGAACCCCCCCTGGCTACAGACATGATGGTGTAAACATGCACTAATCAAAGGATTGATATTTTTGGGTAACATAATATTGATTTGTAGCATATCATTTTATGGTAATCAGACAATAAGATTGCAGCTGCAACCCATCTCTGGGAAACATCCATACACACTCATACACTACGGGAAATTTAGCCTACCCAATTCACCTGTACCGCATGTCTTTGCACTGTGGGGGAAACCGGAGCACTGGAGAAAACCCACGCGAACACGGGGAGAACATGCAAACTCCACACAGAAATGCCAACTGACCCATGCATGTTCTCCCATTGTTGGCGTGGCTTTCCACCATGTGCTCCAGTTTCCCTCACAGTCCAAACACATGCGCTATAGGTGAATTGAATAAACAAAATTGGCTGTAGTGTACTAGTGTTTTTCAGTACTGAGTTGCGGCTGGAAGAGCATCCGCTGCATAAAACATATGTTAAAATAGTTGGCGGTTTATTTTGCTGTGGTGACTTCTGAAAAAGAGACTAATCCGAAGGGAATTGAATGAATGAGTTCCCACAAAATATATTATACTTGTAGTTTGAGTGTGTGCTTATTTATCTATAGCAGGCCTAAAAATCTGTTTTTAGTGCTGCTGTTTCAAATATCTGAACTGGTTATTGATTAAATAAAAAAGTCGTGTTTCACTAGTGATTACTCAACTTCATGTTGTTCCAAATCTTTTATGTAACACAAAACATGTAGAATCTAGTGGGATACAAACAACATTAACAATAAAAAAATTAAGAAAGTAAAAAAGCCCTTGAAAGTTTTCAACAAACCCCCCTTTGGGTGGGCGGTTACTATGCCTTTAAGAACAACGTTTGTCCTGAAGCCTGTTGTTATGTTTTTCCTCCATTTTTATTGAAAACTGGATTCATGGTAAACAACCTTGATTTTTTTTTCTTCTGAAAAACATTATTATTATACTATTGTGTAAGAAATGTGAAAAGAGTACAACATCACAGCAAACATAAAAAAATATCACAACCTAGCAGACACCCAGAATATCCTCTCAGAACCTCACAGAATTTAGCAATGACCACAAAACACCCTGCATCCTTGCAACAGAGTTCACCAAATATCACTTACACATTCCTCAGTTTATCTACAAATCAAAAGTTTCGACTTTTTCTTACACATACCATGTAGTGCTGTAGCCTATAAAACAAAAAGCAAAGCTATCCTCTGGTTCAGGAATGGATGTCCTCATTTAAACCCTTCTGCTGTTCACCCAACGGCTTTTTCCAGGTCTTTCAGATGCAGCCAGACAGAGAAAAAGACCCAGAGAAAATATGTGAGGATGCAGGCAGGATCCAATTAATGGATAGGAGGAAACCTGGAATTCTTGAAAGAGCGAAGGGGCCGCTGGGAGACGCGTAAGCAGGAGTTAATAGAGGTGAGCATGGCTAAACGTGACCCACAGGACGAACAAATAAAACGGCACTGGCTTCATTTCACAGAGCCACTTTTTATTTGCCCATCACTTCGACATCAGATTAGAGAAAGTTAAAATCAAAGAAAGCTGAACAACTTTAAATGGGCCATCTTGAGAAATTGCATGAATATGTATGAACTTGTTGACATGTTAGATACCTGATGATTTAGTTGCTGTCATTAGTGGATAAGATACTTTTTTGACACTTGAATTGATTGAAAAAATCATGTTCAATTTATATTTTGTTTAAAGGAATTCTGATAATTTTCATAAACATTGCAATATAAATTACAGACCCACAAGCTGTTAGAGTCCTTAACCCCTCTAAAATCTTATCCACAATCCCAACTTCTAAAACTATGACCCTCTCCAGCACCACACCACATTCATTCATTCATTTTCTTGTCGGCTTAGTCCCTTTATTAATCCGGGGTCGCCACAGCGGAATGAACCACAAACTTATCCAGCACGATTTTACACAGCGGATGCCCTTCCAGCCGCAACCCATCTCTGGGAAAACCACACCACATAAAAACCTCAAAACATTATACATATCTGAGTGTGCCTCATACAGATGAGTGGGCTTGACAATCCACCTGTAGAAAACCAACGCAATCTCACGGCAATTCGTAACAATTTGATTTAGTGGCTAATTCGTATGAATTCGGACGATCTAATTCATACAATTTAGTACGATTTACTCATCACCTAATGACCGTTAGGGGTAGGGTTAGGTGCCACGCCTCCTTTTTAAAATCGTACATTTTCGTACGACTGAACTCGTACGAATTCGTACGAATTAGCCACTAAACTGACAAAACGTAAAACACTTACATTTACTCGTGAGATCAGGCTGAGAAAACACACTCTTTCATCACTTGTCTTAATTAGACGTCTATTTGATGTGTATTAGACTTCTTTTCAAGAGTTCACACTTAGCTCATGATCTTATGAGATCCTCGTGCCCTGGGCTCCCTCTTGTTTGCAGGGTGAGAGGGGAGTTTAGCTTAGGTAGATCTCGATAAACTCCCCACGACATTTTTCTAGCTAAATGATAGATATGGATGACTGAGAGAGGTGTACTTGCGAAGAGCTTGATTATGGTATCCATTGTGTGTGTTCAATTTACTTAGGTTGCGTGTTTTTGGACTGTGGGAGGAAACCGGAGAACCTGGGGAAAACCCACACGAGCACAGGGAGAACGAGCAAACTCCGCACAGAAATGTCATCTGGTTTAGTAGGGACTTTAATCAGAGACATTCTTGCCATGAGGCAACAGTGCTAAGAGGAGAGGTGGGTAGGGGGTATTCTTCAAGACGAAGATACTGAGATAAGAATAGGTGCGTTCGATCTCATGCAGCGCTGAGCAGATCAATCGAAATCTGTCTTAAAGCAGTGCATGCCAGTTAGAAATTTTGGCCGGATTGATGCTGCGCCGACGCCATGTGACTGTGGCATCAAAGTACCGCGACAGCGCTCCGAGATCAGACGACTGATTCAGCCCGCGCAGCATCTGAAGAGCGACTGCAAGACCTGCGATGACGACACTGATGTTACACGATTGGCCAAGTTCACCGCATGACAACAACAATGTGTGTTTCGGGTTTATTATTGGACAACTTCCATCTCACAAATTTCAAAACAAACAATTAACTGTTCATACCCTCTCTATCTTGTACACATCATGCTTATTAAAAGACTACAAATATTTTACTGCAGTATCATCTTTTGTTAAATATTTTGTTCATAATGACTAGATTGTTTGCACAGGTTTATTCGGCTACAGACTACTGTATTCAGCTCTATAAACGATTTAAATTATATATTTTAGTAAATAACCTAAATATTAACTCAAATAAGTCTTACAGACTTGTAATAAAATAATTTACATCGTTGGTCCTGACACCACTGTGAAGATTTCTTAACAAATTAAGTAAAATATATTTTATTAAATGTAAAAAATATATGATTATAAAATATTTTATTTCCTGTTAAGCCATTTATGCAGAAATGTTAAAAGTGACATTGATGTACCTGCTCTTTCTGGGTATTTTCTACTAAGTGTAGCTCATTTATTTTGGTTCTTTTGTTCGATCTTTTTGGATTAAAGTGGTTTTAAAAAAATGCTTTTATTATCCAAAATAATCTTAATCATTGTTTAAGACTTAATCAAAACACCTTGTTTTGGGTTTTACACTAATATATATTGGAAAGTTTTATATCTATAAATGTAAATAAATGTAAACCCCTTTTTAGTATATTCAAACAAGCACTGGAATAGTATTGACATACCATTCAACATCTAGTAGCCCAAAGACTTGATGTTCAATAGTTTGTGCTCATTGTTTTGTTTAATAGGCCTATTCGTGGACATTTATTTCCTTTTTATGTGCTCTCTCGTTTTCCCCTTATTTCTCATGCATTTGTAATATAGGCTACTTTTAATTCATAATTCCCTTATTGTTTTAAAATTAACTATAGTTTGTAGAGACTGTGTTCTGTTTTATGTGTACTGTAAATCTTTTGTTGTTATTGCAATAAATAAACAAATAAATAAATGATCCCGCCATGTGATCGGTCATCAAGACAGCAGCAAATTTGAGCCCCGAAGTGTCCGGCTTGACATCTCCGTTTTCAACTCCGCCCTCGCCTGCGCTCGGCTAATCTCGTTGATTGCCGTGCTTCATGTCGAACGCACCTAAAAACTCTGGTTATTTATAGTAAGTTAGGAATCATCTGATTGGAGAAACAATCATAAGCTGATGTGAGAACAATCATAATCACGTGATCCTCTCGAAATTAGTTTATAAATAAACTTCACTTAAACACTTAAACACACAAAAATGCTTGCTGGGACACAGGTACTTTTATAGACTAGGTTTACATCACAAAAGTTTCATAAAGCAAAGGTTTATTCAAAAGTAGAAATGTGGCACACAATCTGACGTCAAACAAAAGAGAATATCATCATGAGGCAAAAACTCTTACACTGTTCAGAAGCTTAAGAGTTTCCTCTGCTGGCAGGAGTTTTATAAAAGGTTCATATTCAATGACCTGTTACTACATTTACATGTGGATGAAGGTCCAAACCTCATATAAGGAGGGGTGGTTTTTAAAAATAAAATAGACTTAGTCGTCGGCATCAATAGCCTAGAGCAGTGGTTCCCAAAGTGGGGGTCGTGAAAAATAATAGTTAATAGTTACATTAAAAAAACAACATGCAAATAAAAAGCCATCAGCCTTTGGATTTTTTTAGCGAACCCTTGGTTTAAAATGTTATATTAAAGACACAGCACATTGATTTTATGGAACCAGGTTAAACTTTCTGACACCTTTAAGGCACTCACGCACATCAAAAAGAAATACAGGCCACAACTGAACATAGAGGATGGTCTCCAAGTGGCAGTCTCCAAAATTAAATGATTAGTAGACTTGGGCCTGTTGGTATGTGTGCGCCATTGTGTGCAAGGTTTATATATTTATAACCACCTCAGAGGATACTGAGGGTTGCGAGTCATTGGCATTGTAATTTTGGGGGTCGTGGGCTGAAAAGTTTGGGAACCCCTGGCCTAGAGCAGGGTTGCTCAACCCTGTTACTGGAGATCTACCTTACTGCAGAGTTCAGCTCCAACCCTGATCAAACACACCTAAAGTAACTAAGTATTTGAAGAAGCACTTAAAATCAGGTGTGTTTGATCAAGGTTGCAGCTCTATAGGATTGTAGATCTCTAGGAACAGGGTTGGGCACCCTTGGGCTTGAGGTTTAGTGCACTGACATATACCACTGAGGTAATCTGCCGATCCTGTTCCCTTCTCTCTGCTTCCCACACTTTCCTGTCTCAACTGTATTGCCCTATACAATAAAAACACTTTTAAATATAGACCTGGTCAGTCTCTGTTGTCCATGTTTGGCAACTTTTTTGATTTCTTCATGAGGAGGGTCTATCGTAGGGGTGACATACCTGTTCCTGGAGATCCATCTGCCTGTTATTATCAAATGCTGTTCAGGTCCTAATTAGTTGGTTCAGGTGTGTTTGATGAAGGTTGGAGCTGAACTCTGCAGGAAGGTAGACCATAGGTGTCAAAATCAGTTCTTGGAAGGCCGCAGCTCTGCACAGCTTAGTTCCAACCCTAATTAAACAAACCTGATCAAACGTTTGAAACCTACAGGTAAGTGTGTTGAAGCAGGGTTAGAACAAAACTGTGCAGGGCAGTGGTCCTCCGGGATCTAAATTTAACACCCCTAGCATAGACATAGCTTGACATTCAAGCACCAATAAGGATCTTTGAAGATACAGGACTAGAACTAGAGAAAATTGTGGGCTATACATTCTTTTCACATTCAATCCAAAATTACAATTTTAGATAGCAAAGTTTAAATCCTATCAGGCCTGGTGTCTCAACAACATGTTTGGTTTGTTTAAGAATTTGGTCAGCAGGTGGAGATTAGGAGATTTGAATGCATGCTCAAAACAGTTTAGCTGCATTTACACCTTTATTTATCGTTGTCCATTTGTGATCAGATCAATAGAAACAAATCCTAATGTGACGTAAACAGGCCCTTGGGCAACCCTAATCTGATTTGACCTTCTGACCATCTTGATTTTCCCTGAGCAAGGGTTTCTTTGTCCCTGTGTGCTGCATGTCCTTTGTCAGGCAGTGGTGCGAGAGGTTTTTAAGTTTAGCATGGCTGTCACCGCAACCTCCAAGCATCTTTTTTTTTCACTAGGGTGAACCTGAATCCCTCTGAGCATTCGCAAATGGAGTGGTAGCACATCTTGCACATGCTGAGTTTGTGTTCTGCTGTGCTTACGACTGCAGATGAACAGTGATGTAGTAATCCACAGGGATGGCCTTTGGATTGGGCCCAGTTGTCTGGAAGTAAAAGGGCGTAGAGCAAAACTCCTATTGCATCTCCCAACCATCCCCACAAAAAGTGTCAGAAAATAATTTCTTTATCAAGGGACCATTTTTGCCTGGCTGAATACTGAAGTATCACAGTATAAACAAAGCATGTAGTCCACTTACAATATCATTATTTGTTAATTCCTGATAGTTATTATTCATTCATTCATCCATTGATTTTTCTTCGGCTTAGTCCCTTTATTAATCAGGGGTTGCCACAGCGGAATGAACCACCAACTATTCCAGCATATGTTTTACGCAGTTCCACTCGCAACCCAACACTGGGAAACCCCCATAAACACTCATTCATACACTACGGCGAATTTAGTTTATTCAATTCACCTATACCGCATGTCTTTGGACTGTGGGGGAAACCGGAGCACCCAGAGGAAACCCACGCCAACATGGGGAGAACATGCAAACTCCACACAGAAATTGCAACTGATTCAGCCGAGACTTGAACCAGTAACTTTCTTGCTGTGAGGCGACAGTGTTAACCACTGAGCCACCATGTCACCCCTGATAATTATTATTAAGAATATATATTTTAAAGGTAAGTTTCATCACCAGAGTGCGCATATTTAATGCATAAAAATTCGTATTTTAATGATGCTGTGACTGGGTGTGAAATCATGAGAGTTGTGGTCTTCATATTACTGTAAAGCCTGTATCCATGTTTGCTATTAAAATAAATCAGAAATCAAGGATGTATGACATAATTAGCATGGCAACAAGTTACTGATTATTTCTCTTGATTTGAACATACTTTGAAACATTTGGCATAATGTAAGTGCATAGGTCAGTAACTTATATAACACATGTAACCCACCGGTATTACTTCACACAACACGTTATGAGCTGGGATTGAACTGGCGATTCTGTGCATGGGAGTTGGTTGCTCTAATAAAAGGTTAAAGACCATTGCCTCTAGTATCTGTCACAAGAGCACCTTTTGAGGTCAGAGGAGTGAGGTCTACCTGTATAGCACTTTGCTAGCTGGCCTTTGTTATAATCACCCCCCTAAACCTCACTCCTATCCCGGACGAGCCCCCATGTATGATCCATCGGTCCTACTGCACCCAACCCGTTCTGAGCTGGGATCGAACTGTAGTTCTTTGCATGGGAGATGGTTGCTCTAATAAGAGGTTAACGACCATGGCCTCTAGTATCTGTCGCTAGAGCACTATTTAAGGTCAGAAGAGTGAGGTCTACCTGCATAGCACTTTACCAGCTGGCCTTCGTTACAGTCACCCCCCTAAACCTCACTCCTATCCCGGACGAGCCCCCATGTATAATCCATCGGTCCTACTGCACCCAACCCGTTCTGAGCTGGGATCGAACTGTAGTTCTTTGCATGGGAGATGGTTGCTCTAATAAGAGGTTAACGACCATGGCCTCTAGTATCTGTCGCTAGAGCACTATTTAAGGTCAGAAGAGTGAGGTCTACCTGCATAGCACTTTACCAGCTGGCCTTCGTTACAGTCACCCCCCTAAACCTCACTCCTATCCCGGACGAGCCCCCATGTATAATCCATCGGTCCTACTGCACCCAACCTGTTCTGAGCTAGGATCTAACTGGCAATTCTTTGCATGGAAGTTGGTTGCTCTAACAAAGAGGCTTAAGACCATGGCCTCTAGTATCTGTCGCTAGAGAACCTTTTGAGGTCAGAAGAGTGAGGTCTACCTGTATAGCACTTTGCTAGCTGGACTTCGTTACAGCCACCCCCCTAAACCTCAATTCTATCCCGGACGAGCCCCCATGTATAATCCATCAGTCCTACTGCACCCAACCCGTTCTGAACTAGGATCTAACTGGCAATTCTTTGCATGGAAGTTGGTTGCTCTAACAAAGAGGCTTAAGACCATGGCCTCTAGTATCTGTCGCTAGAGCACATTTTGAGGTCAGAGGAGTGAGGTCTACCTGTATAGCACTTTGCTAGCTGGCCTTCGTTACAGCCACCCCCCTAAACCTCAATTCTATCCCGGACGAGCCCCCATGTATAATCCATCGGTCCTACTGCACCCAACCCGTTCTGAACTAGGATCTAACTGGCAATTCTTTGCATGGAAGTTGGTTGCTCTAACAAAGAGGCTTAAGACCATGGTCTCTAGTATCTGTCGCTAGAGCACCTTTTGAGGTCAGAGGAGTAAGGTCTACCTGTATAGCACTTTGCTAGCTGGACTTCGTTACAGCCACCCCCCTAAACCTCAATCCTATCCCAGACGAGCCCCCATGTATAATCCATCGGTCCTACTGCACCCAACCCGTTCTGAGCTAGGATCTAACTGGCAATTCTTTGCATGGAAGTTGGTTGCTCTAACAAAGAGGTTAACGACCACGGCCTCTAGTATCTGTCGCTAGAGCACCTTTTGAGGTCAGAGGAGTGAGGTCTAACTGCACAGCACTTTGTTGGCTGGCCTTCGTTACAGTCACCCCCCTAAACCTCACTCCTATCCTGGACGAGCCCCCATGTATAATCCATCAGTCCTACTTAACCCAACCCGTTCTGAGCTAGGATCTAACTGGCAATTCTTTGCATAGAAGTTGGTTGCTCTAACAAAGAGGCTTAAGACCATGGCCTCTAGCGTCTGTCGCTAGAGCACCTTTTGAGGTCAGAAGAGTGAGGTCTACCTGTATAGCACTTTGCTAGCTGGCCTTCATTACAGCCACCCCTCTAAACCTCAATCCTATCCCGGACGAGCCCCCATGTATAATCCATCGGTCCTACTGCACCCATCCCGTTCTGAGCTAGGATCTAACTGGCAATTCTTTGCATGGAAGTTGGTTGCTCTAACAAAGAGGCTTAAGACCATGGCCTCTAGTATCTGTCCCTAGAGCACCTTTTGAGGTCAGAGGAGTGAGGTTTACCTGCACAGCACTTTGCTGGCCTCCATTACAGTCACCCCCACTACAGTCACTTCCATTCTGGATGAGCCCCCACGTATAACCCACCGGTCCTACTCTAAACCAACCCTTTCTGAGCTAGGATTGAACCAGCGATTATTTGCATGGGAGTTGGTTGCTCTAACAAGGAGGCTAACAGTAGGCTAACAGAGGAGTGAGGTTTACGTGCATAGCACTTTGCTAGCTGACCTCTGTTACACATGGATCTAGTAATGTTTGGATATTATAATGAAAAAAGAACATTCATTCATGTGGTGCATCAATACGGTAGTAAGATATTATACAGCTTATGCTAATAAGAAGCTATATTAAATACACTACTGACTTTAAATTGGTAAATACTGACTATAGTTCTATGCTAATGTCACCACTCCTAAAATACCATACTAGCATAACAAAAATGAATTCTTCTTACTTTTGCATGCTTTTCAAATCTTTCCAATCAGCTCTCTCCTTTGCCACCCTCCTCCCTCTCCTTCATCAATGCAATCGGTGATGGCCACATTTCTCTCTAAACGAAACTACAGCTATCAGCGCCCAGTTCCCCACACAACAAACTGACAAACATACCTTAACAGCAAACATGTGCAATCTTCCCCTCTCCACTTTCTGAGCGATCCTATCCCATCTCATCTCCTTCAAGCCATTTCTCATTTAGTTGCACCTGCACTCACTCACAGCATATAAACGCATCACTTCACTCTTCCCAAAGCCTTTATGCAGGTTCGGAAACCCCAACTGCTTAAAAAACACACTTAAATCCCAGCACTTTTAGAAAAATACACACTTGGCATTCCTTCTTCCATTCATTGCAAAAACACTTGAACAAGTTGTGTTCAATCAAAGCTGTTGGTTGTTTAACCAAGACTATAGTTGAAGATGTGAGACTCGCTAAAGCAGCTTCTAAATCACCAGTTCTCATCTGGCTTGATCTGTGAGCTGCTTTTGACACAGTTAACCTCCAGATCCTTTTGGTCAACACTCATGACAAGAGTATTATAGGTCTTACCTCTCAGATAGGTCCTTCAGGGTGTCTTGGAGGGGTGAGGTGTCCAAGTCTTAACATCCAGCCACTGGCGTGCCTCAAGGCTCAGTGCATAGATCTCTTCTCTTCTCCAACTATACACTATCACTAGGATCTGTCATTCAGAGACATGGCTTTTTCTATAACTGTTATGCTGATGACACTCAACTGTATCTGACATTCCAGCCTGATGATCTGATCCTAGCTTCTCACATTTTAGCTTGCTTGACAGACATTTCTTACTGAATGAAGAACCGTCCAAGACAGGCAGAACTGCAAGTGATTTCTCAAGCATAAATCCTTTAAGGACAGCCAGGAACTTTGGGGATGTGAGTTTGGATGATCAGCTATATTTAATAGATGACCTTGCTAGAACTGCCTGGCTCTGCAAATGTGTCTAATACTACATTAGGAAGATCAGGCCCTTCCTATCAGAGCATGCTAAGCATTACCTTATCTGTAGTTAGATCCAGTCTGAATTCAAATACATTCTCAGTATTCTAATGCTCTCTAGACAGGCAAGAATTAGCCAGTATTCTCAAACATCTGCAGGGGATTTTAAATGTACTACCACCCAGGTTGCTGGAAGTTGGTTAAAGCGGTAAGATTACGTGTTTTTGGATTAATATCCACTTTTTAACTATGGGGCCGAATGGTTTTCTTTGCTTAACCATTCCATTCTGTGCCAATCCAGGTCAGTCAGCACAGAAACGGCTTCATTTTAGACTGTGGTGCTGATAACGGAGCTCTCTGGAATGTAATAGAAATGGTAGTTTTTGGTAAGACAAGTGTAAATGTAAACAGTGATGTGGACGAGGTTCAGAAATTTTTGTTTTGAGGAATAAATTTTTTAGGTATATTTACTTTGTCCAAAAATAATAATAAAAAAATAAAAAATCTGTGCTTTCACCTAGTCAGCTATGTAGAAACTGGCAGCCAGGCAACAGAGTGTTGTTGTTATGTGCAGACCCGCATCCTACCAGTTCAGAACTGGGGTGCGTTTCCGAAAATCATCGTTAGCCAACTAAGGTCGCAAGTTCCGTTGTTACAAGCATAGTTCACTGATTTGACGTTTCCCAAATTCGTCGTTCCAACGAACATTCGCAAACTGCATTGCAAACTTGTATGCTTGCAACTACACGGCTGGAGCTGTAGTTAGAAACATAGTTCCTGGCTGTGTTCTATTCCCACTTATCCCCCCTATGCCCTATTCGTTTAGAACATTCTAACATTTAAACTTGGAATTATTAAAAAAAAGCATTAAGGTCATCTCTCTTAGGTGTAATTCGCTTTCAAAGTATTTTTACAGTTCAGTTTTAGCGATCTTCATGTTTACAATTGTGCTCCCTTTTCAGTGCACTTTGAAAACATTGATGTCATTTTGAACACAGCCGTGGCTCATGTTGAAAGCTATAGGTGACCTATTATTTAAAAGGAATTAATGTCAAGTCCCCAAAGCTTGTGAAAACAAAAAACATAGCATCTGTTAATGCTTTTAATTTATAGTAGGTTATTTATTAAGTATCTGTACTGTATATGACCTGGGCCTGTTGGTTAGAACATTTCTGCAGTGGTTTGCATGTGTCAAATTGTAAAAGTAGACTTGTCAAAATTTTTTAAATAAATAAACAATAATATACTTTAATAATAATAATAATAATAATAATAATAATAATAATCGTCATCATCATTATCATTAATATTATTAATATTATTATTAAAGTAGGATTTTTTCATTTCCTAATAAATAATAAATATTAAAATTCATTTCTTAATAAATAGCCTCATTATTTATTTATTTATTTATTTATTTATATGATTTATACAAGATATTAGAATACATGTTAGCTTTTGTAAGTGATTTTATGTTTTAGAATAGAATAATGTTCAACTTCTCAATAATATTTGTAAAGGAAACAGGCTCTATATGTGCCATTTACATATATTTCAATTAATATGGAAAACGAGTGCATGTTTTTACCAAAACTAATATTGGATTTTTTTTTAAATGCGTGTGCCTGTAAAACAATATAACTTGCATAAAGAATTTATGGGGTTTTTCTCTAAATAAGTTGTTACTCCACCCCGTTTAGAGCATCACTATGGGCGTTTTACGTTATAACTAGTGTGGTTCAAATGATGGATCTGCGTCAGAGAACTTGTCACTACAGTTCAGTTTTACTGAAACGTAAAACGTTCTTTTCATCGTTCTTTTCCCAAACGATGCATCGTAC
Organism: Danio kyathit; assembly: GCA_903798195.1. Lineage (NCBI taxonomy): Eukaryota > Metazoa > Chordata > Actinopteri > Cypriniformes > Danionidae > Danio > Danio kyathit. The sequence continues at coordinate 6,152,921 of LR812519.1, forward strand.
TATGATAGTTCAGCCGCGAGTTACGTCGTTGTTTGGGAAATGCAGCCCAGTTCAGCATTGGCTGTCTAATGGTGTCTAGAATTCCAGGCCAAGAACGGTTTGTAATCGCCATTCCAGGCTCACATGGAAACACAACTGGAATCATACCTTATTTTCAAAACAGGCTCATTGTGGTTACGTACCCCTGTCTACATTTCTGGATAGTGTGAATTATGTAGCCAGAGGTACGTCTGGCTGCATTTCATCTTTAAAATGAAAGCTATGGAGTGGTATGGTGCCGCCGACGGCTTTTATTCTCTAGAAGAGCGGCTCCAGAAACCCGGTAAAACAAAAGCAAAAAACTAAAATAAATAACAGGCTGGAAACGTGGCCAAGAATCAGTCGAGAATGCACATTTGGCAGCCATCGGATGTCAGTGATTTAAGTGTGCTTTATTTATAAACTAGTTTCCAGAGCATCACGTGCTTATGATTGAACAGGGCTGGAATCGCATCAGCTCCGTATATTGCATCAATCAAATGAATACTGACACACTATAAATAACCCACTCCAGTCATCTTTGTCTTAAGGAATCCCCCCTTCCCCCCCTACTCCTCCCCTTCTCTGATAGGGCAGCCCAGTGGTTAGCACTGTTGCCTCATAGCAAGAATGCCGGTGGTTCAGCCCCTCACCGGGCCGGTGGGCATTTCTGTGCAGAGTTTGCATGTTCTCCCCGCGTTCGTGTGGCTTTCCCCTGGGTTTCCTCCCACCGTCCAAATACATACACCATAAGTAAATTGACTACTCCAGGGCTATTCAATTGGCGGCCCGCGGGCCAAACCCGGCCCCCAAGGCAATTTGTTCTGGCCCTCCAAATAGTGTGACCAAGACATCAAGAATATATTTTGTTCAGTCAAAAAACGGCCGCTATAGTTATGAAGTGACTTGCGTCTGTTCAATACAGCATGAGCTGCGCAGAGCGTGAGTCACCTGACAGTGGTGAGAGCAGCCGAATACATTTGAATATGTTTGTAGAAATGTTTTTTTGTACAATGCACTGATATCGTTAATAGGGATGCAACGATTAACCGATTTCACTATTAACTGCGCTTTAATTTGTCATGGTTAATTAATCGTAAAGGCTTCTCTAAGTCGCATTTCTGTTCTGCCGCACGAAACGAAACTGCTGAACAAAGTTATGCCAAGTTACCAACTGTGCGCTAGTTTAAAGTTCCGAGCTTGTCCACCGAAGCTAATACACACGCACACTGTAATAACTATAGCCGCGGGCCGTTCCCATATCACGTCTTTCCCACGCGCAGGTTTGTTATGTCGTAAGAATATATGCCAATATGCGGGCGCAAGCGGAGCAACATGCTCGCGGCTGTCTGGGCGCACGCAGTAGAAGACATCTCATGCTGTAAGAGTTGTGCTTAGCTTTCAGTGCAATGTAAACAAAAGACATGTTAGACCAACTATTATTAAAATGATTATGTATGTATGAACGCTGATGATAACAACAGTTAACCTAAATATTGGCGCTGACCTTCATAACAATTATTATTATATTATTTTCTCCCGTTCCTCTCTATAAACACACACATAATTAAATTGTGTAGCCCTATAAGCACAGAAAAACCTACAGCATAAAAACTATTACTAATGAAAATGCCTTTTAAAGGTTTTTTAATATTAGTTAGGGATGTCCAGATCTAAATCTTGCTAATATAAAGCTTAAATTTACATTAGACGTGATAACTGTGAAACCATGATTATTCTTCACACTATATAATCGTACAGCCAAAATCTATAATTGTTGCATCCATAATTGTTATGCAGTTCAAAACATAACAAATGAATGTGTCTGAATGTAGAAGAAGCCTACATAAGCAATACACTGATTTTGTTTTGCTGTGAAATACAACATTTGAATGTTTGTTAAAAAAAACTTATTGTACAATGCAGTGATATTATATAGTTTCAAAATACAATATATTAACATTTTAATGTAGACAAATACAACGTGGGTGTCTAAAGGAGCAAAAATGCATCATTGGCTCTTAAATGCAGTTGTGTCATCATTTATATTGCAAGTCATGTCTCTCCGGCCCTTCGTTTGGGATGCTTTTCATGAACTGGCCTCCGTGACAAACTAATTGAATAGCCCTGGACTACTCCAAAACAGCATCTTAAGACAACTATTAGCCGGATATATCTCAGCACGTTTACAAGCAGGGGAGTTCTCAAGACCTACCTGAGCTCAAACTCCCCTCTCATGCCTCAAATGGGAGGGAGCCCCAGGCTCGAGGATATTTTGAGCTCAGGGCTCTCTCCCGAAACAGCATGCCAAATACGCTTTAGAATCAATCATCAGCTAAGTGTGAACTCTTGAAGTTTTTAGTTAAAAATATTTTAAATATTTTTGTTACAAATACACATAAATCTGTTTCATATGACAAGCATTAATGCCCCTGGCAGTGTATTAGTTAGTTTTACAATGAATGAATACAATATGCTTTTGAAAGCTTAAACAAATAGGGCCACTACACAACGCCATTATACAGCATGGACGAGCTTGGATGCAATGTAAAACCACTCACACAAACACAGTTGAAGTACTTTTAAAATGTATCCCAGCTCTTCCATTCTGTAGTAGAGAGTCAAATATACCGAGGATGGCTTGGTGGTGAGTAAATTGTTTACAACATGGTAGAACAATGATGTTTTGGAATAACCTAATATTCCTAATACAGCTCATTAAGCCTCTATTCAAATTGAAACGTCTGCTAAATTTCTTAATTAAATCAATAAATCACACTGTATTTATTGTGCTAAACAGCAGTCTCAACTCAGCTGCTTGTCTAATAACTACTTCCAGAGTATATGCAAAGTCAGGCCCAAAGTAGTCTTTGTATCTTAGTTAATTAACATTAAGCGATACAAGAAACACTCTTTAATGAACAGCGTTTGTTATTATGGCTGTTTGGAGACCCACAACATCGAGCACGTGCTTCTAATGAGAACATATTTAGTTTGCATCATCAAAAAAGGAACAAGGAATGCCTTGCGGAGGGAAATTAGATGGACATTTCCGACTCATTCCTGTTCCCACAAAGTCCCTTTAAGGCAAGTGATTTCACTCCGGCAGTATGCTCGGGCATTCTGTGTGAACATTTTTACATTTCATACTAAGCATTCAGTGTCTGCAGTTTAATTCACCATATTTAACTGTTTTTGCTAAAATCATTGCTGCAATCAAAAACGAGTAATGTGTATGATTCAGCATAGTGTGAACTTATCTGATATAAAATGAGAACTGCAGAGTCGAGCATTTTTTATTACTCCATTCAGCTCTTATGATGGCTGTTAGCCAAAGACGTCTACGGTTGGCATTAAAAGCAGTGTGGTGTACGGTAAAATTTAAGTTTTCTATTTTTGGACTTCCGATTTTGGCATCCTACCGCTCAACACGACATGTTTGCTATTGCGACCGGTCTTTTTTTGCAACCGGTATGCGCGGTTGAACCCATGTGACATCATATCTCAAAAATAAAGGTACGCAATCTGTCACCAGGGTGGTACCTTTTCAATAAGTACACATTTGTACCTAAATGGTCTATATTAATACCTCAGGGGTACATATTAATACCTTAAAAGTACAAAAGTGTTACTCTTAAAATTTTTAGGTACTAATTATAGGTGGGCATAGATTATTTTTTTAAATCTAGATTAATCTCGAAATTAATCCAGATTAATCTGGATTAAAATGGCTCATTTGAATTCTGCCGAAGGCATTCAGAATATGTGTGCTACCCAAATAATAAGTCTTATGCTGCGTTAACACCAGACACGGAAGAAGCGTCAAGCGCGAGTGATTTACATGTTAAGTCAATGCAAACGCGCGAATAGGCATCCTGCGCGGCGCAAATGACGCGAATGGTGCGGCGCGGATGACGCGCAAATCGCGCGAATCGCTCGAGTTCAAAAATCTGAACTTCTGCGGACATTCGCGCCGCGTTAACCAATCAGGAGCTTGCTCTTGTGGGGGCATGATTGTGACGTAGCACCTGTTGCTGGAATGACGCGCGAATGAAGCGGAGTGTGACGCGCGAATGAAGCGAGTAAACTCAAATGTTCACGCGTCTATTTACACGCAAATAGCGCAATTTAGCCGCGCGTTCCATGTCTGGTGTGAACACAGCATTAGAGAACGGGTTTCTCAAGCCAGGTGGCGCATTAGACCAGGGGCTCATCTCCTGTTTACAAAATGCATCACAAACTGTTCTACTATGATAATTGGTGATGAAAAAAAAAAAAAATAAAATAAAATGTGCTTGTATTTACTGTTTATTTAGTTAAACATGAATGTTGAACTGTAGGCCTACATAAGCTCCAAACAGCGATTTCATACTTGCTTTTGATGTACGTACATACAGAAAATGCTGCTTCGCAAAGGCAAGTTCACAGAGCCCTGACGGTGTGTCAAGCATTGAGTATGTTTACATGGGCAACAATACTTTAATACGATTTTAATATGATTATTACAATACTCTGATTAAGAGTCTACCATGTAAACAGTGATTTCTGATTACCTTAATGCAACTAAAGTCATAACTGAACTAAACAGAAATGGAATTAAGACATGGAGTATGCAGATATTAGTGCCAATGCTGACAAACTATTACCGTCATGTAGGACACTGTACTGTACTAACCACTGAGCCACCGTGTCACCCATCTAGGAAAGGAGGAGGAGTAGGGGTGGAAGGGGGGATTCTTCAAAACAAAGATGGCTGTTATATGGAACTTAGGGTATTTATAGTGGCTTTGGAATCGTCTGATTGGTGAATCATAAATTGAATAATGCGGGGCCGGCTGCAAGCAATCATAAGCACGTGATCCTCTTGAAATTAGTTTATAAATAAACTTAACTCTGAACTTTAATACTCTCATCCATTTCTTCCCAAACTTTTCAGTCTGCCCCCATGTCCTGTAAACAATAGAAATAAGGCTAAAAGCTAATAAACAACATTTACAAAGAACACAAGCCTTATCACAAAGCACCAGGTATCAAAACCTGTTTCACGGCAGAACAACACAACAGCTGTTTACAGGCTCCGCTCTCAAATCATCTCAGTGGTTGAACCATGTTTTGATTTATCAATTACGCCATAATTAAAAGAACCAAATGAAGATATCACGTGTCAAAATATTACGTTTCAATTTGACAGGGGTTCATGTAGTTCAATTAACACAGAATGACATGAACAAATACAGACGCACGACACAGAAATAGATCAAATGATAAACACAGAATGACCAAAATAAGCATCAGCTCTACACTTTTACACAGCTCGAGACTTTTATATGCAATTTAAATGAAGTGCAAATGTTAACGCTTGGCTGGTAACCTAAATGTTACTGGTTTGAGTCCCACAAAACAATGTCGCCATTGTGCCTTTGAGAAACACATTTAACCACAAGGTGCCAAAAGGGCTCAGTCCTATTATAAGTGCACTGGAAATGGCTTTGGATGCATGCCTACTACTAAGTACTAGTAATTTAGCCATCTGCTGCAAGGCCCTTGACGTGAGATTACAGTTCCAGTATGGCTAATCTAGCCCTGCGTAGGCATGGAACAAAGCGCAGCCAGATTCTTAAACGCAATGATTTCCATTTGACCCCAGATTATTCAACTTCACACATAGTCAAGTAAGAATGAAAACATTTGTACATAGTTCATTAAACACTCATGTGAAGATTCAGAAGAATGGTGTTTCCTATTAAAAGGGTCTAAATTTGGGCCATATAAAATTAAATTGCTTACCGGTGATGCAGACTGAATTGAACGTGACAATGGTAAGACAACACACAAAGCCTAAGAGAGGCTTTATGAACAAATTAATCTTTGAAGTGGTTCTTTTTAGTGAATCAAAAACAAAATACGACTTCTCCCACTCACAAACAAATGACTCCTACGAGCTGAATCAAATACACACTGCATCACTGGTGATGTCTGATTTGTGAGGGGAAAAAAAACTCAAATTAAAAAACACAACACATGGGCTGCGTTCGAAACCGCATACTCAATGAGTAGGTACTCAATTTCAATAAGTACTTTACTTAACGAGGACTAAAAGAGTAGCCACTCAACAGCCAAATCTCGTTAAGTATGAAAGGGATCGTACGTCATCCGCCATGTTTACGTTATCATGTGACTGACTTTACAAGCGCAACAACTTGCAGGTTTATGATTCATTCATTCATTCATTTATTCATTCATTCATTTTCTTTTCGGCTTAGTCCCTTTATTAATTCGGGGTCGCTACAGCGGCATGAACCGCCAACTTATCCAGCACGTTTTTATGCAGCGGATGCCCTTCCAGCCGCAACCCATATCTGGGGAACGTCCATACACTACGAACAATTTAGCTTACCCAATTCACCTGTACTGCATGTCTTTGGACTGTGGGGGAAACCGGAGCACCTGGAGGAAACCCACGCGAACACAGGGAGAACAGGTAAAGTCTAGATCGGATATGCGGCCGGCTGAAATTGCGATATGCACATTATTATAGCAGCATTTTTTTATGACACTGTATAACAATAATTTATATTTTTACAGTAGTGTGACGGTTGGGTTTAGGGTTGGGGTGAGGGTAGGGGTGAAAAAATACAATTTATTGGGTAATTTAATAGATAACATAAATAAAATTCGGTACAACTACTGTTTTTATGCTTCTGTGATGGTTTGGTTTAGGGTTGGGGGTAGACGTTAATAAAATACAATAAATCGGAAATTTAATAAATAATATAAATAATTCTCGTTAACTTCCGGCCGCAACCGTATCCGATCTAGCAACAACCGGGAGAACATGCAAACTTCACACAAAAACACCAGCTGACCCAGCCGAGGCTCGAACCAGCGACCTTCTTACTGTGAGGTGACAGCACTACCTACTGTGCCACTGCGTCGCCCCACTGGATATTGTTTATGTTTATTACCTCTTCTAAAGTTAGTGTATTGTTGTCTATTGCACCACTGCGTTGCCCAAAATTGCAGGTTTAATGAATCTTAATTTAAATTAATATTTTTATTTTAAAAAGTTAACATGAATTTGTTGTTGTCTTTATTGTTTGTATATCATTTTTCATCCACAAAAAAACCTGGTTAAATCTCGTTTGTTTTCCTGCCTTGTTTGATTATTCAAAGCAAATATATTTAACCTTCTCATTCTGCATTTGTGTGCATATAATCTCATATAATACAAGAAACCCATTACTCTTCACTATCGTCTGCGACCCACTCACCCCTACCATCCCGCTCTACACTTTCGTTTACGACAAATCAACAACCCCCCCACCCAACTCTTCAATTTTGTCCATGACTAGGGTTGCCACCCATCCCTTAAAATACGGAATCATCCCGTATTTGAGAATGAAACTACACGTCCCGTTTTGAATCAATACGGGACGGGTTTTGTCCCAAATTTTTATCATTTTTTAAAAGTAGCTTCTCCTGCAAATCATCCCACACACATTCTATGAAGATGCCTCATTTCCTAATTTTGATTGGGTAATACTTGACGTCATCGTTAGTTTGATTGGTCTTTGTAACTGTCCAGTGAGGTGGGCGAGTCTTTTAAGCAGAGAGCATTCTCAGTGGCTCATGGCGGTCTGTCAGACGTGTGATAACATGCGTCCTGAGAGCACCATTCCCGCAATGACAGAGCTCTCAAAAATCAAAGTACAGTCAGACAGTTCTTTGTACCCCAAGTCTCTCCCGAAGCAGACATGGTAATGACAGTGTAATTATTATCAACAATATTTAGGCTAGTTGCTAAATAATGTTAAAAATGTGACCTAGTCTGTGAAAACCTAGATGCAGTATTTTTTTTGAAACGTACTGTTTTCTACATGAAATAAAGAACAGTCTGTGAAAATAATAAAAATATATGTATTTAATATTAACTGAGTGAAACCATATCAACAACTGAAATCCCAGTGAAATGAATGGCTAATATAAAACTTTATCTCAGAATTAGATTTGGCCTGGTTTTCACACACTGGGTCACAAATTGTAATTTGTACAAATTCTTTAAATACAAGTAAGTTACAAGTTTCTGTAAAAGTGGATCACGTTCCAATGTAATATTATGATTTGTTTGTTAAGGTTAAGTCAGACACATAAGCATTAATTTTTTACATGAAACATTACATTTAATACATTAATAAGGCAAGGCAAGGCAAGGCAAGTTTATTTATATAGCACATTTCATACACAGTGGCAATTCAAAGTGCTTTACATAAACAGGAATAAAAGAAACAAGAATAAGAAAAAAAAAATAAAAACAGATAATAAAAAAAAACAGATAAAAACATATAAAAATGTGTTAAAACAGGTTATAAAAGAATGAAAAAGAAGAGAAAAACATAATAGTGCGATCTGTCGGACATAGCACAGTGCTCATTCAGTAAAGGCACAGCTAAACAGATGTGTTTTCAGTCTGCATTTGAATGTGCCTAATGTTGGAGCACATCTGATCATTTCTGGAAGCTGATTCCAGCAGCGAGGGGCGTAGTAGCTGAAAGCCGATTCACCCTGCTTTGACTAAACTCTTGGAATTTCTAGTTTATATGATCCTAAAGATCTGAGTGATCTGCTAGGCTTGTATTCAGTAAGCATATCTGTAATTTATTGAGGTCCTAGGCCATTTAGTGATTTATAGACAAGTAATAATACTTTAAAATCTATTCTGAATGTAACTGGGAGCCGGTGTAAAGACCTGAGGACAGGTGTGATGTGCTCTGATCTCCTGGTTCTGGTCAGAATCCTGGATGAGCTGCAACTGTCTGACTGTCTTTTTGGGAAGGCCAGCGAGGAGGCCGTTACAGTAATCCACTCTGCTGCTGATAAAAGCATGAACAAGTTTCTCTAAGTCTTCACTGGAAACAAAGCATCTGATTCTTGCAATGTTTTTGAGATGATAGTATGCTGATTTACTAACTGCTTTGACATGACTACTGAAACTCAGATCTGACTCCAGAGTCACACCAAGATTCTTGACCTTATTTTTTGTTGTTTGACCCTTAGTGCCAAGGTACGCATTCACCTTGAGAACCTCATCTCTGTTCCCAAATGCAATGACTTCAGTTTTCTCTTTGTTTAACTGAAGAAAGTTTTGGCACATCCAACTGTTCATTTCATCAATGCATTGGCAGAGGGTGTCAATAGGGCTGTAGTCATTAGGCATTAAGGCTAAGTAGATCTGAGTCTCATCAGCATAGCTGTGGTAGGAAATTTGGTTCTTTCTCATTATTTGGCTCAGAGGGAGCATATAAAGGTTGAACACATAATAAACAACATAATGCCCATGCAAAGAAAATAAACTAGTAAATTGCAACTTTCCATATTTTAAAATTAGAAATATCCCATATAAAAACTTTACTAGCTAAAGTATGTAGCTAGTTTATGTGCTGTTTTCATGTTTGGATAGGTGTTACTGCAAAAAAATGGTCATCCAAAGCCTATTTTTGTGGTTACTGTCACACTTTGTTTAACCTATTTTAGCCTATGTTAATTATTGTCAGCTAATTATTAATCACTATTATCCCAAAACTTCTCCTGCCCAAATTAACTCTCCGTGCCCACCTCTGTCTGTCAGTGGATCAAAAGGTTCCTAACGGACAGGCAGCAGCTGGTGAGGCTGGGAAAATTCTCATCCAGTACCCGCACAATCAGCACTGGCGCCCCCCAGGGGTGTGTCCTCTCCCCACTGCTCTTCTCCCTGTACACGAATGACTGCACTTCAAAAGATTCCTCTGTCAAGCTCCTGAAATTTGCAGATGACACCACATTTATCGGCCTCATTCAGGACGGTGACGAGTCTGCTTACAGAGAGGAGGTTAAGGAGCTGGCTGTCTGGTGCAGTCACAACAACCTGGAGCTCAACACGCTCAAAACAGTGGAGATGATAGTGGACTTCAGGAGAAACCCCCCTGCTCTCTCTCCCCACTGAGCATCATGGACAGCATTGTGGCAGCAGTGGAGTCATTCAGGTTCCTGGGCACCACCATCTCTCAGGACCTGAAGTGGGACACTCACATTGACTCCATTGTCAAATAAGCTCAACAGAGGCTGTACTTTCTTCATCAGCTGAGGAAGTTCAACCTCCCAAAGGAGCTGCTGAAACAGTTCTACACCTCCATCATTGAATCAGTCCTCTGCACATCAATAACTGTCTGCTTTAGCTCAGCTACCAAATCCGGCCTCCGAAGACTACGTCGAATAGTTTGGACTGCTGAGCAAATCATTGGTACAACCCTCCCTACTCCCCAAGAACTGTACTTATCCAGAGCGAGCAGAAGGGCTGCCAAAATCACTCTGAACCGCTCACACCCAGCACACTGCCTCTTTGAACTTATACCTTCTGGTCGACGCTACAGAGCACAACAGAGCACACAGTTTCTTCCCTCAGGCAATCCATCTTATGAACACTTGATGATAATAATTGTGGAACCAACATCACTACCTGCTATACACTTTTATACACACATACACTTATTTAACAACACACTTTACATGCCAATTTGCACATAACAGCTGCACATATAATGTTGTATATAGTAATATAGCTGTACATACACTTGTCAATTTGTATATTTGCATTCACTACTTTTTAAAATATATTTATTATCTGTTTTTTAGTCCTGTCTCTGTAATTCTGTTGCACTGTAGAAGCTCTGTCACGAAAACAAATTCCTCATATGTGTGAACATACCTGGCAATAAAGCTCTTTCTGATTCAGATTCAGATTCTGATTCTATGCCTATGTGTTCAGCTACGATTATGATCATTAGAGAAGTCTGTTGAGTTGTAAAAGAGAAAGACTGACTGCATCTATTTACACAGATTTCAATAAAAGACCGTTTATTTTAATGTCCAAGTGTTCATACCTGAGATTTACCACCACTGGCATGCTATTGGGCCTGTGATCACCGTGGTCTAGGCCCCCAAGGGATGTGGCCTCCTCTGCAGTATGCTTCCCTTATTTTTTTGTATTAAAAGTGGTAACCCTATCCATGACACCGCTTGAAATGTTGTCATAGGGCCCATACCAGGGCCAGCAACGCCCCTGCCACTGCTTTAATAGAGTAGTTTAACTGTTGTTTACATTCCAGCAAAGCTGCTCATGAGGGGAACTGACCAAATTTGACACAAGCTCAAACCATTGCAAATCTATCAACTAAAAATGATCACTGCTAAGCCTATAGGCATATTTTCAGTAATTCCAGTTTTGTAATATTACAAAAAAATCATCATCATCTTAATTAATGGCATTGCTGTCAACTATTGAGAACAGAGCTCACCTGTATGTTTACACCTTTATCCAATGTTTAGTTGCTTAGCATACGGTGGTGAGTAAATAGCCTTTTTCTCCATTCGAAATGTTTCCGCTGGAAGGTAAAACCCCTGATCCGAGGTTTAGAGATGCCGTATGTTAATTCATTCCAGCGCTGCATTATAATTCCAGCCATTGTGTTTGAAAGTGAAACACATACAGAGATCAGGTTGTTGAAACAGGGTAAAGAAAACCACAACACGCACATTAAATATGCATGAGTAGTTTTAGGGCTTGGGTGTGAGGATGTTTTAGCCGAACATGTTTTCAGGACAGGAGCAGGTGAATGACAATGAAACCCTTGGCAAGGTGCTGGGAGGTAAAGGAGACGGGAAAGTGAAAGGAATTATTCCTTGCTGCCATGGAAACAAAGTGAGAGTGTATGATTGTACAAGTGCTTCCTCACCAGAGAAAGTGCCATTAAGAGGCACGAGAGGGTGTGAGAGCAGTCAACCTTGTGCGGGTCACTGAAGATAGCCATGTTTGCTGTGTTTAAATTTCCCATCAAGAGCCTTGAAATGTGCTGCTTTATTCGATGTGCGGCATAATTGCAGCAGGACATATACAGTAGCTCCTCCCCTCTTCTAATATAGCCAGTATGATTTGTTTATAGCACAACTCTTCCAGTTGCGATATGGTGGGACATGTACAGTAGCCCCTTTCCTCTTTTAAAAATAGCCAATAGGATTTGTTTATATAGCAGCTCTGCCAGTTATGATAGGGTGAGACATAAGGTGCGTTCGACATGAAGCACCAACGCAATCTCACGGCAATTCGTAACTTTTTGATTTAGTGGCTAATTCGTATGAATTCATATGATCTAATTCATACAAATAAGTATGATTTGCTCATCACTCAATGACGGTTGGGGTTAGGGGTGGGGTTAGGTGCATCACCTCCTTTTAAAAATCGTACATTTTCGCATGACTCATCTCGTACGAACTCATACGAATTAGCCACTAAACTGACAAAATGTAAAATACTTCCGTTTCTTCGTGAGATCAGGCTGGAAGCACGGCTACAGCCGGCAATCAGCGAGATTAGACGAGCAGGGGTGCGTTTCCCAAACAACTGCGTAACTCGCGGCTGAACTATCATAGTATGATGCATCGTTTGGCAAAAGAACGATGTAGTGACGAGTGTTTCCCAAAACCCCTAGTTTCTCTGTCGCAGATCCATCGCTTGAACCACGTTAGTTATAACGTAAAACGCCCATATTGATGCTCTAAACAGGGTGGAGTAACTTCTTTAGAGAACAACCCCATCATTTCTTTGTGCAAATTACATTGTCTTACACAAACACGCATTTCAAATAAAATCCAATATTAGTTTTGGTAAAAACATGCACTCATTTTCCATATTAATTGAAATATATGTAAATGGCAGATATAGGGCCAATGTTTGCTCTACTAATATTATTGAGAAGTTGAACATTACATATTCTATTCTAAAACATAAAATCACTTACAAAAGCTAACACTATTCTAATATCATATATAAATCATATAAATTAATAAATAAATAATGAGGCGATTTATTATAAATATATTTACTTTAATAATAATAATATTAATAATATTAATGATGATGATGATTATTATTATTATTATTATTATTATTATTTAGGATATTGTTTATTTATAAAAAAAATTACAATTTGACACATGCAAACCACAGCAGAAAATTCTAACCAACAGACCCATGTCATATACAGCAGAGAAACGTAATAAATAACCCACTATAAAATAAAATAATTAATGTATGCTATGTTTTTTATTTTCACAAGCTTTGGGGACATAACATAATTTCCGCTTTTAAATATACCTATAGCTTTCGCCATGAGGCTGTGTTCAAAATGATATCAATGTTTTCAAAGTGCACTGCGAAGGGAGCACAATTGTAAACATGAAGATCGCTAAAACTGAACTGTAAAAATACTTTGAAAGCAAATTACACCTAAGAGAGATGACCTTAATGCTTTTTATTTTGAATAATTCCAACTTTTAATGTTGGAATGTTCTAATTGAATAGTTAATAGGGGGGATAAGTGGGAATAGAACACAGCAAGGAACTATGCTTCTAACTACAGCTCCAGAGGTGTAGTTTCAAGTGCTCAAGTTTGCGACGCAGTTTGCGAATGTTCGTTGGAGCGATGGATTTGGGAAACAGCAAATCAACGAACTACAGTATGTTTGTAACGACAGAACTTGCAACCTTAGTTGGCTAACGATGGTTTTGGGAAACGTACCCCAGAGGCGGAGTTGAAAACGGAGCCGTCAAGCTGGACACTTCGGGGCTCAAAGTTGCTGCTTTAATGATGACCGATCACATGGCGTGATCATTTATTTATGTGTTTATTAGTTGCAATAACAACAAAACATTTACAGTACAAATAAAACAGAATACAGTCTCTACAAACTATAGTTCATTTTAAACAAGGGAATTCGGAATTAAATTTAAGTAGCTTATATAACAAATGCATGAGAAATAAGGGGAAACGAGAGGGCACATAAAAAGGAAATACATATCCACGAATAGGCCTATTAAACAAAACAACAAGCACAAATTCTTGGAGTTTAAAGGTGCTGTATGTAAGTTTTTGAATCTTCTAAAGCATAAAAATACCATAATATGTTTGCAGATATTTAAGAAACATCCCAAGTGAACATACTTGTTTAACTGAAAAACAATGCTGAAGTCAGATATTTTGCTTTGAAAATGGTTTTTCCGTGCCGGAACGCTGTCTTTGTTTAGGTAAAGTTAACCTGCAGAATGCCAGTTTAGCCAATTATAATTCAGCACTCCGGGTTGCCTTGTTGGAAAACAGCGTATTTCATTCATTCATTCAGAAAGGCTCTGAAAGCATGCGTCCGTGACCGAAATGGACAGTATCAGACGTCGAAATGAGACAGATTCAGTTCCACATGAGGTTATTAATTAGCAAATGATATAAATATTACGAACGTAAACATTAGGTGAGCAGGTTACATTGTAATCTCGTGTCCTAACAACACGCAAACAGCAGTTTGACTCTTTGCACCAGACGAAACACGACAGAAATGTAAATACAGCCTTTCAGAAGCACAGAATATGCACTCACTCACGAAACGGTAAGGTTTAGAATCCATTCAAACTCACATTGTTAGCATTTAGCACTGAATAAAACACACGAGGCTTACCTGAGGTGCACTGTCATAGGTTTCACATGTTGAGCTGTGAGAAATAGACACCGTTTCTAATATCTCAATTCGAGGAGTTGGTTAGAACTAAAACTCCTTTTAATATGGAACATAATTCCCTCTATCGCGTGTCGTTGCTTTTATTTAGAACACGGTTTAAATCACTCGCTCCTGTACTCAATCTCTGGCATCCCACGCGTGTGTTTATTTTGATCTAGGAGTGCAATACCCAGTTCAACCACTGGGTGTCAAACTTACATACTGCACCTTTAAACATTAGTCTTTGGGCTACTAGATGTTGAATGGTATGTCAATACTGTTCCAGTGCTTGTTTGAATATACTAAAAAGGGGTTTATATTTATTTTCATGTATAGATATAAAACTTTCCAATATATATTAGTGTAAAACCCAAAACAAGGTGTTTTGATTAAGTCTTAAACAATGATTAAGATTATTTTTGATAATAAAAGCATTTTTTAAAAAGCACTTCAATCCAAAACGATTGAACAAAAGGAGCAAAATAAATGAGCTACACTTAGTAGAAAATACCCAGAAAAAGCAGGTACATCAATGTCACTTTTAACATTTCTGAATAAACTTATTATGAAGTTATGTTATTAAAATATTTAATAATCATATATTTTTATATTTAATAAAATATTTTTTTTTTTACTTAATTTGTTTATAAATCTTCATAGTGGTGTCAGGACCAACAATGTAAATTATTTTATTTCAGGTCTGTAAGACTTATTTGAGTTAATATTTAGGTTATTTACTAAAATATATTATTTAAATCGTTTAAAGAGCTGAATACAGTAGTCTGTATAAAAAAGGCAGAATAAACCTGTGCAAACAATCTAGACATGAACAAATTATTTAACAAAAGATGATACTGCAGTAAAATATGTGTAGTCTTTTAATAAGCATGATGTGTACAAGATGGAGAGGGTATGAACAGTTAATTGTTTGTTTTGAAATTTGGGAATCGGAATTTGTCCAATAATAAACCCGCAACACACGTGGTTGTTGTCATGCGGTGAACTCAGCCAATAGTGTAACATCAGTTTCGTCATCGCAGCTCCAGCAGTCGCTCTTCAGATGGTGCACGGGCTGAATCAGTCGTCTGATCTCGGAGCGCTGTCGCAGTACTTTGATGCCACATGTGACAGTCATGTGGCGTCGGCGCAGCATCAATCCGACCAAAGTTTCTAACCAGCATGCACCACTTTAAGGCAGATTTTGATCGGTCTGCGCAGCGCTGCATGAAGTCGAACGCACCTACAGTATATTCAATAGCTCCTCCAATCTTTTAAAAATAGCCAATAGGATTTTTTAAAATCATAACTCTGCCAGTTGCAATAGGGCATAACATAAACAACAGCTATCCCCCCTTCATAAATAGCCAATAGCATTTGTATCACAATTCTGTCAGTTGTGATAAGGTGGGGCAAATACAGCATCTCCTCCCCCATTTTAAAAATAAGCAATAGCATTTTTCAAATCACAAATCTGCTAGTTGTGATAGGACCATGATATATACAGTAGCTTTTCCTCTCTTAAAAAATAAATAAATAATAATAATAATAATAATTCCTTACATTTATATAGCGCTTTTCTAGACACTCAAAGCGCTTTACACATTAGGGGGAATCTCCTCAACCACCACCAGTGTGCAGCATCCACCTGGATGATGCGACAGCAGCCATATTGTGCCAAACCGCACACCACACACCAGCTGATTGGTAGAGAGGAGACAGAGTGATGAAGCCAATTATGGTATGAGGATGGTTAGGAGGCCATGATAGTCAGAGGCCAGTGGGCAGATTTGGCCAGGATGCCAGGGTTAAAGGACATCCTGGGATTTTTAACGACCACAGAGAGTCGGGAATCCGAAAGATGGCGCTCACTGAGCAGTATAGAGTCCCCGTCACTATACTGGGGCATTAGGACCCACACAGACCACAGGTTGGGCGCCCCCTGCTGGCCTCACTAACAACATTTCCAGCAGCAACCTAGCTTTCCCATGTGCTCTCCCATCCAGGTACTGACCGGCTCTACTTAGCTTCAGTGAGTGATCATGTGAGAGTTGCAGAGAGCTAGCTGCCGGCCAATAGGATTTGTTTATGTCACAAACAGCCAGGTGTGATAGGGTGGGGCATGTACAGTAGCCCCTCCCCCTTTTTAAATTGCCAATAGCATAGAATACTAATCAGAATAGTTGAGCTAATAGTCTGACCATAATATACAGCATTCAGTGTACAATTAATTGCCAATATATATGTATGATTAGCTCTGTTATATAATGAATCACAATTGTATTCAGTTAAAGAGCCTCTATTATGGGTTTTTGAAAATCACCTTCCATGTAGTGTGTAACACAGCTCTTAGTGAAGTGAAATAACCAGCTAAAGCTTAAATCTAAAAGTTGACAGTTTTTAAAACTATTGATTCATCTATAAAATAGTCGACTCATAGTGGTTTAAACGAATCGACTTGATAACGAGTCATCAGCCGTTTCGTCGTGACGTCGTTACGAAACATAATGGTTGCGCGCGCAGACCTGGCAAAATTCAAACCTGCGGTCCCGCCCACTAACACAGCAGCAGGACGCTCATGAAGACGCTGTGCTTACCTGGATATTATTGGAAGTGTGAGGGGAAAGGAGTCGTTCAGAAATACACCTGTACACCTACAATGGGCGATCTATCACTACACAGCTCATGCATTAAGTTTCTTCCTCCATCTTGTAATGGACAGACAATACACCAGGGGTGCGGGCAAAATAAGGACAAATTAATAGGTACACCGGCAGGCTGCTGCACGCTGGGCTTCGGGCTTGTGAAGGGAGCAGAGATAGCTTGTCAGAGGACAGAGGATGCTACAACCTCTCGGCTGGGTATGTGATCGTTTGGAATAGCAGAGTACAGATAAGTCCTAAGAAAACATAGCAGTTCACGGACGAGGTGCCAGAGCAATGATTGCAAATAGAAATGATCTACATGTTTTGTTACTAGTTACCGCATGTACTGTATCCGGTTAACTCTTTTTATTCTCATATCGCGTCTAATGCCACGTTGAAAACGCGACGCGTGCTGCTTTGTTTACGCATTTAAATGTGTTTGTGAGCCCGTTTCACTAACGTTTGTCGTTGCTATTGCCACTGTTAGCTAATCCTGCACACGTGCAGCGGTCAAGGTTCAGAATAGTTCAGTTTTTGCTGCTGTCCCTGCTGAAAAATCCAGCTTAAACCAGCCTAAGCTGGTTGGCTGGTTTTAGCTGGTCGACCAGCCTGGTTTTAGTGGGGTTTTGGCCATTTCCAGGCTGGTTTCCAGCCATTTCCAGCCTGGTCTTAGCTGATCAGGCTGGAAAATGACCAGCTTAAACCAGCTAAAACCAGCTTGACCAGCCTGGTTTAAGCTGGACATAGCTGGTTTTGGCTGGTCAAGCTGGTTTTAGCTGGTCAACTCCCAGCCTGACCAGCTAAGACCAGGCTGGAAATGGGTGGAAACCAGTCTGGAAATGGCCAAAACCCCTCTAAAACCAGGCTGGTCGACCAGCTAAAACCAGCCAACCAGCTTAGGCTGGTTTAAGCTGGATTTTTCAGCAGGGGTGTGGATTAATTCTGAATGTGTGTCATACTTGAGAGCAATGCTGGTGTTTAACTGCACTGCTTTCGGCGCTGAGGTGTCTGAATAACACTGTTGAGAACCGGGTACTGTTTACTGTGGTGTTAGTAAGTTTACTTTAAAGCGTGTTTCGGGCGTCCGCTGCGATCCAATGTTGGCGACCTGGGGGCTTGATAAACCACGCTGTCTCGCGCTGAACGCTGTCGACCAATCGCAACAGACTGTCATCGGTCCAATCAGCGTAGATTAGCTTCGCGCTAAGCAGGGGTTTGAGAACAAATGAATCGCTAAACGATTCATATGGGAGTCGCTGGGAAAATTAGGTCAAAATAAATGCAGATTATAAGACCATGAAAGTGTTTTTTGACCTTGCATACATATCAGTATGTTGTTGGAGACCCATAAAACCGAAATATGATTCTTTTCAATGTGTAATAGGGGCTCTTTAAATGTGAACAAGTGATTTTGGCTGCATCTTTAGTGAGCATGAAACTTAAGATATTGGAGAGCATTTGTTTGGTCAAAAAATCTAGTTTGAAGCCTAAGTGCGGAGTGACTTTTTCCAAAAGATAGAGCACTTTGCCGGAAGATCTGGATTGGTATATCCTTGAATGTGACATCTTTTATTTTGTGAATGAAACTAATAGAGATCAATGATTGTACAGGAGATGGATTATCTTATAGGAGACACATTAATAATCATGTCTGTTTAACGCAAAGAGAAATAGAGGGCATGGAAAGATTTAGATCTAATAGTCCCACATGATATTACAAAAGTGCTTCATGAAGAGGAGGGTTGTCAGGTTTGCTTAATAAAAGACAGAAGAATGACCCGGTGGTCAAGTACTGGCCGGCTA
Source organism: Danio kyathit (assembly GCA_903798195.1). NCBI lineage: Eukaryota > Metazoa > Chordata > Actinopteri > Cypriniformes > Danionidae > Danio > Danio kyathit. Next base: position 6,171,964 of record LR812519.1, read on the forward strand.
GTGAAGTTTAACTAGAACAAAATGAAGTGCTGAATTGATTGCATCATGAACAGTTTCTGTTATGAAGTGGTTGTATTGAATGGAGAATCTCAGCAATCATGACCACAGCATATGCAATATTTAGAACAATGTATTTTGCCAGAGGTGGAACAGGCTTTAGTGGTTTGCTTTGGCAATATAAATGCATACAGTGCTGTACAGTGTTTACTTAATATGTTTTCCAGCAGTCATCATGTTTATGCTTCACCTGGGAAGTCCAGTTGGCCTACGTTTGACCCCTTTTATCTGCTGATAAGATTAGGTAGTTTTTTATTTTTTATTTTTTAATTTGATGTACTAGAACGGGTTAACTAACATGTATTTTGTTCAAAACATGACAGTGTAATAGAGAAGATATTTTCATCACATTTCTGAACATAATAGTTTTACTAACTCATTTCTAATAACTGATTTATCTTTGTTAAATTTATCTTTGCCATGATGACAGTAAATAATATTTTACTAAATGTTTTTCAAGACACTTCTATACAGCTTAAAGTGACATTTAAAGGCTTAACTAGGTTAGTTGTGTTAACTAGGCAGATTAGGGGAATTAGGCAAGTTATTGTATAACAATGGTTTGTTCTGTAGAAAAAAAAATAGCTTAAAGGGGCTAATAATTTTGACCTTAAATTTTTGAAAAAAAAAATGAAAAAATTAAAAAGTGCTTTTATTGTAGCTGAAATAAAACAAATAAGACTTTCAACCAGAAGGAAAAAAATTATCAGACATACTGTGAAAATTTCCTTGCTCTGTTTAATATCTTTAATTTTTTAAATATTTAAAAAAGAAAAAAAAAATCAAAGGGGGGCTAATAATTCTGACTTCAACTATATATATATATATATATATATATATATATATATATATATATATATATATATATATATATATATATATATATATATATATATATATATATATATACCCAAATAGCAAAACTCTGGCCCTCTGGCAGTGCAATGAAATTGATAAACCCATGAAGCATTGCGCTTTAACTGCATTATGGGCATCCTTTTTCTCAAAGCAACCTAATTGGTAGATTTTTTTCTTTACTCAAAAATAATTTAAATGTATTTTAAATGTGAGTCAAGATTGGCCAAACTGACATGGCCCACATATCAATTTCTAACATCTGGGCTAATTGCTACATTTTACATCTGGCCCAAGTCTTGTGTGCCACCCTAAAGATGGTGCCACCTCTGACAAATCTAGGACATGTTTGGCCCACATGCTGTATGCCAGTGCCGGATGAATGCTTGGTGTACCAGCTTTATGCCAAATCTGGCCCAGAATTCTTTATATATATATATAATTTTCTAATATATTCAAACTTATTCCATTGAATATATATTTTTTATGTTTATTACCTCTTCTAAAGTTAGTGTACTGTTGTCTAAAAATAAATATGCACATATATTTTTCATGCAAATTTCGAATTTGGAAGCCAATGACATTTGCTAAATAACTAAAAATAAAATATACTCTAATAATTATATAAATCCAGAACATTTTCAAGGCATCTCTTCATTTTTTCTTAACATTCATTTTCTTTTCGGATTAGTCTCTTTATTAATCTGGGGTCGCCACAGTGGAATGAACCGCCAATTTATCCAGCATATTTTTTTACACAGCTGATGGCCTTCCAGCTGCAACCCATCACTGGAAAACATCCATACACACTCATTCACACACACTCATACACTATGGTCAATTTTAGCATACCCAATTGACCTGTACCGCATGT
>LR812519.1:6178749-6201249 GCA_903798195.1 Danio kyathit
CCAATGGGGTAAGCAAAATAATCTTGTTTTTTCCTTTGACATAAGAATATTTTGCTTATGCCATTGGCAGATTATTTTGCTTGTTTTAAGGAAAAACTCACTTAATTTTGGCGTATTTTTTCTTAAAACAAGACAATATGATTTGCTTGTCTAGAAAATTCTTCTTGATTAAAGAATTTTTTGATATTTGGACTAGAAACAAGACAACAAATCTAAGTAAGAAAATCATTTTTTGCAGTGTACTCATGTACAATAAATTAGTGTTGTATGAAGTATGGAGTTCGGTACTATCAGGTTTTGGCCATTCCATAAGCTCAGTCTGGAGGTTATGGATATCCAGCCTGATCTCACAAGGAAACGTAAGTATTTTACGCTTAGTCAATTTAGTGGCTAATTCGTACGAATTCGTACGAGTTGAGTCATGCGAAAATGTAAGATTTTAAAAAGGAGGCATGGCACCCAACCCCGCCCCTAAACCCAACCGTCATTGGGTGATGAGCAAATCGTACTAAATTGTACGAATTAGATCGTACGAATTCATACGAATTAACCATTAATGAAAAAGTTACGAATTGCCGTGAGATAGCGTTGATATATCTTATTTTGATTATATACAGCTACTCAGCTAACATGAAAACGACTGTCATTTTTCCTAGTTCCTCATAAAAGGCCCGCCCTCAAGAGGCTCTGATTGGTCAGCTAACATAATGTGCTGTGATTCGCGGATCGACTCCATGTCACTATACAAGCACGCACTTTTGCGCTGTGTAAACAGTAGCTGTTAGAGTAACAGTTTGTGCCTGAATGAGACAGAAAATGAAGAGGACACGCCTGCTCTCTAAAATAAAATCTGACAAATGCTTTTCATATATATTTGGAATAAAGGCTCAACGTGATGCTTTTTGCTTGCGTTTTCCATCGATGTTTAACGCCTCGTGACTAAATAAATGGCGGCAAAGTGATCGTGCACATCAATGCGCAAAACGCCAGCCGTAAAAGCGAAATTGTTTAAGAAACGCCTAATGTTTTTTTTTTTTTGATGCGCCGTGTCAAAACCTTCTCCACCAATCAGATTTGCACATTTGTTCACTTGCACGGAGCTGCTGAAGACAGCACTTGGAGGTGCTCAAGCGCAAAGTGAAGTTTATTCATAAACTAATTTCGAGAGGATCACGTGCTTATGATTTACCACAGCTGGTCTCGCATTGACTAATCATGATCTCCCAATCATATGATTCCCCATTTACTATAAATAACCACAGTTTCAGTACACAGTTATCTTCGTATGGAAGAAACCCCCCCTTTCCTCCCCCTTCTCCTCCTTTTCATTGATCGGGCGACACGGCGGCCCAGTGGTTAGCACTGTTGCCCCACAGAAAGAACACTGCTAGCCCTGGTCCTCGCTAGGATGGTGGGTGTTTCTGTGCGGAGTTTGTATATTCTCCCCGTGTCCGCGTGGCTTTCCCCCGGGTCCTCCGGTTTCCTCCCACCCGCAAAGATATACTTAATTCACAACAGACTAAGCAATGGATACAACTGTCTAACTCCCTTCCTCCTCAAGTGTTTCCTTAGCTACCGCAGCTGGGGAGTTTGAGATCTAACTAAGCTTAAGCTCCCCTCTCGCTCTACGAATTGAAGGGAGCCCTGGGCTCGAGGATCCCCTTAAGCTCAGGGCTCTCTCCCGGGACAGCATGCCAAACAAGCTTATATTAAATCATCAGCTAAGTGTGAACTCTTGAAACTGTCAATGCGAGCGCACATTGAAGAAGATGCCCAGAGGCGATATGAACATGAAGCTGCTTATTCAACTGGTGAACAATAATCATTTCTTCATCGCTAGAGCTGGAGCTACTACTTAAACCATCCAAGCTTGTTGGAATCGCCAGTAACTTTAACAACAATCGTGACAACTTTCTGTCTTCGGTAACACTTTATTTTGATGGTCCATTTGAGTATTAGTAGACTGTCTGTTTAATATCTGTTGACACTGACATTTAACAGTCCTTCAACAGACATTTAACTGACTATAAGAAACTTTGCAAGTACATGTCAACTTACACTAACCCTAACCCCAACCCCAACCCTAACCCCAACCTAACAGTCTACTTATAATCTAATGATAATTAGTTGCAATGTAACTTAAATTCAACAAACGGACCGTCAAAATAAAGTGTGACCCTGTCTTCTTCTGTCATACTCTCTGCTCGACGCCAGTGAAAATCGATTGGGTTTGAATCTGGAAAAACGCCTTGGAAAATACTGACAATAAACGCAAATGAAAAGCGTCCCGGTGTGTACGAGCCTTAAGCATGTGTAAGTAATATGAAACTTTCACATTTCTTTTGCGAGTTTGTAATTTTAGATGTAGAATGCAGGGAAAGCATTCGCATAGAGAGACACTGCAGCGCTGCTGAAGATTGTGTGTGTTTACAGGGGTTTGACTGATAAATATGAATTTGTAGCTAGATTGTTAGCGGTGCCAAACAGAATTTTCCATTGTTTACATGTTTACGTCCTCGCTTCAACATACTAGGGGTGTCAAAATGAATTGTTTCTTCGGTGCACCGCGATGCAGACGCGGACAATTCGGTATCGGTTCAGTAATAATCAAAACCGGTTATTATGTACTGACGTCATTTATCTCATATTCCCCTGCTGAAAAATCCAGCTTAAACCAGCCTAAGCTGGTTGGCTGGTTTTAGCTGGTCGACCAGCCTGGTTTTAGAGGGGTTTTGGCCATTTCCAGGCTGGTCTTAGCTGGTCAGGCTGGAAAACGACAAGCTAAAACCAGCTTAAACCAACTTGACCAGCCTGGTTTAAGCTGGACATAGCTGGTTTTGCCTGGGCTCCCAGCTTGGCTAGGCTGGTCAAGCTGGTTTTAGCTGGTCATTTTCCAGCCTGACCAGCTAAAACCAGGCTGGAAATGGCTGGAAACCAGCCTGGAAATGGCCAAAACCCCTCTAAAACTAGGCTGGTCGACCAGCTAAAACCAGCCAACCAGCTTAGGCTGGTTTAAGCTGGATTTTTCAGCAGGGCCGCTATGTCTCTGTAGCTTACTATGGCGAGTTTGGCGAGCGCGAGTATTTAAAACACTTCAACTACTTTAAAAAAATCAGAAAATATGCACAATTTCACTATGTGTGTGTTTACTTAACAGTCTTTCACTGACACTTACAGCAGAAGCCCCTATTTCACTGCGATTGAGAAAATGAAAGTACTCCTTTTCTCTCTCTCACTGTGGCCCATTTGACTTGCTGGCGTGACTTTTCATCTCCTCTCTGCTGTTACAATGTTACTTCTGGATACAGACTCGAGCGAGTGTCTGCAGTTTCCCCCACCGCGTCTATCATGGATCCAGTGCCATGGATCAGCTGTGATCGCCGCTGCGCTGCTGTGTATCAGTGTTTATCATCGGTGCAGAGCGCCAGCGCGTGAGAGCCAATCGCAGATCTTTATGTTGAGCGCGTGACCAATCAAAGGGGTGTAAGAAAGAAATCGCCAGACAAGGCTCAGAAAGCGAGCAGCATATTTATATTTGTTTATTTGCTATAAATGCTCGGGTTGTTCTGTGCATGTACTTGAGTTTTTAAAGGTACAGTTCATATATCTGACTGTTTGCATTAAAGGACAAAATTGTATTACAAATAGTATATAAATATATTTATACATTTTAATACAAGAATTGCTGTGCTGTGAAGAAAATATAAAATTGGGTTTGGAAAGCATCGTCAATGCACCGTGATGCACCGAGATATCGAATTGAACCGAATCGATGGCATGATAATCGTAACCGAATCGAACCGTGAGACCAGTGTAGGTTCACATCTCTACAACATACCTTTAATGCTAAAAACTGTGCATGTAGCTGATCAATTTTAACAAATAAAAATACTTACAGGTTGTGGCTCACAATCAGTCAATACGGGAGACTCCCGGGAAAAACAGGAGTGTTTGCAGGTATGCTCACACATACACTATGCACTCTGACTACTAAAATATTGTTGATAAGCCATGCTGGGCATTTCACTCTGTCTCACGCTGAACGCTGTAGACCAATCGCAACAGACTGTCATTGGTCCAATCAGCACAGATTAGCTTCGCGATAAGGAGGAGTTTGGAAACAAATAAACCGCTGAACGATTCATATGAGAGTCACTGGGATAATTAGGTAAACATACATGTAAAGGAATTCACTGAATTAAGACCAGTTCGAATCAGGCTTGGAATTTTGAGCGCAAATTGCTTCATTCGCTTGAGGGCTTCTAACAGTAGGATAACAGGGGGGCAAGTCATTCGACTCTCTTCCCCCACTACCCTGGGTACGGATGGACAGAAATGATTTTAGTAATTTCGTAAATGATCAACCGTCCAAGACAATGGAGCCTTCAAGACCTCCATCACGAGACTTTTGGATGACCGATCATGTGATCTGGGGGCCATGTGTTCGCCCACGAGACATTCTAATTTCAGCCAGATGGACAGAATTTACTGACGAAGAGATCTCTAGAAATTAATGAATGAGACTTAAGACAATTCTTATAAATGTTATAACCAAGGCAAAATTTGATATTTTGAATGACATTTATAGGTACTGATGTGCTGTGTTTATTCCAACTAACCAGGTTCATGATGTGTGGTTTTACCCCTTATAACAGGCTAAAATGATCTGTATGTGTCTGAAATGCTTTATGTTTGCATTTAAACAAAACCTCTTTTTATTTGCAATACATTGGTGTAAATGAGAATTTTGTAATACGAACCGTATTCCTCTTGTAACATTTGATGTCAGATAGTTAGAATCTTACCAGAGATTTTACTACATGAAGTCTCTTGCAGTTGGTTAATGATTAAACCTGATTACACTGGTACGGGGCGTGGCCCCACCCTTCATCTAGTCGGTCATTGGGTGAAAGTGTTAGAAGGATGGATCAATACGTGTCCCTTAAAACCCACTGCAACCCTGAATCTGCGCCTTTAGCATCAAGCCGGTTTACGCCCGCTGTGCATTCGCCCCTTGTCGCCTGCCATGCGATCGGGTCACCACAAACTCTTTATGCAAACATCTTAAGTTTCGGACCACTGAAACTTCCGCTAAACTGACTCTGGGCAGAGTCGGCTCCCCGGTAACCCAAGACAACGAGCCTCGCTCCCGAGCGGGAATCCCAGCGACATCACAGAGAAGCCACCCTTGAGCGCCACGTGTTTCCTCACTCCAGCCCGGCGAGGCAAAACTTGAATCAAGAAGACTTCAACAGCTTGCGCAAGTACAGAACAACTGTCTCTTTCTGATCTGGCGCATATGATCTTAAGCAGTTAAAGATGAGTCAATTCTCTGCTTTTGTGGTTTCTCAGGTGATTCTAAGATCTAGTACGAAATACTAGATAGTCTGGGACTGTTTGTCAACTCATTTTGCATCCTCTGAACTGCCTGTGTGTGTGTGTGTGTGTGTGTGTGTGTGTGAACGTGTGTGTGCGTTTGTTTGTTTGTCGTTTGTTTATTACGTAGTTAGCCTCATGTATCGTAGTGTAGCTCAATAAACCTTTGTTCTCTTTTGTAAGAACTGTGTTCTTGTTTATGTGCTTCTAAGTCATTGCCTCAAGCTGTAGATCGTGTTACCTTGCTAAAAGTTAACCCTATTCTGTGTTATGTTATTGCCGGTGGCCACGGAAATAATATAGACAAGATTAGTAAAATGTGATGTCTCTATTTGCGGGACACACTTCAGATAAAGTTTGAATCTTTGATCTGATTCAATCCTACTCAATTGAGTCGAATCAATGATTCGAATCTTCAAGATCCGAGTCATTGATATGAGCTAATAATTCCTAATCGAACTTATAACGTAGATTGATTTCTTACACATGCATATTATAAGACCATGAAAGTGTTTTTTGAGCTTGCATGCATATCAGCCTGTAGTTAGAGACCCTTAAAACTAAAATATGACCCTTTTTAATGTATATTAGGGGCTCTTTAAAGTAAACTAATCGCTGTCATTGACTCAACTAAACTGTCATTGACTCAATAGCATGAGAAAAAGAAGAAAACAATTCTATATATTGTGTTCTAGGAGAAGTCTGAGTTCCCAAAGATCTAAACTTGAGCAATTCAATTAACTTTTGGACAAATAACCTAAAATAAAACACTTCATCTTAAATCACTTAACTTTCCTGATATACCTAAAGGATGTAATTCACTTTCAGCTGATTTGGAAGATTTGAAGCTCATCAAAAGACGCTGTCGCTGTGATAATCTAGCGGTGAATACACTCAGTGACTGTGGATTCAACAGAACGGAGCCTCTCAGGCCTCTTTAAAGGCTCGGCGGTGTTACGAAATCCAGCTTAGAGGAAATTCAAAGGCATCAGTGCATCCCTAGGCAGCTTCACGGCCGGAGGAACCGCTCAGAAACCTTGCTGAGTCCATGCATTCATATGGTCTGCTCTGAATCAGTCTAATCCAGAGTGTTTAACAAAACCTGAAAAACACACTCGACTCAAAACCACTGATATTGAGCTGATGATATGTTCAATTTTAGAAAAGGTTGTTCTGCAGTTATACATGTGTTTTTTTGTTGGACTGGTGAAGTTTTAATCACTGTACATTGCATTCTTTTACTTCAAAACATTAAGAACTTTAAAGTATTATGTTCATTTACAATAATGAATACTGAAATCCAGCTTTATTTGACATAGCTTACTATTTGCTCCATTTGTTCCATCAGTGTTCACATTGACCATGAATATCTACATAATTTATTTGACCTTAAATGCTCTTTTTGTTTTATTTATGTAAGTTCAGATCCAGATATTTATGAAAATGCCTCTTTTTGAACACTGGAAGTTTCAGTTTTAGCTTCGAGCTCCGTTTCACTTCAGATTTTTTAAAAAGAAAAATAAATCTCACAACTCTGATTTTTGTTTTATTAAAAAAAAAATGATTTACATCACAGTTTGACTGTTTAGTTTGATTATTCTGACTGTTTCATAATTAATTAAACTGTCAAAGTTACAAGCATGTATTTTATTTCTCACAATGTGGCTCTATAGTTTTTTTTTAAACTTTATGTATTATTAAACTGTTTATTGAGGGTGATCTGCAGAAGTTCAGAACAAGATGTTCATAAAATGTCTTTGCAGAAAGATTTAAGCACAGACTTTTATCTCAACAGATCAAGCAAGCAAGTTTTCTCATGATATGTTCCCTTTAAGTTATGACGCACAGCCTTTGTTCATTATATTCTTTCTCTTTGCTATAAATCAAACATTGTTAGTCGAGCAGTACATACTGTACTGACCTTGTAGTGAAAAACAAGCCAGTGTCACATGTTCTGTCTTACTGTAAAAATACTGCCTTTAATACCACTGATGTGGTTGTACTTCAGAGATCCCTGACAGCATAACATGGTTGAAAACCATTTCTGAGTGGTCCAGTGTCACATTCAGTCATTTTCGCAGTTATTTACTTGACAGATGGAGAATAATCCATCCTTAGTTTTTATTTGATATAGTTGAAGTCTGAATTATTAGCCCTCCTAAATTATTAGTCCCCCTAATTTCTTTTTAACAAAGAAATTTTTTCAACACATTTCTAAACATGACAGTTTTAAAAGCTAATTTCTAATAACTAATTTCTTTGCCATGATGACAGCACATAATATTATACTAGATATTTTTCAAGATACTAGTATTCATCTTAGTGACATTTAAAGGCTTAACTAGGTTAATTAGGCAAGTTAGGGTAATTAGGCATGAAGTATAGATGAATTGAATAAACCAAATTGGCCTTAGTGTATGGGTTTCCCAGTGATGGGTTGCAGCTGGAAGGGCATCCGCCGTGTAAAACATATGCTGGATTAGTTTGTGGTTCATTCCGCTGTGGCGAAAAAAGGGACTAATATTAGCCAGCACTCACTTATGGGGATTTCACTTACCTAACTTTAAATAGTAACAGTTCTTGACCCCAGTGAGCTACAAACAAAAATTAGGCATCATTGGAAAGAAGACGCTTTAAGCTTTAAGGTTATTGCACACTGAATGCAAAATTTTCATCCGTAATTTTTCACACTCATGTTGTGTCAACTGTATTGACACACTGCCTCCGAAACTTTAATTCGTCATAAAAAAAATGTAACCGTGTTTGATTCTTTCCATTTTTCGCATCCGAAAAAGTGCTTTGAGAGGTGTTTCGACAGTTCAAAGCCACCATACAAGCAAAAAAATAAATAAATAAATGCCGTCACTTTAATTGACATCCGAAAATTTCAGACTTAAGTGTGCAAAGATGCTAACTATGGTCCAAAGTGGTTTCATGCCAAAACATATGAAAAGTTATATATTATGATGTAATGAGAGAGAAAAATTGTACTGTGTTTAATATTTGCTTTTTTTTCTTATACAAACACTGGAAAACATTATTGTAATGACCTAAAAATATACCTTGAAAGCCAAGTGGTGGTAATTTTGATGAGGACAGCATGCAAAATAAGATTTATGCAAAAAGTTTTCCAAGACTATATTAGTGTCCTTCTTTTCCTCACTGTCAGAAGCACTTTCTCAAAAATGACCTTCCCAAACTAAAACAGTAACAGTTGCTGAATAATTTGGTTATTTGGGATATATATCTGGATGACAGGGGAGGGATAGTATTTGAATAATGCTTTGATATTATGCTAACCGGTTAGCATTTAGGCAGATCACTTACTACACCTTTAATCGATCGCGGATGTTTGGTTATATTGGGTGGATACAAAAAAAAAGTGATAAAAATAAAAAAGTATTATAATAATAGTATAAAAACTCCAATGTGTCACTGAATATACTTTGGCGGCTGTCATACCTGGGCGGCCCACCCAAGTCTATGTGTAGGAAGCACATATACACACACACACACACACACACACACACACACACACACACACACACACACACACACACACACACACACACACACACACACACACACACACATATATATATACAGGGCTTGACATTAAGTTTTTTGATCACCAGCCACTGTGACTAGTAGTTTTCCACCATTACTAGCCACTCGTCATTTTCACTAGCCACAATTTTGTTGTTGGGAAAATATATTTTATATGCATAAATTTGACTTTGGCATGCTAAAATGACTTTAAATGATAAACTGTTTTTTTGTGTATGAGCTTACTCAATGAGCAAATGGGTTATGCTTTCATAAAAAAGTGTCGCATTGCATTTAGTTTTCTTTCACAGGACTTTTCAGGGCTCAACACAATAAGGATTTAACTTTTTTCTCTGGCCACACTAAACTAATTATTTCCTTGCCACAAATTGTAAATAATCTGTCAAAACAAGCAAAATACTGCTGCATACATACACTTTTTATTCAACAAAACAGCTGACATTTAAATATATATATTCTCACGCATCTAAAACTATGCTCAGTGGTCTGTTCTGGCACCCAGATCACCAGTTAACTATACATACAACAACATATTAAAGCAATCTTATTGTACACTCTCAGAAATAAAGGTACAGGAGCTGTTACTGGGGCAGTATCTTTTTAAAAGGTACATATTTGTACCTGAAGGGTCCATAATTGTACCTCAAAGGTACTGTTTAGGTACATTTGGGCACTAATATGCACCATTGAGGTACCTCTGTGGACTCTTTGGGTACAAATACGTATCTTTTAAAAAGGTACTGCCCCAGTGACAGCTCCTGTACCTTTATTTCTGAGAGCATAAAGGATGATTATTAAACTATACAGTATTAAAAAAAATAACAGCAGGCAAAAGAAAGCAGGTAAAAAAAACATTCTGTGCACGATAATGAAAGGATGATGCCGCACACACGGTTAATGTTAGGCCATTTAATAATCTGTTCAAAGAATGGTTAAAGCGAAAGCGACAACAACTGCTGCTGTTTACAAAGAATCTCGAGCCCTTGAAGGACTGTGGGTGCACGAGCATTGCACTAGTTTCATTTCCAGGCACGGTTGGTTCGAGTGAGGAAACGGCACAGGAGCTTTTAAACGCTCGCGCGCATCAAATCATCTGTGCGCGCGACACTAAAGCCCTCGTTAGTGAGTAAGGAAAGCTTGTCTCATCGTGCGCATGATCCTCTCATTCGTTATTCACCTGCTCACCTGCTAGATACATTTTTAAAATCTAGATTAATCTCACTGTAATGTTGGAATTAATCTAGATTAATCTAGAATAAAATGGCTCATTTGAATTCTGCCAAAGGCATTCAGAATATGTGTGCTACCCAAATAATGACTAAAAGTAAGTCTTTGAGAACGGGTTTCTCAAGCCAGGTGGCGCATTAGACCAGGGGCTCATCTCCTGTGTCCAAAATGCATCACAAACTGCTTGAGAAACTGTTCTACTATGATAATTGGTGATGAAAATAAATGATGTTCAATAAGATGTACTTGTGTTTACTAACTGTTTATTCAGTTAAACATGAATGTTGAACTGTAGACCTACATAAGCTCCAAACAGCGATTTTTGATTATCTTAATCAGACTAAAGTCATAACTGAACTAAACAGAAATGGAATTGGAATGGAAGACATGTGGAGTATGCATATATTAGTGGCATTATTAAAGGAAACGCCGCAATCAAACTATTACCGTCATGTAGGACTTTACTTATATATTTTCCATATTTTTTTCCGACAAGATCCACACACGCGGCTGTCAGTAAAGGACCACACACACACAAATCGTGAAATGCGGACAATTTTATTTTCCATTCAATGTGTGTTATTAAATTCCATAACACTCTCACCAGTCCTTAGTCCTTATTTGCGTCTAATACCCCAGTTTGTCACGGGGGCATAAATGAAATGTTCATGAGTGAATGTGAATCTGTTACAGTTAAAGTTTAAGTCATCCAAAATTACAGGAAACTCTTACATGAAAGCACTTCACGTAAACGTCTTAATTATATTATTGTCTATTAAGGCAAATAACTAGATGTCCATGTAAGCGTAGTCAGTAGTGTCTTCAAAGTAAGTGAAAGATCCAGAAGTGGATCCTGCTGATTTGATTCAGAAGGGCACTTTTTTGTCAGACGGCTCACCGGTTTGACTTTCATTCACCGTCATTCATTTTAAAAAGCACCTGCTCCATTTTATTTGAATGTTTTAATCAAACACATAAACTCTACAGGTGCCTGACAGTTAGATGTGTAGCTAAAATTAATCAGATTCACTAGTGAACTGCATCCATGTTAGCATGTGAAGTTTGATGTGGTCATTTCACAGTGGGAATACACACAGGTTCGAAGACTAGTTCTCGCCACCAACAGTGCAATTTGGCCAGGTATACATCCGCGCTAAAATATCAAGGTGAAAGTCATCATAGCTTGCATAGAATAGACCCAGCTCCTAACCCAACTTTGAGAATAGATTAACGGCAATATTTTTTTTTATCGCCCGATAAGAGTCTCGCGTTAACGCAGCACGTTAACGCAGATAATGGCCCACCACTAATATATATATGTAGTTGAAGTCAGAATTATTTGTCCCCCTTTTGAATTTTGTTTTCTTTCTTAAATATTTCCCAAATAATAGAGCAAGGAAATTTTCACAGTATGTCTGATATTTTTTTTCTTCTGGAGAAAGTCGTATTTGTTTTATTTCAACTAGAATAAAAGCAGTTTAATTTTTTTTAAAACCAGTTTAAGATCAAAATTATTAGCCCCTTTAAGCTATATTTTTTTCGATAGTCTACAGAACAAACCATCATTATACAATAACTTGCCTAATTACCCTAACCTGCCTAGTAAACCTAATTAGCCTAGTTAAGCCGTTAAATGTCACTTTAAGCTATATATAAGTGTCTTGAAAAATATCTAGTCAAGTATTATTTACTGTCATCATGGCAAAGATAAAATAAATCAGTTATTAGAAATGAGTTAATAATACTATTATGATTAGAAATGTGTTGAGAAAATCTTCTTTCCGTTAAACAGAAATTGGGTAAAAAAATAAACAGGGGGGCTAATAATTCTGACTTCAACTGTGTGTATAAATACAGTTGAAGTCAGAATTATTAGCCCCCCTTTGAATTTTTTTATTTTTTATTTTATATTTCCCAAATTATGTTTAACAGAGCAAGGAAATTTTCACAGTATGTCTGATAATTAGTGGTGGGCCGTTATTGGCGTTAACGTGCGGCGTTAAGACACTCTTATCGTGCGATAAAAAAAATATCGCCGTTAATCTATTCTTAAAGTTGGGTTGGGAGCTGGGTCTATTCTACACAAGCTATGATGACTTTCACCTTGATATTTTAGCGTGGATGTATACCCGACCGGTGAGCTGTCTGAGAAAACAGTGCCCTTGTGAATCAAATCAACAGGATGCCTGACTTTAACTGCAGTTTGGCAGTTTCACTTTAACTCATGAACATTTCATTCATGCGCCCTGACAAACTGGGGTATTAGACGCAAATAATGAGTACGGACTGCTGGGAGTGTTATGGAATTTAATAACGCACGCCAAATAAAAAAAAAAAAAAAACTTCTGCATTTCTCGATGTGTGTTTGTTTGTGTGTCTGTGTGTCTCTGTGTGTGTGCGGTTCTTTACTGACAGCCGCCTGTGTGGATCTTGTCGGAAAATATGGCGAAAGTCCTACATGACGGTAATAGTTTGTCAGTAATGCCACTAATATCTGCATACTCCATGTCTTAATACCATTTCTGTTTAGTTCAGTTATGACTTTAGCTGCATTAAGGTAATCAAAAATCGCTGTTTACATGGTAGACTCTTAATCAGAGTATTGTTTTAATCATATTAAAATCGTATTAAAGTATTGTTGCCCATATAAACATACTCAATGCTTGACACACCGTCAGGGCTCTGTGAACTTGCCTTTGCGAAGCAGCATTTTCTGTATGTACGTACATCAAAAGCAAGTATGAAATCGCTGTTTGAAGCTTATGTAGGCCTACAGTTCAACATTCATGTTTAACTGAATAAACAGTTAGTAAACACAAGTACATCTTATTGAACATCATTTATTTTCATCACCAATTATCATAGTAGAACAGTTTCTCAAGCAGTTTGTGATGCATTTTGGAAACAGGAGATGAGCCACTGGGCTAATGTGCCACCTGGCTTGAGAAACCCGTTCTCAAAGACTTATTATTTGGGTAGCACACATATTCTGAATGCCTTCGGCAGAATTCAAATAAGCCATTTTAATCTAGATTAATCTAGATTAAAAAATAATAATCTATGCCCACCTATACTGATAATATTTTTTCTTCTGGAGAAAGTCTTATTTGTATTATTTTGGCTAGAATAAAAGCAGTTTTAAATTTTTTTATGAACCATTTTGAGGACAAAACTATTAGCCCCTTGAAGCTATTTTTTTTCGATAATCTACAGAACAAACTATCGTTATACAATAACTTGCCTAATTACCCTAACCTGCCTAGTTAACCTAATTAACCTAGTTAAGCCTTTAAATGTCACTTTAAGCTATATATAAGTGTCTTGAAAAATATCTAGTCAAATATTATTTACTGTCATCATGACAAAGATAAAATAAATCAGTTATTAGAAAAGAGTTAATAATACTATTATGTTTAGAAATGTGTTGAGAAAATCTTCTTTCCGTTAAACAGAAATTGGGGAAAAAAAATAAACAATATATATATATATATATATATATATATATATATATATATATATATATATATATATATATATATATATATATATATATATATATATATATATATATATATATATATTTGGTAAATAGTAAAATTAAAGGGACCCTTCATTAAAAAAAAATCTAAAAAAAAAATGTCCTTATTTACCCAATGGATAAAAGTTATGGGTCAAGCAATCATAGCAAGATCTAGATTTACCCTACATTCCAAAAAAAAAGCATCCCCATTTTGATTTAGTCCCGCAAAATAAATCTCTGCGCATTTTTTAGATTGCTTTCAATCCCTGATACATGGAGTGTTTTGTCCCGCTACTATAAGAAATTGCTTCCATTCTGCACAGTGGATCAAGCCATTAAAGCGGCAAGACACTCCAGAACTACAAGAACAAAAGTGTGAGCGAGGACTGTATTATTATGATGAAGTAAACACACAGGGCTCAGCGTGAAGCTGTTTGCCGGACCTGTTGACTGTCCGCTTAGAGTGTCAGCGTGTATAAAAAAAAAGAGTTTTCAGCACAAAAGGGAAACAAAACCCATAAACACAATGCATCTTTGTAGACTGGGACTCACCAACAAAACATTGCAGGATTCCCTGAGGGTCTCAATTGAAGTGCAATAAAAGTCAGCTTTGTAATAAATTGCTTCAGTTCGCCAGAAGCTTGAAGTTGGAGAGAGAGAGAGAAATAAATAAATATATAAATAAATAAGCGAAACCTCTCTCTCAAAGGCCACTGGCAGTTATCGAGCACAAACACAAATACATTTTTCATTATATTTAGGCAGCCACTTTAAATTAGTGTCCTCCTTTCACCTGAGATGCTCGTCTTATTGGCACGCTTAATAAATGCAATATCATCACCGCTGACATCCCAGCGCATTAAAGAGCCTTAGAGGACACTATTAGGAAGAACATTTTTATTTTAATGGACCACAGGTGAAATAGAGAAAATAACATTATATTCAAATGCTATATGTAACATGTGTGTAACTATATTACAATACTTCCCTAGATGACTGATAACTTTTCTTTTTTCTTTTTTTTGTATTTTGTACATTTATTCTGAAATGGAAATGTTTGAAAGTGCATGAAGAATTCTCCAATTTGAATATAGATTGTAATACAGTAGTTTTGTGGTATGTACTGCAGAAGTTAATAAAAAAAAGTTCAAATAAACAAGAACTAACAGGTGCACAATCAAAATTACAATGAAAACAAAATTGCAGTACAGTCAAGAGACAGACATATGGATGGATGGATGGTGTTATATATAGATATATGGAGAGATGTATACAGTAGATAAATGTATGGATGGATGCATGAATTCACAGATGGACAGATGGAGAGATGGATGGATGGATGGATGGATGGATGGATGGATGGATGGATGAATTCACAGATGGACAGATGGAGAGATGGATGGATGGATGGATGGTGTTATAAATAGATGTATGGAGAGATGTATAGATGAATGGATGGATGCATGAATTCACAGATGGACAGATGGAGAGATGGATGTATGGATGGATGCATGAAAGCACAGATGAACAGATAGATGGATGGATGGATGGTGTTATATATAGATGTATGGAGAGATGTATAGATGAATGTATGGATGGATGCATGAATTCACAGATGGAGAGATGGATGGATGGATGTATGGATGGATGGATGGCGTTATATACAGTATAGATATATGGAGAGATGTATAGATGAATGGATGGATGGATGCATGAATTCACAGATGGACAGATGGAGAGATGGATGGATGGATGTATGGATGGATGGATGGCGTTATATACAGTATAGATATATGGAGAGATGTATAGATGAATGTATGGATGGATGCATGAAAGCACAGATGGACAGATAGATGGATGGATGGAAGGTGTTATATATAGATGTATGGAGAGATGTATAGATAAATGTATGTATGGATGCATGAATTCACAGATGGAGAGATGGATGGATGATGGCCTTATATACAGTATAGATATATGGAGAGATATATAGATGAATGTATGGATGGATGCATGAATTCACAGATGGAGAGATAGATGGATGGATGGATGGATGGCGTTATATACAGTATAGATATATGGAGAGATGTATAGATCAATGTATGGATGGATGCATGAATTCACAGATGGACAGATGGATGGATGGATGGATGGATGGCGTTATATACAGTATAGATATATGGAGAGATGTATAGATGAATGTATGGATGGATGCATGAAAGCACAGATGGACAGATAGATGGATGGATGGATGGATGGATGGATGGGTGGTGTTATATATAGATGTATGGAGAGATGTATAGATAAATGTATGTATGGATGCATGAATTCACAGATGGACAGATAGAGAGATGGATGGATGGATGGCGTTATATACAGTATAGATATATGGAGAGATATATAGATGAATGTATGGATGGATGCATGAATTCACAGATGGACAGATGGAGAGATGGATGGATGGATGGATGGATGGCTTTATATACAGTAAAGATATATGGAGAGATGTATAGATGAATGGATGGATGGATGCATGAATTCACAGATGGACAGATGGAGAGATAGATGGATGGATGGATGGATGGATGGATGGATGACGTTATATACAGTATAGATATATGGAGAGATGTACAGATCAATGTATGGATGGATGCATGAATTCACAGATGGACAGATGGATTGATGGATGGAGGGCGTTATATACAGTATAGATATATGGAAAGATGTATAGATGAATGTATGGATGGATGCATGAAAGCACAGATGGAGAGATAGATGGATGGATGGATGGATGGATGGATGGTGTTAGATGGACAGATGGAGAGATGGATGGATGGATGGCTTTATATACAGTAATGATATATGGAGAGATATATAGATGAATGTATGGATGGATGCATGAATTCACAGATGGACAGATGGAGAGATGGATGGATGGATGGATGGATGGCTTTATATACAGTATAGATATATGGAGAGATGTATAGATGAATGGATGGATGGATGCATGAATTCACAGATGGACAGATGGAGAGATAGATGGATGGATGGATGGATGGCGTTATATACAGTATAGATATATGGAGAGATGTATAGATCAATGTATGGATGGATGCATGAATTCACAGATGGAGAGATGGATGGATGGCTTTATATACAGTATAGATATATGGAGAGATGTATAGATGAATAGATGGATGGATGCATGAATTCACAGATGGAGAGATAGATGGATGGATGGATGGATGGGGTTATATACAGTATAGATATATGGAGAGATGTATAGATCAATGTATGGATGGATGCATGAATTCACAGATGGACAGATGGATGGATGGATGGATGGTGTTATATATAGATATATGGAGAGATGTATAGATAAATGTATGTATGGATGCATGAATTCACAGATGGAGAGATGGATGGATGGCGTTATATACAGTATAGATATATGGAGAGATATATAGATGAATGTATGGATGGATGCATGAATTCACAGATGGACAGATGGAGAGATGGATGGATGGATGGATGGATGGCTTTATATACAGTATAGATATATGGAGAGATGTATAGATGAATGGATGGATGGATGCATGAATTCACAGATGGACAGATGGAGAGATAGATGGATGGATAGATGGATGGATGGATGGATGGATGGATGGATGGATGGATGGATGGATGAATGGCGTTATATACAGTATAGATATATGGAGAGATGTATAGATCAATGTATGGATGGATGCATGAATTCACAGATGGACAGATGGATGGATGGCGTTATATACAGTATAGATATATGGAGAGATGTATAGAAGAATGTATGGATGGATGCATGAAAGCACAGATGGACAGATACTGTAGATGGATGGATGGATGGATGGATGGTGTTATATATAGATGTATGGAGAGATGTATAGATCAATGTATGGATGGATGCATGAATTCACAGATGGACAGATGAATGGATGGATGGGTGGTGTTATATATAGATATATGGAGAGATGTATAGATGAATGAATGAATGGATGCATGAATGCACAGATGGACAGATGGATGGATGAACAGACGGACAGATGGATGGATTGATTTATGGGTGGTTAGGTGCAGTGATAGATGGAGTGATGGATGGATGGATGGATGAATGGCTGAATGAATGAATGGATGGATGGATGGATGGATGGATGGATGCATGGATGGACAGATGAATGGATGGATGAATGGATGGATTGATAGATAGTTAGATGGAGTGATAAATATATGGGGAGATGGATAGATGGATGGATGAATGGATGGATTGATGGATAGTTTGAGTGATAGATATATGGAGAGATGGATAGATGGGTGGATGGATGGATGGATGCACAGACAGACAGACAGACAGACAGACAGACAGACAGACAGACAGACAGACAGACAGACAGACAAATAAATAAATAAATAAATAAATAAATAAATAAATAAATGGATGGATGGATAGATAAACCTATTCATAGATATATGGAGAGTTGTATGAATGGATGCACATATAGATAGAGTGATAGATGGATTGATGGATGGATGGGTGAATGAATTAATTGATGGAAGGGTGATTTGATGGAGTAATATATAGTTTGATATATGGATGGATTGATGGGTGATTGGGTGGACTAATATACAGTATAGATATATAAATAGATGTACACATAGATAGATAGATAGATAGATAGATAGATAGATAGATAGATAGATAGATAGATAGATAGATAGATAATAAACTGCAATAAAATCGTCTTTTCTAAGTGCTTTTATTCTTCTAGTCTAGACGACAGATTATGAAAAGCCAAATAACCCAAATCTGACCAGTGCATAAAAAACTACATGTGTACCCGCAGCGTTACATCTCAAGAAAAACATTTCAGGTTTAGTTAATAGAAACACACACACACACACACACACACACACACACACACACACACACACACACACACACACACACACACACACACACACACACACACACAAACACAAGTATGGTTACTTTAATGTTTCCGGTGTCTCTCCTCCACAAGAAACATCTAATTCCCAAACAGCGTGGCGTGTGTGTGTGTGTGTGCGTGTGTGTGTCCCCCAGAGCGCCAGCATGAAATATCACCAACAGTCCCACCATTTCCCAAGCTCATTTTGTTTATTACGGCAAGTGTCTGCAGTCAGGGAGGGAATAAATGAAAGGAGTGGAGAAAAAAAAAAAAAACAGGAACAACAAAGCGCCTCGATAAATCTCTCCGAAGCCGTATTTTTACTGTTGCTGCTGCTTCCGGAAGAGGTGAAAGTCATATTAATTGCAATGGAGGATGTCAGCTGACAAAACGGGACAACACCGGAATCCAGCGTGAGTGAAGAGTCGAGCGTTTTCTCTTCATCTCACTCGCTCCGCTTGACACCGAACCCTTTGTCTTTCACGTCTACAGATGCCAGAGCTAATGTGTTGAAGGAATAATAGTCTTTGTATGATGAAATTTAACTGCTATTGAAGCTCAACGAGTATGAAATATCATCTAGGAGTGATGCCGTCACAACAACTTGCATGCAGTGATATTGTGTGCTGATTGTTGCTGAA
The DNA here is from genome assembly GCA_903798195.1 of Danio kyathit. NCBI lineage: Eukaryota > Metazoa > Chordata > Actinopteri > Cypriniformes > Danionidae > Danio > Danio kyathit. The sequence goes on from LR812519.1 coordinate 6,198,042, forward strand.
TGTCGTCTCTGTTGTCGTTTTCATTCTTAACAGTTTGGATATTGAATGATATCAGTCAAAACTTCAATAACCGAGGTAGTTCAATTCGAGTTTATTAGAGCACTTCTCAAATTAATTATTGTTTCAAAGCAGCTTTACAAAGGTACATACAGTATTATTGAATTGCAATCAAACTCGGAAAAGTTAGATACCAGTGTTGGGCACATTTCTCTAAAAGAGTAATTCTTTATAGTTACTATCAGGGGCGTCGCTAGACCCAATTTACTGGGGCACGTGCCCCAGTAAAAATCGCCAGTGCCCCAGTAAATGCTTTGAGATATGATTTACTTCATATGCAAGAGGGGTAATCCCGGAATAAAGGCGTTATTCTCTATGTGCAACCGAACCAACGCTGGTGAAAGCAATGTAGATTAATCAAAAAGCAAACTGACGCATCTCTGCATGTGCGCAGAAAACCACACCCACACCCCGCTCCTGCTGGACCCGACGCGCTGCTCTTCTCCCGGTGCGAGTCCCGGTTGTTAACATGCACGCCGAAAAAATACCCGCTGCTCACGCACCGATCATGCGTTGTGAAACACCGGCATTAACAGTCTTTTATATGGAGGTGACGGCACGCAGTTGCAAGTCGACAAAACTAAAGTTTAAACAATATGATGGTGATCTTACTAAGCATGGCTCCTGATAGATTTTTTTTGTATGAAGCACAAAGGAGGGATGCAGTCAGAGAGGTAAATCTTAAACTTAATTCTCTGCCATGTGTCAAGTCTAAGACAACAGATAATTAAACATCTTTTTTTTTGTATTCTATAGAATTGCCTATAGAATTTCATTCAAATGAAATTATTATTCATGCAAAAGATTTTTTAAATGATATCTGCATATCACTCCAGTTGTGCCTTTACATTATTTTCCAGTTACATATTAATTTAATTTAGAATAATAATTGTATAATAACAATAATAATTGTATATATATATATATATATATATATATATATATATATATATATATATATATATTTATATATTTTTTTTTTTATTTTTTATTTATTTATTTTTTTATTTTTTTATTTTTTTTTTTTGAGGGGGGCGTGCCCCAGTAGAGCTTTATGTCTAGCAACGTCCCTGGTTACTATACTTACAAAAATAGTAACTGAGTTACATAATTATCAGTGTTGGGCAAGCTACTTGGAAAATGTAAGTGAGCTAAATGTAAAATGTACATGTACAATGTAAATGTAAAAGTGAGCTAAGTTATTAGTTACTCTATTAGTTACTCTTATGTGTGTGTGTCTGTGTGTCTGTGTGTGTGTGTGTGTGTGTGTGTGTGTGTGTGTGTGTGTGTGTGTGTGTGTGTGTGTGTGTGTGTGTGTGTGTACATGTTTTGTGACATATCAGGACACAAATCTGTATAATGACATAGGTATAAAACAGGTGAAATATGAAGAATTGGTGACGTCCTCACTTCTCAAAAAGCTTCTAAATCACACAGGATGAGTTTTTTCAGGGAGTAAAGCTGTACACTGTCTCCTGTGATGGTTGGGTTTACGCCCCATTCACACGGGGCTTCAGCTTCAACGCTTCCCATTCACTTTGAATGGGTGACGTCAGGCGTTGCCGAACTGCATTGTGGATCCGTCAGCGCCGCTTCAGAGCCGTTGCTCGCTGCAGAAGTTGGGACATGCTCAACTTTTCAAGCGCTGACGGAAGCGTCAGCCAATCAGATCGCCGTATGCAAATACACCAGCTCCGACAGTGGCCTATTGCCGACTAATTTCATTGGCTGACGCTGCTATGACGATCGCGTCAGCCCCAACTTCAGACACGCCCTCTGTCAAGCGTTGACGCTGAAGCCTCGTGTGAATGGGGCGTTAGGGTTACGCTCCATTCACACGAGGCTTCAGCTTCAACGCTTGACAGAGGGCGTGTCTGAAGTTGGGGCTGACGCGATCGTCATAGCAGCGTCAGCCAATGAAATTAGTCAGCAATAGGCCACTGTTGGAGCTGGTGTATTTGCATACAGCGATCTGATTGGCTGACGCTTCCGTCGGCGCTTGAAAAGTTGAGCATGTCCTAACTTCTGCAGCGAGAAACGCCTCTGAAGCGGCGCCGACGGATCCACAACGCAGTTCGGCAACGCCTGACGTCACCCATTCAAAGTGAATGGGAAGCGTTGAAGCTGACGCCCCGTGTGAATGGGGCGTTAGGGTGGGGTGAAGGCAATATAATATACGCTTTGATCTGTTTAAATGAATGGAAGCCTATATAATGTACCCACTTTTCACTAAAACAAACGTGTGTGTGTGTGTGTGTGTGTGTATGTGTGTGTGTACCTTGTATATTATTATATTGTACAGTATGTAGTACATTTTAACCTCATGGGGACATTTTTTTTGCTGTGTGTGTGCATGTGCGTGTGTGAATACAACTTAAGACATCAAACTTCAAACTTTAAATTAAATATTGGTATCTGATCAAATTTGTTTGTGACAATACATGTCAAATATATCTAAAATATACATGTAAATACACACATTTCATTGAGGTATCAGTTGCGCAGGTATCCCGATACATGTTTAACAATTGACTTTTCAAATAAGTTAGACGAACAAACAATGCAAGAAAAGCCATTTAGCATACTCTAAAAATCAAAACCAATTAACAAAATGAATGCTAAAAATGATCAAACTGAGACTTTTGGTCAAATTCAAGCACTGTGATTTTGTAAACACTTTCTGAAGCCACAGAGGAGAAGCATGGGCATATTTCTCATAAGAAACATCCAAAAAGCAGGGAACTTCAGAAACATCAAGCCTCAAAATCAATTCAAGAGATATTAAAAAAAAAGTTTCTACCCAAAACAGTTTGAAAACTCTGTGTCAGTGTGTGTGTGCATGCGAGTGTGTGTGTGTGTGTTTCCAGTTGTTGACATCAACTTGAAGTGCGATAAGACTGACAAAATAATTCCTACCTCATGACAAAACGTCTAGTCCTCGTCACATCCAATGCACCCTACACAGTGCACTTTCAGACTTCACCTAGTGTGATCGGCGTTATTCAGCAGTAGGGTTATTGTTCACTGAATCCGAAATGTTCGTCCATAATTTTTGCACGTTAAAAAATAAATGTGACCTCCTGTTGTGTCAATCGTATTGTAAATATAAATAAATAAATACATAAATAAATAAATGTAATGTCAGATGAAA
>LR812519.1:6203749-6208749 GCA_903798195.1 Danio kyathit
AATGAATGTGTATGGGTGTTTCCCAGTGCTGGGTTGCAGCTGGAAGGGCATCCGCTACATAAAAGACATGCTGGATAAGTTGGTGTTTCAATACGCTGTTCCGACCCCTGAAATAGGGACTAAACCGAAGGAAAATGAATGAATGAATGATGATATTTAATGGAGCAAGCAAATTTTCACAGCATTTCCTGTGATATTTTTTTCTTCTAGAGAACGTCTTATTTGTTTTATTTCGGTTAGAACAAAAACAGTTTGTAATTTTTTAATAGCCCCCTTAGAGGCCGATCACACCGAATTCGCTTTTACATTCTAAAAATGCGAGGCGCAGCACACTGCCTTTTCTGTTGACAAGAAAAAAAGGAGCTCTGTGCACTTTTTATGCCACTAAGCAAGCGTATTGTGTGAGATTGTTGCTGTTGATATTGTTAGAATTATAATATTTAATGATATTGTGATAGTCAAGATTTGTAAACTCATACAACTCTTGATACCTTGAAACAGAGACCACTAGTCTCTCCTCCATCTTTAAAAGTCTCTATAGTCATCTTAACAACATAAACACTGCAGTCACCTCAACGGAAACCCCGCCTCTGCTTTGATTGGAGAATGAAAGAGACGCGACTGACATAGCATGATTTTTTAGCTCAGAGTTCACTGTTTTCAACTGCGAGCGCACGGTGCACAACGACAAAAGTGCGAGGTGCAGCCAGCGATTACAACACGAGGCGCGCAGGGCGCATAAGCAGCGCACAAAATGCTCACGGCCGTTAGTAAATCATTCAAAAAAGGCCCTCCTTTCGTGTTCACCTCTTGCCCCTTACTCAAAATTGACTGGTCGGTTTTAAGTAGCACAAAAAATATTTTTAAAAATGTATTCAAATTTGTATTATTTTTATTCTTTAGCTGTGAACAGTGTCTTAAAATACAAATAGTGAGTAAGTTTGGGTAGTATACAGTATGTAGTGGCACACCTTTTGTGCACATCCATATGTACCACCTTTTTGCAGCTAGTCCAACAACCAGTATTTGAAAAAAAAAACCAAACGAGACAAAATGAAAATATAAAGGTACAATAGACTTGATATAGCTTGGTCAAGAAACTGTGTTGCTTCCAACACCCATAACTGCAATCTGACCTAAACATTGTGACATCATGACGTATTACTGTCGGAAGCCAAAAAATAAAGTTTTTAAATTGTATTAATTATAAAATTATGCATTTTAGATAATACAATTATTATGAACTCTTATTATATTTAAATATAAATTTTCACCCTTTTTTAACCTTTTTAACTAAATTCATTCATTCTGTAACCAGGGATGTGACACTGACAACAGGGTGCGGATCCAAATGCGGGTTTATTGGCAAGGTCAGGTAAGCAGTGGTCAATACAGGGGCAAACAGATGTATAAGGGCAATCCAGAGTCGTAGTTGAAATAACAGGCAGCAAACAGGATTAAACAAATGAACAAGGCGAGGAAAAAAAACACGGAAAAACAAGACAAAGGAAACCGGGTTGTGGTGTCACTAAAAGACAAGACTCAGCAACAGTGTTTGAGCAGTACTTATAGTCCATGAATCAGTCCTAGAGAAGCTTCAGCTGTAAATGTCTAATTAGAGGAGACTTGGAGCAGGTGTGTGTATATGTGCTGCATGACTGAATATGTAGTCCATAACATGGTGGATTTATAGTTCATGTGAAAGGGAGTGTTTACCAGCGATCTCAGGTTGTAGATCGCTGGTGATTGTGACACATTCATTCATTAATTTTCTTTTCGGCTTAGTCCCTTTATTAATTTGGGGTCGCCACAGTGGAATGAACCGCCAACTTATCCAGCATATGTTTTAAGCAGCAGATGCCCTTCCAGATGCAACCCATCACTGGGAAACACCCATACACTCTCATTCACATTGATACACTATGGACCATTTAGCCTACCCAATTCACCTATAGGGCATGTCTTTGGACTTGTGAGGGAAACCGGAGCACCTGGAGGAAACCCATGCAGACACAGGGAGAACATGCAAACTCCACACAGAAATGCCAACTGATCCAGCCGAGGCTCGAACCAGCAACCTTCTTACTGTGAGACGACAGTGCTACCCACTGCACCACCGTGCTGTCATCACAAATGAACTATGCACAACTTGCTCTTACACAGTATATGGGGATGTTTTCTGTCTGATAGATGAATATAGTCTGGATATCTATTGATTTCCTAAGGCGGTCACTTTTGACCAGGAACACCACAGGTGTAACAAGGTTGACTAAAACACTCAAAGTTTAATGAAAGAGGTGATCATCGCTTTTATATGTTCAAGTGCACAGTGTGGAGGATATTATAAGGCCTTGAGGCAATCAGATGTAAAACACAATATTTAAGAGCGTTTTAAGTTGTAAATTGGTCAGGTTTGACCCGAACAAGACAGGAAGCTGAATACTAGTATCTTGAAAAATATCTAGGCAAATAGTATGTGCTGTCATCATGGCAAAGATACAAGAAATCAGTTATTAGAAATGAGTTATAAAACTATTATGTTTAGAAATGTGTGTAAAAAAAAGAATCTTTTTCGATAAACAGAAATCAGGAAAAAAATATAAAGGATTAAAAGTAACAGGAGAACTAATAATTCTGACTTCAACTGTACGTATATAACTATAATGTTAGAAGAACTGGTGGATATTTGAAGCAGATTTATCATAGCAGTAGGTGGCGCTGTGACCAAAATATCTAAATACGATGAGATCATCGTGTCAATGACATCTACCAATCATCACTTTAATAAATCAAAACTATGTCAAGATAGAGCCAAGAACGTCACCAGCCTCATTTTAAGTAAAGCATAAGACCCTTTGAAATACCAATGTGCCCGAATAAAAATTACAGATAAATCCTTGTCTGACAGAAGAGATTACCATCATATATCGATCTGAAAATCATTTTCCCTGATCATATTTCTGCAGTCATGAGCTATTTTCTAACCAGCTTGGTCAGATTTTTGCAGATCTAATTGGTCAAAACCTGAATATAGAACATGTGTTTGATTCATTCAGGGCGGCACTGTGGCTCAGTGCTTAGCGCTGTCACCTCACAGCAAGAAGGTCACTGGTTCGAGTCCTGGCTGGGCCAGTTGGCATTTCTGTGTGGAGTTTGCAGGTCTCCCCGTGTTGGTGTGGGTTTCCTCCGGGTTCTCCGGTTTCCCCCAAAGTCAAAATACATGCGCTATAGTTGAATTTTATAAGCTAAATTGTTCGTAGTGTATGAGTGTGTGTGTGTGTGTGTGTGTGTGTGTGTGGGAATGAGTGTTTTCCATTACTAGGTTATGGCTGGAAGGGCATCTGCTGCGTAAAACATATGCTGGAATAGTTAGCGCTTCATTTGGCGACCTCTGATAAAGGGACTAAGCCAATAGAAAATTAATAAATGAATTTATATTTTAATTATTATTTTTTTATTTGTAAGATGCAAAGAAAAAACTTTTGTTGTTGTCATGTAAACATACCCTATTAGATCAGGGTGTAAATGTTTTGGCTTCGGCTGTAAAATACAACATTAAAAAAAGAGATTAACAAGCCAATAGAATAAGAGCTAATAATATTTAAAGCAGTGACAGATTGCATTGCGATTATCCACTGGGATCTCCATCAGAAAGTCATGCGCCATCATGACTGGATTAAAGGAATCACCCTTCTGACCTTTAAACACCGCTACACAACCTGCTTCACACACTTCACTCTCAGCCTTGCTAATTCTGACGCTTTGAAAATGATCCCACATCCAGAGCAACACACACACATATTCAGGAAGAACTGCAGAGCGTGTCTGCGAAGCTGCTGTCTGTAAGCTTAAGCTGTTTTATTAGCCCCCCTTGTAAAATTTTTTCCCAATTTCTGTTTAACAGAAGAATATTTTTTAACACATTTCTAAATATAATAGTTTTATTAACTCATTCCTAATAACTGATATCTTTTATATTTGCCACAGTGACAGTACATAATATTTTACTAGGTATTTGTCAAGACACTAATATTCATCTTAAAGTGACATTTAAAGGCTTAACTAGGTTAATTAGCCAAATCATTGTACAACGATGGTTTGTTCTGTATACGATAAAAAAAAAAAAAAACAATTGCTCAAGGGGGCAACTAATATTGAAAACAATTTAAAAATGCTTTTATTCTGACTATATGCAATACTTTCTTAGAGAAAAATATGTTTCCGTATTTATATGTAATTGCTTGATAAATTAAATGTACTTAAAAAGCAATAATTTTGATTTTTAGCATGAACTAACCAATCAAGCAATTAACCAATCAACCTACCAACCAATCAACCAACTAACCAACCAACCTACAAACCAACCAACCAACCAACCAACCAACCTACAAACCAACCAACCAACCTACCAACCAACCAACCTACAAACCAACCAACTAATCAACCAACCAACCAACCAACCAACCAACCAACCAACCAACCAACCAACCAACCAACATGCCAACCAACCAACCAAACGACCAACCAAACAACCAACCTACCTACCTACAAAGCAAGCAAGCAAGCAACCAACCAAACTACCAACCAACCGACCTACCAACCAATCAACCAACCTACAAAGCAAGCAAGCAAGCAACCAAGCAAGCAAGCAAGCAAGCAAGCAACCAACCAATCAACCAACCAACCTACCTACGTACCTACCTACCTACCTATCTACCTACCTACCTACCAACCAACCAACCTACAAACCAACCAACCAACCCACCCACCCACCCACCCACCCACCAACCAACCAACCAACCAACCAACCAACCAACCAACCAACCAACCAACCAACCAAACACCTACCAACCAACCAACATACTATCTAATCAACTAACCAACCAACCAATCAAACAACCAACTTACCAACTAACCCCCTATTAACCAACCATCCAAACAACCAACCAACCATCCATCCATCCAACCAACCAACCAACCGACCAACCGACCAACCAACC
>LR812519.1:6213749-6273749 GCA_903798195.1 Danio kyathit
ATATAATGACTTCAAAGAGGCCATAGCAGTAAAAAAAGAGCAGAAAGGAAAGTACAGAATGTTCAAGACTGACAAACAGTGTGAGGACTGCATGTTCCTGTCACAGAATCAACCATTAATACATTCATAAGCAAAAATAAATACACTGAAAATGATACTTTACACCGGAATATGTTTTGGAAAAGTAAATGTGTGCACTGTCAATAGTTGTAAGGGAAAATATTATGTTCAGATATTAAACCTATAATGTAGAATGTTCACTTTTAGGTGGAGCTGATTTGGACAATAAAATATATTTATTATTAATAACTACAGCCAGAATGTTTTTATATATTTTTTTGAAATGTGTAAAATCCAACAAATAAACCCAGAAAGCAGTTTTATGTATAATTTAATAAAATGACAGAAGTATAAATCAATAAATCCACAAATAAACAAATAATAATAAAAACACCTCTAAGATTAAAACTAATAATAATAACATTTGCTGCAAATAAAAAAAAAAAATGAATTATTAAATCATAATTGCATTATCGCCAAAAAAGAATGACACATAATGTGTCAAGAGATAAACAACAAGAAAGGCCAATATTTAAATGACACATGATTATCTGGGGGGATAATATAAAATATTAAATTAAATTAAATTAAATTAAATTAAATTAAATTAAATTAAATTAAATTAAATTAAATTAAATTAAATATAAAATTAAATAAAATAAAAAAATTTTATTAAATAAAATAAAAAAAAACAAAACAAAACAAAATGATAAAATAAATTAAATTAAATAGTTAACGAATTTCACCAATTTATTCAGTTTTTATGTATTAAATATATATTTATTTCCTAAAATGTAAATATATAAAATAAATACAAAAACCTTGCATTAAAATGATTATCTCTTTTAATAAAATAAAATGAACTGAAATTTAAATAAAAATAAAATTACATAAAATTAAATTAAATATAAAATATATTAAAATTAAATAAAATTTATAAAAATAAATAAAATTAATTATTAAATAAAATAAAATGTAATTAAATAAAATTAAAAATAAAATTAAAAATAAATATAAAATTTAATAAAATAAAATAAAATTAAAAATAAAATAAAATAGCATTACAATAAAGTAAAACAAAAATAAAAAATAAAATAATTAAATAAAATGAATTATAAAATAAAATAAAATCAATTGAAAAATTAAATTAAATTAAATTTTATTAAATTTTATTTAATTTCAAAAATGTATAAAAAAAATTATAAAATGTAAAAAAAAAAATTAAATAAAATTAAATAAAAAATTAAATTAAATTAAATTATAAAATAAATTAAATCAAATAGTTAATGAATTTCACCATCGTATTTAATTTTTATGTATTATATATATATATTTTTTTCATGTAATTTAAATATATAAAATAAGTAGAAAAACCTTGCATGATATCCGAGCAATTTGTGGTGAATCATTGACATGCTGAAATTAAACACATAATCACTTTAAAAGCAGCATTGGGTCTAGAGCCCTACGGGGAGAAGCACATCGGGTGTCTCTATATGCCATGCAAAATCTATTGGGAAACCAGTCAGGGAGGACTTTTAACACAGAAGACCAGCCTGACTAATGAAAAGGTCCTCGTAAAATGGGAAGAAAGGCTCTGAGCGCTCGATATTGACCTGCCCCATGGTGCTTTCTGAAGCTCCGGCCTCCACTATCAATCAAAACCCTGTGGAAACCCATAACGCTCCCTTGGTCTGATTTTGGGAATGCTGTGTACATCCAAATGTCCGTGTCTGGCATCCATTTAATGAAAAATCGAGGACCGGATTTCATATTTGAATGAGTCAAATGACTAAAAATGGAATTTAATTAATAAAGTAGATTAAAAAGTTCTTAATGCAAACCATCTTGTTCGTTTCCTTCTCTCAGCATCCATTTTCTAAATGACAAGGAATGGAAATATCATCCGTTGGCCAATGAGATTGATGTGACTGTCAGATGGTAATGGGAACAATGTGATCATAAACCATACGCCAATCTGAGATTATAGATCTCTTTCTCCACAACTGCCTTATATTTTATTATTTTATTTAAAGCTTTCTTTTCAAAGCTCTTAACCGGAGTCTCGTCCAAAAGTGCCCATTATTCTTTTTTCAGATGTTACCTTTCATTTCATTTAAGCGCATAATGGGGCTGTGAAAGATTTGCAAAGTTTCAAAAGTCAAAGTTTTGGTCTCCCAAATGAAGCAAGCGATTCTGAACTGTCTGAAACTAGCAGTGATGGAATAACCAGGCCAATCTCATATTGTCTGAAAAGTGATTAGCCAAGTTTTGCAACATGCAAGAAATGCTTACTAAATATTAAGATTTGAACAAACGTGTGTGAGGCAGGGCGTCACGGTGGCACAGTGGGTAACATGATCGCCTCACAGCAAGAAAGTCGCTGGTTCGAGTCCCGGCTGGGCCAGTTGGCATTTCTGTGTGGAGTTTGAATGTTCTTCCCGTGTTGGTGTGTGTTTCCTCTGTGTGCTCAAGTTTCCCTCACAGTCCAAACACATGCACTATAGGGGAATTGAATAAGCTAAATTGGCCTTAGAGTGTGTATGGATGTTTCCCAGTGATGGGTTGTGGTTTGAAGGGCATCCGTTGCGTAAAACATATGCTGGATAAGTTGGTGGTTCATTCCGCTGTGGCGACCCCGGATTAATAAAGGGACTAAGCCGAAAAGAAAATGAATGAATGAATGTATGTGAGGCTTGCAACCCAGTGTACACTAGCAACTGCCTAGCAACCACCCGAACTACCCTAGCAACTGCCTACTAACCACCTAGCAAAAGCCTAGCAAGAACCTAGTAATGCCTTAGCAACCACCCAAACTACCCTAGCAACTGCCTACCAACCACCTAGAAACTGCCTAGCAATGGCCTAATAATGCCTAAGTCGCTGCCTAGTGACCACTCAGAAATCCCTAGCAACTGCTTAGCAAACACTTGAACATCATTGCAAGCACATATCAACCACTTAGAAGATACTATACAGAACAGAACATAAACATGTATGTGAGTCTTGCCTAGTAACAATGCATTGTACCCTAGCAACTGCCTACCAACCACCTAGCAACCGCCTAGAAATGGCCTAATAATGCCTTAGCAACTGCCTAGTGACCACACAGGACACCATAGCAACTGCCTAGCAACCACTATGAACATCCTTGCAAGCACATAGAAACCAATCAGAAACAATCAGGACACCCTAGCAACTGCCTAGAGATCACTATGAACATCCTTGCAAGCACATAGCAACCACTCAGAACATAACGTACAAAACAGAACATAAACATGTATACAAGTCTTGCCTAGTTACAACTTAGTGTACCCTAGCAACTACCTACCAACCTAACAACCGCCTAGGAATAGCCTAATAATGCCTTACAAACTGCCTAGTGACCACTCAGAACACACCTAGCAATGCCTTTGCAACTGCCTAGCAACCACTAAGAAGACCCTAATAACTGCTTAGCAATATCTTAGCAACTGCCTAGCAACCACTTAGAACACAATACCAACTGCCTAGCAAAGACTTAGCAAGCACCTAGCAACCACGCAGAACACACTACCAACCACCTAGCAACACCTTAGCCACCACTCAGAACACCCTAGCAATGCCTTAGCAACCACTTATAACACCCTACCAACCACATAGCCACCACCCAGCAACACCTTAGCAACTGCCTAGCAACCACTCAGAACACCCTACCAACTGCCTAGCCATGTCTTAGCAACCCCTCAGAACACCCTAGCAACATCTTAGCAACCACTTAGAACACCCTAGCAATGCCTTAGTAACCACCCATAACACCCTACCAACCAAATAGCAACCACTTAGCAACACTTTAGCAACCGCCCAGCAACAACTTGAAACCCCCTTAGCAAACGGCTAGCAACACCTTAGCAACTGCCTAGCAACCACCCAGAACACCCTACCAACTGCCTAGCAATGCCTTAGCAACCCCTCAGAACACCCTAGCAACATCTTAGCAACCACTCAGAACACCCTAGCAATGCCTTGGTAACCACCCATAACACCCTACCAACAACATAGCAACCATTCAGCAACACCTTAGCAACCACTTAGAACAACCTAGCAATGCCTTAGCAACCACTCATAACACCCTACCAACCACATAGCCACCACCTAGCAACACTTTAGCAACCACCTAGAAACCAATTGGAACCCCATAGCAACCAGCTAGCAACACCTTAGCAACTGCCTAGCGACCACTTAGAACACCTTACCAACATCTTTGCAACCACTCAGAACACCCCAGCAATGCCTTAGCAACCACCCATAACTCCCTACCAACCACATATCAACCACTTGGAACCCCATAGCAAATGGCTAGCAACACCTTAGCAACTGCCTAGCAACCACTCAGAACACCTTACCAACTGCCTAGCAACGCCCTAGCAACCCCTCAGAACACCCTAGCAATGACTTAGCAACCACCCATAATACCCTACCAACCACATAGCAACCACTTAGAACACCTTAGCAACCTCCTATCAACACATTAGTATCCACCTAGCAACCCATAATATCTTTATAACACACAACCTGAATCCTGTCTTGTGTTTAAATTATACAAACCCAGTAGAAATGTATGATTAATATGCAAAGTTGACCCTTAACCCTAACTAATGGCAGGATTCTGAGCTGCCCCATCCAACGTGACACTTCCACATGTGCTGATATTTTTAGCTACAGTACATGGGTTAATGTGTACAGTAGACTAATATACATAATGCACATGGAGCAGTATGTATGAGTGCTTATGGTAAATAACTCATAAGTCATTTGAGCTGCACTACAAGTCAGGGAAGATGATTCTGAAAGGAGTCTCTTAAAGCTTCATTTTCACCATGGAGGGTTTTGTTTGATCAAAAGTATTATTAGCCCCCCTGAATTATTAGCCCCCCTGAATTATTACTGTGCGTTCACACCGAAGGCGGTGAGAGCGTCAAAGGTAGCTCTGGCCGCACTGGCGACAACGCTGTCTGCCTTCCGCTCAAAATTCGCTACATTGATCTCGTATTTAAAGGGTCCGTTGCAGTATATCATATCAGTTACGTTACTTTCCCGCATCAAACATGCTTTTTAGCGTGAAAATGTTGCACACTATTTATCAAATTCATTTAACTACGGAAGATCAAGTTGAATGTAGTCTGGCCTTGCTCCACTTATCCAATATGTGTCCATATGTCTGAAATATCCTGAAGCAGCAACACTGTCTTGTATTGTCGCAGGAGATTCACGCTTTTTTAAATAAAAAAATATATATTTATAACATTAATGGACATCAGTAACTCGCCAGTAGCTTTTTCAATGTATGTTCCTGTAAGAAAACATTGCAAATAATTGGAAATCCGACGACCGCAATAATCAAACCCATGGGAACATGTGTGGTCGGAAGCAAAGTTTACAGTGACTTTGTTCTCTGGACTCCTCTCAAGCGGTGGACGTCTACATTCCGATTGCTTGCCGCTGAACCGAGTCATAGCTCATTACCATAAAGTTGACTTGATTTCAACTCTCCTCGATGCTGACACTGGCGAAGACGTGCTCCTCGCCGCTTATCGCCGCCGGCTCTCATTGAAAAATGAATGACTTCCGGCTACTTTGACACTCTCTGCCTGAACGTACAGTTAGCCCCCCTGTTTATTTTTTCCCCAATTTCTGTGTAAAGGAGAGAAGATTTCTTCAACACATTTCTAAACATAATAGTTTTAATAACTCATTTCTAATAACTGATTTATTTTATCTTTGTCATGATGACAGTAAATAATATTTGACTAGATATGTTTTAAGACACTTCTATACAGCTTAAAGTGACATTTAAATGCTTAACTAGGTTAATTAGGTTAACTAGGCAGGTTAGGGTAATTAGGCAAGTTATTGTATAATGATGGTTTGTTCTGTAGACTAGCGAACAAATATACAGTATAGCTTAAAGAGGTCTTAAAATTATGAAAATTAAAAACTGCTTTTATTCTAGCTGAAATAAAACAAAAAAGACTTTCTCTAGAAGAAAAAATATTATCAGACACACTGTGAAAATTTTCCTTGCTCTGTTAAACATCATTTGGGAAATATTTAAAAAAAGAAAAAAAAATTCAAAGGGGGGGCTAATAATTCTGACTTCAACTGTATATATATAATGTATTATTTATATCCAGATTATATTATATAATTTATAATTCATTATCTTTTATAATTACAAAAAAAAAAAATGTTTATTACCAGGTTTTTGTACAGTAATTTACAACTATATATCACACCAAACTGATAAAAATGTCAATAACATTAATGTTAAATGTTAAACTTGAGTTGAATTTTCAACATCAAACATTGATTAACATCAACATCAAAAGATTAAGGACCCATAATGCAATTCAAAAGCATAAATAAAAAAATAAAAAAATAAAAAATAAATAAATAAATAAACTAACTAACTAACTAACTAACTAACTAACTAACTAACTAACTAACTAACTAACTCAAATAATTCATTAATTCATTCATTTATTACAAAACAATATATAAAAATAATAAAAAACTGCTAAGGTCAATTTTATTACCCCCCTTACGATTGATTGGTTGATTGATAGATAGTCTAGTTAATCTACCTATGCCTTTAAACTGCATTTGAAGCTGAATACTATTGCAAAATAACAGGTAAAATATTAGGTTCTGTCATCATGACGAAGACACAATAAAGTACATATTGGACAATGGTTACGGTGCGGCACGGTCGCTGAGTGGTTAGCCCTGTCGCCTCACAGCAAGAAGGTGGCTGGTTCGAGCCCTGGCTGGGTCATTTGGCATTTCTGTGTGGAGTTTGCATGTTCTCCCGTGTTGACGTGGGTTTCCTCCGGGTGCTCCAGTTTCCCCCACAGTCCAAACACATGCACTATAGGTGAACTAGGTAAACTAAATTGGACGTAGTGTATATGTGTGAATGAGTGTGTATGGGTGTTTCCTAATACTGGGTTGCAGCTGGAAGGGCATCCGCTGTATAAAACATATGCCAGAATAGTTTGCACCTCATTCTGCTTTGGTGGCCCTTGATAAATAAGGGACTAATCTGAAAGAAAAATAAATAAAGGACACTAAATATTGTTTAATATAAATATTAAAAATCTTCTCTCTGTAAAACAGTTTATATAACTAATAACGTTGCGATCAGCTTTACTAAGTTGGCATATTTTGAGTTGGAGTGACTGTCAGCCATATCTGAATGTGAGTTTTGATTAAGATTTGTTGGGCAGCAAACTATTTCAGACAGTTCAGTCTTATATTGGTTTTGAATATGTTTTTATTTATTTATTTATTGACTCTTATAGTAGTCATTAATTTTAAAACATTGATATTGTATGCATGAAAAGGAGGTCTAGCCTTCTCATTTATGGCTCCTAAACTCTGGAATAGCCTTCCTGATAATGTCCGAGGCTCAGACACACTCTCGCAGTTCAAAACTAGATTAAAGACCTATGTTTTTAGTGTGGGGACTCGATGCAGACACCTATAACTGAGTCGACACCTGTGATCAGAATCACCTTGATCGAGAGCCGTTTTTGGTCTCTGACCAAAGTCAGAAGGTCAGGCCACATTTTTGCAGTAGAGCAGGAAGCGCATGCCTTGAGGCTATCGGCCTCATGATGGTTCATCATCATCAGTTAAGTGTCATCGGACCCACTATCCTGACCAAGTTAACTCAAGACGAACGGGTAACTGATCACGAGAACACAATTTTCTTAACAAAGAGCTCGTGTTTGACCTCAGGAAATGGGGTTTTCCAGCCCCCATGCAAGACAGAAAATTGACTGACTTTGCTCCAAAACAGAGAATCAAAATCCTCTCTGAAATTTTAAACTATCATCAAACATTAAAGTTCATCAGATCATCCTCAAAACGATGATAGCGGACTTTTAATGAAATGTAATGTTATTGCTCTTGTATGACACCTGAATCCTGTATATGTTAAGAATGCATTAATCATGGATAACCCATTATGCTTTGAGTTATTACAAACGTACCATTATGTGTATGTTATTTGAGATGAATGAGTGAAATCCTTTCCCTTTCTTTCATTCCTTTTTAATTATAGATATGTAAAATGTATCATCTTCATATTATAAATGTATGCTTAATGCTATTTGTCTGAGCACCATGTGAGTAAGTCACGCCAAGTGCATGGGACTGCCACGCAGATCCACGGACAATGCCTCATTTATCCAGCTCTATAGGGGCCGGAACCATTGGTGATAAAACCCATCTCCCCAACCATTCTTTAGGCTAGGCGAGGCGAGAGCAGAACGGCAGAAAGGCAGCGAAGCAGCAGCAGCTGTTAAGAAGTGGAGATGCTCCACTTCCAACTCTTCTCCGGGTCCAGTCCAGCTGGACTTGGACATTAAGATGGGTTGAGACCAGCCTCAAACTTCCCCATCTCCCGTTTACTCTTCTTTCTTTTCTTTCCGTCGAGAGTCTAGTTAAGTTGCGTCGCGAAACCTGTCAACACGACAACCGTTTGGCCGTCTCCAACTTAAACTACTGGACTTCATTCATCACCAGCCTCAGAGACGTCACTTCAACGACCAGCCAAACCCCAGCGAACTCATGTGGGAATCCCGCTCCACGGAGGGATTTCACCACATCACTACGGAACGCAAGTACATCTCCAGATCCATTGCTGAACTGGTGTATGATCTGCTAATCATGTTAAATGATAGATAACCCTGTCTAAGACACAGTAAAAGGTTGAATTGATTATTTGGTTCGCTTGGTTAGGTTTTACATCTTGAGGTTTTACATCACATCTCTCCTAAACTCTTCTTTCCTTCTATTCCTTGTCTGCAACCAGTATGAATGCGTGTGTGTATGTGTGTTTTGTTAGTTTTGTTTGTAGTCAATAAAGTCTCTTTTGTATTGAAAGGAAAGTGACCTGTGTATACTTTTAAGCTAATGCCTTATACCTTGATCTTGGTACCCTGCTTAAAAATTAAAGTGTTTTACTTTAGTTCGAATAGTAATATTCATTTTTTGAGTCAACAGCCCTGTCTGTTCAAACGAGCGCTGGACGAGTCGTTTGTTCAGTTCAAGAGAGTCGTTTCTTTTGGAGCCGCTTTAAATTCTGTTATATTCCCTTTGAGCTAATTTAAAGTTAACGCACTACATAATTGTGTATTACGTGTGCGAGGCCCTACATTAGTAAAGCATACACTCAGTGCAGCACATAACAGTATGATGCATGAGTGTGCCCCACGCATCTCGTTTATATACACTATGAACAGCAGCAACGCTAATTATTCTCTTTATTCTCTATTTCCACCTGGGGGTACTCATCCCGAGGCCCTCAGACTATGCAGCGCCACTGATTCGATCCAAAACCAGCGATGAGATGATCCCAGGGTTTCCAAAATCCTGGACCTGGCCGTATCTTGAGCAGCTGCTGTGGTGGTCATGGAGGAGTGGAGAGCATGAGACTGACTCCTGTGACGCTCCAGGGACAGACGAGTCTTCGCTGAGGTCTAGCGTTCTCCAGCCTCCGCCGCCTAGACTGCAGCTCTGCACAAGACGTTTGGCCATAGGAGAAATGGTCGTGCCCAACTGAGCCTGGTTTCTCTCGAGGTTTTTTTATTCTTCACTTTCGTCAATTGGTGAAGTTTGTTCCTCGCCGCTGTCGCCACTGGCTTGCATGGTTCGGGATCTGTAGAGCTGCGCATCGATGGAATTGCTCTTCAGTGTTTTGACTCTCAGTAGTAAATATTAAACCACACTGAACTGAGCTAAACTGAACTGAACTTCAACTCTAAAAACTGAACTGACACTGTTTCAATTTACTATAATCTTCTATGTGAAGCTGCTTTGACACAATCTACATTGTAAAAGCGCTATAGAAATAAAGGTGAATTGAATTGAATTGAATGAATTGACGGAGTCTGTCTAAATTAACAGCAAATTAAAAATGTTTTAGGAAACAGTTTAGTCCATGTAACTGAGAGTCTGAAATAGAAGCCTTTGTTGGACTCTTAATACATTTACTGCCACTTTTGATCAATTGAACAACTTGCTAAACAAGAGGAGCAAAAAATCACACTGACCTCAAACTTTTGAACCACAGAGTCTGTTAGGTTAAATCAATTCTTAAACCAATGAAACGCTCTCCACCTCAGCGAATGGGAAATATCTGAAAGAGAACGTGATTGCGTTGCTAACTCATCGCTTCACATCTGAAACTAGTCTGGGATTCTCGTCGAGCTGGTGTTTTGGTGAAGCCAGCTGAATGCTGATTCCTTCATAAAGTGAGAGGTTGAGTTTTCTCAGTGGGGTGAAATAATAATTCGACCCTAAAAGTGCTGCTCTGTCGCTAACACTTCAATCCTCTGACCTTCCCTTCTGCTGAATGAGGCTGGACTGAGTCTGCTGGGATTATCATTATCATCCCAGTGTTTCCTGCACTCCTGGATTTACGGCTAATGTGTGGGATTGTTCTGGTCATGATGGGATGAGGATGTTCAGAGGGAATCCACCTGGACTGCACTCAATGCATCTTTAAATCATCCGCCTCAGTGATGTTTCAGATCAGCTTCATTTTAGCCGTAAAACCTTAAAGTTCTGATGGTTCACGAGGGAAGCGTGAGTTTATGATTAATGTATCTATACTGTAAGTCATTTTCAGGATTCAGTGTGTGAAGGTTTGAACAAAACAGAGATATGGTTGAAATGCTTAAGTATTAATAATTGATCAAGCAGGTATGTGAAGCTTGCCTTGTAACTACCAAGTGTATCCTAGCAACTGCCTAGCAACCATCTAGACTACCCTAGCAACCACAGAGCAAAGGTCTTGTAATGCCTTAGCAACTGCCTAGCAACCACACAGAACACCCAAGCAACCGCCTAGCAACTACTCAGAACACCCAAGCAACCGCCTAACCACATCCTAGCAACCACTTAGCAAAGCTTTAGCAACCACTCCGAACACCAGAGCAACCACCTAGCAACACCTTAGCAACCACCTAGCAGTTTAGAACATCTTAGAAACCACCTAACAACACCATATCAACCGCCTAAGAACACCTTAGCAACCACTTAACAATCACTCAAAATACCATGACAACCACCCAGAACATCCTAGCAAAGCTTTAGCAACCACTCAAAATGTTATAGTAACCACCTAGCAACATCTTAGCAACCACCTAGCAACTCAGAACACAATAGAAACGACCTAGCAACACCTTAGCAACCAGTCAGGACACCATAGCAACCTCCTAGCAACACCCCAGCAATCACCTAGAAACCACTCAGAACACCATAGCAACCACATGGAACACGCTAGCAACTGCCTAGCAACCACTTAAAAAAATCTTTTGCAACCACTCAGAACAGTCTAGCAACAGCTTAGCAACCACTTAGCAAAGCTTTAGCAACCACCCAGAACACCCTAGCAACCACATATCAACACCTTAGCAACCACCTAGCTATTCAGAACACCCTGGCAACCACCCAAAACACACCTAAGCAACGACCTAACAATCACTCAAAACACCATAGCAAACACCTAACAACCACTCAGAACACCCTAGCAACTGCCTAGCAATTACTCATAACACCCTAGCAACCACCTAGCAACCCCTTAGCAAAGCTTTAGCAACCACTCAGAACGCTTTAGCAGCCACCTAGCAACACCTTATCAACCACCTAGAAACTCAGAACACCATAGAAACCACCTATCAACACCTTTGCAACCACCTAGCAATTCAGAACACCCTAAGAACCACCTAACAACACCTTAGCAACCACCTAGCAATTCAGAACACAATCGAAACCACCTAGCAACCACCTAGCAATCACTCAGAACTTCCTAGCAGCTGCCTTGCAACCACTTAGCAAAGCTATAGCAACCACTCAAAACGCTTCAGTTACCACCTAGCAACACTTTAGCAACCACCTAGCAACTCAGAACACCATAGAAACCACCAAGCAACACCTTAGCAAATGCCTTGTAATAACCGGCCCAGTGGCCCCCTTGCCCTCCACCTCCAGGCTTTCTGACCCAAGCGAGCTGCCCAGGGCCCAGCCACTTTACCTCTAAGGACTCTGACCCCAGGGAGCTGCCCAGGGACCAGCCACTCTCCCTGGGCTTGCAGTTTGGGCCCCAGTGGCCCCTTTGCCCTCCACCTCCAGGGTCTCTGACCCCAGGGAGCTGCCCAGGGTCCAGCCACTCTCCCTGGGCTTGCAGTCTGGGCTCCTGAGTGCCCCCTTGCGCTCTACCTCCAGGGTCTCTGACACCTGCGAGCTGCCCAGAGGCCAGCCAATCTCCTTGGGCTTGCTGTCTGGGCCCCAGGGGCCAGCCACTCTCCCTAGGCTTGCAGTTTGGGCCCTAGAGGTCCCCTTGCACTCCACCTCCAGGGTCTCTGACCCCAGCGAGCTGCCCAGGGTCCAGCCACTCTCCCTGGGCTTGCAGTCTTTCAATTATTATTTAATTAGGACAGTAAGGTCTGATGTCGCTTAGACAAAAAGTCTTGTCACTTAACATAAATAATGTGCAGTATAGAATATAAAGTCATGGTGCTTTGCATAAAGAATGAATATTGTGTCTGACTCCCATGAGCTTGGAGGACTGCATCCATACATCTCTGCAATGACTCAAATCACTTATTAATAAAGTCATCTGGAACGGCAAATAAATTGTTCTTGCAGGACTCCCAGAGTTCATCAAGATTCTTTAATCTTCAATGCCTCCTCCTTCATCTCACCCCAGACGTGCTCAATAATGTTCACATCTGGGGAATGGGCTGGCCAATCCTGGAGCACCTTGGCCTTCTTTGACTTCAGGATCTTTGATGGGGAGACTGAAGTATGAGAAGCAGCACTATCCTGCTTAAGAATTTGCCCTCTCCTGTGGTTTGTAATGTAATGGGCAGCACAAATGTCTTGATACCTCAGGCTGTTGATGTTCCCATCCACTCTGCAGATCTCTCGCACGCCCCCATACTGAATGTAACCCCAAACCATGATTTTTCCTTCACCAAACTTGACTGATTTCTGTCAGAATCTGGGGTCCATGCGGGTTCCAGTTGGTCTTCTTGAAGTGCTAGAAGTACCTAGAAGTCAAGTTATTATTTTGTTGCTCTTACAACTGGGATCGACGACAAGACTTTTGTCAGTTAGTGTATAAAAACCCAACCCTCACAGAAAAAAGCGCGGTTACTGTAAAAGTTTTAAAATGACCCACACTGCAGTGCATATTACAGCAGTGAACAGTAAAGGATGTATGTGGTGTTATACTGGGTGTTTTTGCAGTAAATAACTGTAAAATTGCGGTAAAATTTAACAGTGTAGTGAGGACCAGTGAAATGTCCTTACTAGTGAGGTCATTATAGAAGTGAGGACAATTGAGCCCTCACAAGTATAGATAAAACCTGCACACACTCACACACACACACACATGAGCTGGAATTACATTACAGCTGATGATTCCAGGTGTGGGGCTGCGTTTGACTGCAGGGCAGAAGTGCAGGAGTGGATGAAGAGCTCCAGTTTTCTCTGCTCTGTAGCCTCGGGCCGCAGATGACAATAAAGCACGCTGTCAGGAGGGCAGCAAAATACACGGCCATCTCTTGACAAAACACTTAAAACAGGACCTGCCTTATGGACACTAGGAGCCCCTAAACAAAAGCAGGAGGTCTAGAGGTCAAGATGTCTGTATGTTTTGTTAGACCATCTGCATTCTGGAGCATTACATTTAATGGAAACAATAAGGTCTGCACTGAAATAAATGATTCATTGGATCGAATAACTTTTTCAAAGGTAAGTGGTTGCAAACAATTTATATGGGCTAAACAGAGAAATTAAGTTGAACATTACTACAATTCATTTGTTTGTTTATACACTGACTGGACACTTTATTAGGTACACCTGTCCAACTGCGCGTTAACGCAAATTTCTAATCAGCTCAGAGGTTAGCACTGTCGACTCACAGCAAGAAGGTCATTGGTTTGAGTCCTGGCTGGGTCAGTTGGCATTTCTGTGTTGGAGTTTGCATGTTCTCCCCGTGTTGGCATGGGTTTTCCTCCGGGTGCTCCGGTTTCCCACATAGTCCAAACACATGCGGTATAGGTGAATTGATGAACTAAATTATCAATAGTGTATGTGTGTGTGAATAAGTATGGATGGATGTTTTCCAGTGATGGGTTGCAGCTGGAAGGTCATCTGCTGTGTAAAACATATGCTGGATAAGTTGGCGGTTCATTGCGCTGTGGCGACCGCTGATAATTAAACTAAGTCAAAGGATAATGAATGAATGAATGAATGCATTATAAAATAATACAAAACTAAATAAAATAAATTAAATAATAGGAAAGTAGAATGCTTAGTCATGCCAAATTGAGAGAGACAGGGATCAATATTAGGGCAAATAAATGTCCTGTATTTTCAGACATTTCTTGCTGGATAACAAGCATTTTTAGGTGTTCTGTTTTACACTGAAAACACCAAGTGAAATGATGAAAATAATAATAAAACATGTGCCACGTCCTGTACAGAATACCTAAAAATAAAGTAAAAATGTATAACTTAAAAATTATTTTCCAGTGTTGGGTTGCGGCTGGAAGGGCATCCGCTGCGTAAAACATATGCTGGACAAGTTGGCGGTTCATTCCGCTGTGTCGACCGCTGATGAATAAACTGACTAAGCCAAAGAAAAATGAATGAATGAATGAACTTAAAAATTAATACATTACAAAAAAGTGCCATGTGGTGTACAGAATGCTTAAACGGGTGGTCCACTACAATATCATATTGTTCCAAGTCCAGGTCCTTTTATACGTATACTGCTGTATATCTTCTGGAGAAAGTCTTATTAGTTTTATTTCAGCTAGAATAAAAGCATTTTTAAATTTTTTAAAAAACATTTTAAGGTCAATATTTTTAGCCCCTTTAAGCTATTATTATGTTATATTATATTTTTTCAATAGTCTACAGAACAAACCATCAATATACAATAACTTGCCTAATTACCCTAACCTGCCTAGTTAACCTAATTAACCTAGTTAAGCCTTTAAATGCCACTTTAAGCTGTATAAAAGTGTCTTGAAAAATATCTAGTAAAATATTATTTACTGTCATCATGACAAAGAAAAAATAAATCAGTTATTAGAGATGAGTTATTAAAACTATTATGTTTAGAAATGTGTTAAAGAAATATTCTCTCTGTTAAACAGAAATTGGGGAAAAAATAAACAGGGGGGCTAATAATTGAGGGGGGCTAATGATTCTGAGTTCAACTGTATATACTGTATATATATATATATGTATATATATATATATATATACACACACACAAATGTGGCTACAGAGAATGCAAGTTTTTTCACGTGCAGTGCTGCAATTTGTTACGCGCAGTTACGCGCTGTGCTACAGCAGCAAAGACCGCCTTTTCATTAAAAAAAAAAAAACACTTTTATGTTTTACGCAATTTCCACCAGGTGGCGCAAGGAACAAACTTTTCTATTGTCCGGGCCAGCGCAAGCAAAACCGGTCAAAAGTTTGGGGTCAGTTTTTTTTTTTTTATTGTAAAGAAAATTATTCTGTTTTAAATAACTGCTTTCTTATTGTATGTAGTTTCAAATGAAATTATTACTCCAGTCATTATTGCTTTTATTACTATTACTACTAATAATAAAAATAATATTGATAAAAATAATATTTAATATAATAATAATAATAATAATAACAATAATAATAATAATAATAATAATAATAATAATAATTATAATAATAATAATAATAATAATAATAATAGTAATAATAATAATAATAATATTTAATATAATAAAATAAAATAATAATAATAATAATAATAATAATAATAATTAATTCATTAATTTTCTTTTCGGCTTAGTCCCTTCATTAATCCGGGGTCGCCACGGCGGAATGAACCGCCAACTTATCCAGCACATTTTTGCGCAGCGGATGCCCTTCCAGCCGAAACCCATCTCTGGGGAAACATCCACACACACACACACACACACACACTCATTCACACTCATACACTACGGACAATTTAGTTTACCCAATTCACCTGCACCGCATGTCTTTGGACTGTGGGGGAAACCAGAGCACCCGGAGGAAACCCACGCGAACGCAGGGAGAACATGCAAACTCCACACAGAAACGCCAACTGACCCAGCCGAGGCTCGAACCAGCGACCTTCTTGCTGTGAGGCGATAGCCCTACCTACTGCGCCACTGCGTCGCCCAATAATAATAATAATAATAATAATTAATATTAAAGTGATTTCTGAAGGATCATGTGTGTCTGAAGACTGGAGTAATGAAGCTGAAAATTCATCTTTAAAATCACTGGAATAAATTATTTAATTAAATTATAAACTACTTTTGAACAGTTATTTTATAGTGCAATAACATTTCACAATATTACAAGGTGTACTGTATTTTTGATACAATAAATTCAGCTTTGGTGAGCAGGAGAAGCTTATTTTAAAACATTTAAAAATCCTACTCACCCCAACATTTTGACCGGTAGTGTATATATAAACAGTATTGGACAATAAAAGATAATAAAAGCAACCATAATAAAAGTTATTACATAAATTTTTCAGTAAAAAAATCATGCAGATTAAACCTGAAAAGCATCAAGTCATGTTAAGTTCAATGCGTGTAGTGCAGAACATATAAAATCACTTTTCTTTGACGTGGTAACATTACATTTCTCCAGTCGAGGGCAGAAAACATGAAGCCTTGAGTAAAGTGAATCCTTCAAGCACTTTTCATCTTTATTTAAGCCTGGTGTTGTCAGTGTGAAACTGTGAAACCTGAAAGTGCTTGTTATCCAGCAGAGGAAACACAGGGCATTTATTTATCCTAATGCTGATGCCTTTCTCTATCATTTTGTCAAGGCAAAGCAGCTCCTGACCCCATGTTGACATTTTTAACACTTCACTTTCAGCCTGACAGTCATTGAAGCAAATCACTAGCCCACATACACACAGATACACACTTTTACATCTAAAGCATTCATTCATTTTCCTTTGGCTTAGTTTCTATTTCAGGAATCGCCACAGCGGAATGAACCAGCAACTATTCCAGCATATGTTTTACGCAGCGGATGCCCTTACAGCCACAAATCAGTACTGGGAAACACATATAAACACTCCTTCACACACACTCACATACGCAAACACACAGATACACAGTTTTACATCTAAAATATTCATTCATTTTCCTTTGGCTTAGTTTTTATTTTAGAGATCGCCACAGCTGAATGAACCGCCAACTATTCCAGCATATGTTTTACGCAGCGGATGCCCTTTCAGCCACAAATCAGTACTGAGAAACACCCATACACACTCATACACACACTCACACACAGATACACACTTTTACATCTAAATCATTCATTCATTCATGCATTTTCCCTTGGCTTTGTCTCTATTTAGGGGTTGCCACAGCGGAATGAACTGCCAACTATTCCAGCATATGTTTTACGCAGTGGATGCCCTTTCATCCACAAATCAGTGCTGGGAAACACCCTTACACACTCATTCACACACACTCACATACACACACAGATACACACTTTTACATCTTAAACATTCATTCATTCATTCATTCATTTTCCTTTGGCTTAGTCTCTATTTTAGAGGTCGCCACAGCTGAATGAACCGCCAACTATTCCAGCATATGTTTTATGCAGCAGATGCCCTTTCAGCCACAAATCAGTACTGGGAAACACCCATACACTCATTCACACACTCACACACAGATACACACTTTTACATCTAAAACATTCATTCATTCATTTTCCTTTGGCTTAGTCTTTATTTCAGAAGTCACCACAGCGGAATGAACCGCCAACTATTCCAGCATATGTTTTATGCAGCTGGATGCCCTTTCATCCACAAATCAGTACTGGGAAACACCCATACACACTCATTCACACACATACATACACTACGGCCAATTCTATGGAAAATAAAATGAATTGAGTTTACTATGTAACTTGTACTGTATTAACTATATAACTTTTTTTTCAATCCTTCATTCATTTTCTTTTCAGCTTAGTCCCTTAATTAATCCGGGGTTGCCACAGCGGAATGAACCGCCAACTTATCCAGCACATGTTTTATGCAGCGGATGCCCTTTTTAGCTGCAACCCATCTCTGGGAAACATCCATACACTCATTCACACTCATACACTACGAAAAATTTAGCCTACCCAATTCACCTGTACCGCATGTCTTTGGACTGTAGGGGAAACCGGAGCACCCGGAGGAAACCCACGCGAACGCAGGGAGAACATGCGAACTCAGACAGAAACGCCAACTGACCCAGCCGAGGCTCGAACCAGCGACCTTCTTGCTGTGAGCACTACCTACTGCGCCACTGCGTCGCCTATATAACTTTTTATAACTATATAATTCATTTGCTTGCACGTTTCTTCATTTGCTTGCTCATTTATTCATATATTTACTTTAAAATTTTTTTTAAGATATCTGCAAGTGATAAGGATTTTTTACTCTCTATTTAATTATTTACATTTTTCTCAATTAAAATAAACGTAATTTTCATCATTGTGCCATATAGATAATACATAACACGTAATATATATTTTCTTGATGTTGATTTGAGAATGTTTGTGCTGGAGAATGAGGCCGGAACCCAGAAGCAGATGTGCTGAAGTCAGCGTGACGGTCAAATGATCAATACTGTCTGAACTCTGTACTGTACTTGAACTTATTTTATTTGTTCAGTTTATTCAAGCAGTCCTTTAGAATACTTCAGAGCATTTTGTACATGCTGTGCTCATTAATTATTCAGTGCATTTTTTGCGGGGTTTGGTTTTGATGTTGCACACAGACTTCTGGAAGTCTTTAAATGTACAGATACTGTATGATAGCATGTGCACTGAAAAAATAATGATGTCTGCAATATTGTTGAAAACAATTTCTGTGTTGAATTTAAACAAACAAATTCAATTTAGCGATGTTCAACTTCAATTCTATGTTTAAATTCAGGCCAAATAAGATGTTTTCAAGCACAAAAATAGTAAATCCAATTAATCATCTTTGAATTATTTTTTTCAGTGTATTCTGCTTTTTTATCATCTTTGTTTTCCTTGTTTGTTTGTTGCTTGCTTATTTTAAATGCAGTTATCAAGTCAAACCACCTGGGGTAAATCCACTATATTATCAGTTCACTCAGGAATGTGCAATATTTCTCTATTTTATATATATTTTTTAGGCTTTTAAAATGTTTTTTTTTTCTCAGTATGCATATTATATTATTTTTATTGCATGTTTTCATTTCTTTTTACACAAATGTATTTTTTGTATTTTATTTAACATTTTTATTTTGTTTTGACATTTTTATTTTTTTATTTTGTCACGTTTTAAACATTTCACAAATGCCAACTTTTTAAAGTTTTATCTTTGTTTTATTATATATATATATATATATATATATATATATATATATATATATATATATATATATATATATATATATATATATATATATATATATATATATATATATATTGGTTGGACTCCCTTTTGCCTTCAGAACTACTTTAATCCTTCGTGGCATAAATTCAACAAGGTACTGGAAATGTTCCTCAGACATTTTGCTCCATATTGACATGATAGCATCACACAGTCCCAATCATCCATTCCACCACATCCCAAAGGTGCTCCATTAGATTGAGATTTGCTTACTGTGGAGGCCATTTGAGTACAGTGAACTCATTGTCACGTTCAAGAAACCAGTCTGAGATGATTCACGCTTTATGACATGGTGCGTTATCCTGCTGGAAGTAGCCATCAGAAGAATGGGTACACTGTGGTCATAAAGGGATGGACATGGTCAGCAACAATACTCAGGCAGTCTGTGGTGTTGACACGTTGCTCAATTGGTACTAATAAGCACAAAGTGTGCAAAGAAAAAATCCCCCACACCATTACACCACCATCACCAGCCTGAACCATTGATACAAAGCAGGATGGATCCGTGCTTTCATGTTGTTGATGCCAAATTCTGACCCGACCATCCGAATGTCGCAGCAGAAATCGAGACTCATCAGATCAGGCAATGTTTTTCCAATCTTCTATTGTCCAATTTTGGTGAGTCTGTGCGAATTGTAGACTCAATTTCCTGTTCTTAGCAGCCAGGAGTGGCACCCGGTGTGGTCTTCTGCTGCTGTAGCCCATCTGCCTCAAGGTTGGACGCGTTGTGTGTTCTGCATACCTCAGTTGTAACGAGTGCTTATTTGAGTTACTGTTGCCTTTCTATCAGTTGGAATCAGTCTGGCCATTCTCCTCTGACTTCTGGCATCAACAAGGCATTTGCGCCCATAGAACTGACGCTCACTGGATATTTTCTCTTTTTCAGACCATTCTCTGTAAACCCTAGAGATGGTTGTGCGTGAAAATCCCAGTAAATCAGCAAGTTCTGAAACAGCCCAGCCCGTCTAGCACCAACAACCATGCCATGTTTAAAGTCGCTTAAATCATCTTTCCTCCCCTTTCTGATGCTCGGTTTGAACTGCAGCAGACCGTCTTGACCATGTCTACAATGCATTGAGTTGCTGCCATGATATTGGCTGAAAAGAAATTTGCGTTAACGAGCAGTTGGACAGGTGTACCTAATAAAGTGGACGGTGAGTGTATACTTGAATATACCGAAGCAAAGCTTCATAAGCATGCACACAAGAAAATAAAATTGAGTATTTTTATGCTTACTGGCATTATCTTGCTAATGCTGTTCTATCTCGTCTCATGCTCAGAAACGGTGGTCTCTCGGATGCTGATAAACAGCTCAGATTCCTTTCGAATGCCCACAGCCTGTACTTCACAGAGCTCCAGATTGGCCAATCTTGATCAAATCGAGCCAGAGAATGTGACAGCTGCAGAAGAATTGATCCGGCAGCGCAGTCAGCTACTTATCCGAGACTGCGTCAGCCGGCCGTTCCTGGCAGTAAATTAAGGGGTGGAAACTGTTTCCCTTCTCGTGAGGATCCGCTAAACGCTCTGATGCATGCCTCTGTGTTGGCTGATAGATTTAAAGGCACCCACAAAAGCATCCGAGTACCAACAGAATTTATGATGCTAAAAAATGAAAATGAGAAAGAGAGAGAGAGAGGCTTGTGAAAATCAGGGAAATTGCTGCAATAAGAGAGTCCATTATACCCTTTAATACATACATGGAGAACTCATTTAAAGGTCATTTTGTTCGCCGCCGCCGCCGAGAACAGGTCGCAACTTGAGTGGCAATCATCCACAAACAATTTACATTCATGCATATAAATCTATCGCTCTATTAAACGCTGCGCGGATCATGATTTCTGAACATGATTTGAGACGGGATAATGGATGTTGCGTTTAGCACCTCTTGTTCTGTTGTTCGCGCTTTGCTGCAGAGCCAAATGTCAGGCTGATTTGAGTCAATAAGTCATCGCGCCGAATGAGGGCTAGTCAATTGAATCGTTCATTAATAATACAATTAACCAGAACGGCTAATATCGTGTTAATAGGTTTGTGGGGACTTGGCATTTGCGCTGCATCAGTGTGTGACTGATGCGTATGTTGAGGAGGAATGCACCCAATGATTTTCCTGGAGATAACAACACACACTTTCTCAGTGTTTTTAATCATTCAAGCAGAGGCTTAAACCAGCAACCTTCTTGCTGTGAGGCGACACCTCTACCCACTGTGCCATTACATCACCTAAAACATTATTGGTTTCCTTAATATTATCAAAAATATTTACACCTCCTCATGGGGCTTCAGTGAAACTATAAATAGTCTGCTCGCTTTAATCTTGCGTGTAAAGTCTGCAATGTAAATAACTAATGCACCACTCTTTCTTTATGGCAATAGGATGTTACACTCTGATTTTTAAATGCATGTTATGCTCAAAACACATCCATAAGTCATTAAGAGAATAAGGACAACACTTTTAGACCATGCACCTTCCCTAAACCCACCGGATAGTGTTTCAAAAAGAAAAAGAGAAGAGAAAACGCAGCAATATGCTGCCATGTGTTCGTACTTTTACCACAATTTCACATTGTTTTTACCTGGTTCCTGAAACTGCCCTTCACTGGACTCAAACCCAGTCCAAAACCCAGTATCACAAGTACGCAACATTACGCTCATTCTAAAAATGTAGTCCTACATACGTTTCTGGAAACCGCAAATTATGTAGCCAGAGGTACGTATGGCTGCATTTAATTTTTTAAACGAATGCTATGGGGCAGTATGACGCCATTCCTTTTCGCACTTACCGGCTGACCACTTACCTCCGTATGGACAGCTTTTCCGCTGTAACCAGTTTGTCCCGTTAGCTCGCCATGTACGTCGGCGGACTTGAGATGCATGAGAGGAGTTGACCATGGCGACAGGGTTCGAGTCTGGTGAAGAACGGTTCCAGAAAGCAGGTAAAACATAAACAAAAGCCAAAAAATTAAATAAACAAGTAAATAACAGGGTGAGAATGTGGTAAAATCTGAAAACGTGGTAAAAATCAAGGGCTTTTCTTTTTCTGGATTGCTTTTGAAAATTGTTGGTTGGATTTAGGGAAGTGAGTGGGCGGGTCAATCAATAAAATTGGTTGGGTTTAGGGAAGGAGGAGGGTGGGTCAGTCGATCGGTCAATCAGTCAGTCAGTCAGTCAGTCAGTCAGTCAGTCAGTCAGTCAAACAATCAGTCAACAGTGGCCTCTGGTGGGTTTACGGTAGAACAGCAGGCTCGAATGGCACTCGCGAGAGAAATTGAAGTTCTCAAAAAGCATACACATTGGCCTCTTGTGAATTCGCGAAAACAAAAACTGCAAAAAAACGTACCCCTTGGGATGTATTTCGTGGTCTCCAGAAATGTATATAGAGGTACATTTTCAGAATGAGCCTGGATTGCAAGTACAACACTGTACAAGGTGAGCTACCGAGCAAACTGACCGCTCTGTAAAAGCTGTCTATATGGAGTAAAGTGGCCAGGGTGAATACATTCAATTAGTGAATACATCACAGATCTTCCATTGAGCTGTTGTACATAATTGGGCCATCTTCAAAAATATACAAGTTTGGCTATGGAAGGTGATTAAAAATGGAGACCTTTTTCTTTGAGAAGTTTTCTGATTGGGGCAAATGCCCTTCTCTTCCTCTGGGTTTCCGCAGGATAATCTTAGTCGAAATACACTAATTTGCCCTGTAGATGAAGGTTTATATTCTAGAACGTAAATCACAATGGATTGTAGATTAGCATTCAGTGGTAGTTTGGGGCAGAATGCCCTGTGATAGCGCTATATCCCGAGATCAGCATCTGGGAGGGATATTCAGTCTCATTAAAACTTTCAATAAACTCCTTTATGTTGTACCCTTTAGCCCCTCCAAAATTCTGTGTAGTTATAAAGTGTTTTGTCGGGATCTTGCTTTGAGATCTGAGTTTGACATTCTGAACAACCACATAAAAACAAGCCTTTATTCATTAATAATATGTCCCTGTAAATATTTCACACCATAGAATGTAAAGGAACACATATTGGCAATGTCGTACTGCCCCTATAGCATTTGTTTTTACCAAGAAAATGCAGATAAACGTATGCTGAGGCATGTATTTGTGGTTTCCCAAAAATGTAGCCCTGGTCACATATTCCTGAAAAGCCTGTGTTGCATTCTATGACTTGGTAGATACAATTAAATATACCAAGAGACTAAATTAAAATAAGATAGATGATGAAGATGGCAAAATTTATAACATGTTTCATTTGTAAATTTATAATAATAATTAGCATGTGTTCAATGTAAAATCTAGATCCTATGAAAAAAAGAGCTTGTGTGTAACTGTCATATGATCCAAAACCAACTTCAATACATATTCATACTCCAAGTGCAAATGCAAAAATATGGTTACTTTATTTTAAGGTACAATTCTTGCTAGTAACAAACCATTAACTATGATTTTTGACTCGATAAACTCCTAATTTGCTGCTTATTAATAGTTATTAAGGTAGTAGTTTTAGTATTTAGGATATACTGTATAATAAGAATATGCAGAATTTCTAAGTACAAATAAAAAGCCAATATGCTAATAATAGGCATGTAATAAGCCAGTTAATAGTGAGAATTACTAAAAAACTTGCACATGCATAGAAAGCGAGCCACTATTGAAATCAAGAAGTGTCTCGCAGCGACTCCACGTCTTTGCTCCAGCATGTGAAATGTCTGGATTGTTTATGAAGATCATGCTTCACGAACATGCCTTGAGATATCGCTGCTCTTCTGCACCCCAGTGCGAAATGGCATTTGAAGAAACCCACAGATCACAACACGCCGCCAGGTTGGAAATAATCCTGATGATGCAACAAGCCTGGAAACAACATGTTAATGCCTTCATAATGAAATCGGGGGAATAATGACTAAATGTCAACAGTCAGGATGCCTCATGCTTTCTATCCACATCTAATGACGGGGATCGCCATCAAAATATGACTTCTTTTTAGAACTTAAATGACCTTTACAGTGCTATACTGGATATCTACTAGTATTTCAATACTGAAGGTGCATTTGTGTATTATTCTTCACAGAGGAAATTAGCATAGATATACTGTAATTCATATATACTGACATTTTTCTGAACACAGTAGGGAGTTTTTGCTTGTGCGTTATTTGCGGTTGTCAAAGCATGGCAGTGGTTTATAATATGTCAAACCTAGGCTCATTCTGAAGATGTACCCCTGTAAACATTTCTGAAGAGCGCCAAATACATCCCAGGAGGTGTGTATTTTTGCAGTTTTTGTTTTCGCCACCAGAGTCTGCTGTGTACGCTTTTTGAGGTCTCAAATTCCTCTCACGAGTGCCATTCGCGCGTGCTGTTCTTGCGTGAACAGAGGTGGGTAGAGTATCCAAACGTTATACTCAAGTAAAAGTGCAAGTAACAATCTTAAAAGTTATACTCAAGTAAAAGTAAATGAAGTATCTGAAGAAAAAAATTACTCAAGTAAAAAGTTACTTTTCAGCATTATATATATATATATATATATATATATATATATATATATATATATATATATATATATATATATATATATATATATATATATATATATATATAAATAAAAACTGCTTTTATTCTAGCCGAAATAAAACAAATAAGACTTTCTCCAGAAGAAAAAATATTATCAGACATACTGTGAAAAAATCCTTGCTCTTACATCATTTGGGAAATATTTAAAAAAGAAAAAAAAATCAAAGGGGGCTAATAATTCTGACTTCAACTGTATATATATATATATATATATATATATATATATATATATATATATATATATATATATATATATATATATATATATATATATATATATATATCTATCAGTGTTTCCCCTACTATTATATAAGGGGGGCGCCCTGCCCTCCCAATGGCTGCCCCCCCCCCCCCTTAAGTCACAATAATTGTATTATCTATATAGCGCCAGACCACAACTTTTTTACCTAAAATATATACAGATGCAGACATCTCAAGACTCTCGAAAGTTCCGGGAGTCTCCCGCAAATGCATAGAGACTCCTGGATGCCCGCAAACAAATATTAATAATCTCCCGGAAATCATGCGTCTCCCTCTCATTTGAACTAATTTTCATATTTCATCATTTGCAATGTTTGCAAATTGCATTGTTTGTAATTTTTCTGTGGCGGTTCATTCTGCTTTGGTGACCCCTGATGAATAAGGCACTAAGCTCAGTAAAATGAATGGATGAACGATTTTCTGTAAAGCTGCTTCTGGCCATGACATGTTCACATCTAAATTTTTATAGGAGACATGTTTAATAAATGTCCCAATAAATTGGTCAGACATTTCTGACTTTCCAAGAGTCTCAGGAAATGTTTTTTCCAGAAGCCCATAAAAATACACTGAGTGACTGCAGTGATAAAAGATTAAAAAAAATAAATGTTAATTTATAATTTACAAATCGTTGTACATTTTAAATAGTTGCTCAGTTATTTACTGTCATTAAAAGACCATGACAGTAAATAACTGTAAATAAAAGACCCCCCACCCCCCAAAACTGTAAACCTAGGGGAAACTGTATATATATATATAGTTGAAGACAAAATTATTCGCCCTCCTGTGAATTTTTTTTTTTCTGTTTCAAATATTTCCCAAATGATGTTTCAAGAGTTCACAATTAGCTGATGATCAATAAAGCGTAATTGGCATGCTGTCCCGGGAGAGAGCCCCTGAGCTCGTATATCCTCGAGCCCGAGGCTCCCTCCCGTTAAAAGGGCGAGAGGGGAGTTCGAGCTCAGGAAGGTCTCGAGAACTCCCCTGCTTGTCGCCATGTGAGAAGTGTAAACTAAGGTTGTCTTAGGTAATAATTTGGTTTAGTCGATTGGCTATGGTGTATGTTTTTGGACGGTGGGAGGAAACCGGGAAACCCGAGGGAAACCCACGCAAACACGAGGAGAACATGCAAACTCTGCACAGAAACGCTAACCAGCCCAATAGGAGGTTGAACCGGCGGCGTTCTTGCTGTAAGGCAACAGTGCTAGTCACTGGGCCGCCGTGTTGCCCTATGGGAAAAAGAGTGGAAGTAGGGAGGGAAGGGGGGGAACTTCAAGACGAAGATAGCTGGAGTGAAATCTCTGGTTATTTAAAGTGTGTCCGTAATCATCTAATAGGGCAGATTACGGAGCTGATCAGGTGCCAGCCGTGTTGATCATAAGCATGTGATCCTTAGTTGAAATTAGTTTATAAATAAACCACACTTAACAGAGCAAGGGATTTTTCACAGTATTTCCTTTATTTTTTCTTCTGGTGAAAG
Organism: Danio kyathit; assembly: GCA_903798195.1. Taxonomy (NCBI): domain Eukaryota; kingdom Metazoa; phylum Chordata; class Actinopteri; order Cypriniformes; family Danionidae; genus Danio; species Danio kyathit. The sequence continues at coordinate 6,240,643 of LR812519.1, forward strand.
TCTTATATTGGCCAAAATAAAAGCAATTTTTTTATATTTTTAAAACCATTTTAAAGTGCCTAATTACCCTAACTTGCCGAATCAACCTTTTTAAGCCTTTAAATGTCACTTTAAGCTGAATACTAGTATCTTGAAACATATCTAGTCAAATATTATGTACTGTCATCATGGCAAAGATAAAATAAATCAGTTTTAGATTAGATTTTAGATTAGATATTAAAGCTAAAATATACAGCAGTGCTAATGATTTTGACTTTATATACATATATATTGTCACCTTAGAATTATAAGGTTCTATCTGACATTTTTGTCAAAATTGAGTTATTGACATATTCCTATTAAATGACAACTTATTTACATTATGGGATGTTTTTATAGGTTGTTTACATTTGAAGACGTTTTATTTAAAAAACAAATCTTACACATATACTGTTTGCTGTATGGAATGCAAAAACTTTGAAGCTCAAAATCTCAAAATCATTCAGAACGCAGATAGAACCTTATAATTCCAAGGTGACGATATGCTTAAATGTTATATTTATAACGGTTACATTGTGAATGACTTACAGTATATGTGCAGGGCTAATCAGTTATATAATTAAACAGCTGTCTCATTAGTTATCCCATAGTTATCATTTATAAGATTCAAATTGGGGGGTTGGAGCAGTAGTATGTTTATGTATATGTTAATGTATATGTTGCAATTTCAGTTCGATGTACAGGATCGCATTATCAAACTATTCTTGTTGACTTCTTGGAGTGAAAACATCGACTGAACTTGAGGCCGCGGGTGACCTGGTCCGATAAACTCACTGCACAGTGACCGTCCTTCCCTGAACTGCAAATGGCCATGGCATGACCGCAGTATAAATTTGCATGTCTTCCTCAACCATCATTCCAACATAGGCGCGCGTGCTCTAACCAAAAGCGGGAGACGCATCTCTATAGCGACCTCCTGCGACACAACCTCTCCAATGCGTCGCCTCGCGATATTTGCAATCAAGTAATATGAATTATCATTTGACACTAACGGAGGAACGCCGCCAAATGTCAGACTGACTGTCAGACCAACTGACTGACCCACCCTCCTCCTTCCCTAAACCCATCCGATAGTGTTTTCAAAAGCACAGATTGACCAGCGCCCACCCACTTCCCTAAACCCAAACAAAAGCAATTCAGAAAAAGAAAAGCCCTCATGGCAGCCTGATTTTTACCACATTTTCAGATTTTACCACATTCTCACCCTGGTATTTACTTGTTTATTTTATTTTTCGCCTTTTGTTTTTGTCTTACCTGCTTTCTAGACCCGTTCTTTGCCGAACTCAACCACGTCATGATGGTCAACTCTGCTCCAGGTCACAAGTCCACCAACGACCGCGACAAGCCACCAGACAAAAGAAGTAACAGCAGAAAAGCCGTCCACAGGGAGGTAAGCGGTCAGCTGCTAGTGCGAAAAGGAACAGCCTCATACCGCCCCGTAGGGTTCATTTCAAAGACGAAATGCAGCCCTACGTACTTCTGGGTACATAATTCGCAATCTCCAGAAATGTATATACGTTTTCAGAATGAGCACGTGTTGAATATGCTGTTATGTGGTTGCTAGGGTGAATTCTTATTGGCCTAGTATATGACATTCTGGTCCAATATCTTCTAATGTAGTTTATCCTTGCCTTTTAACAGTTTCAAGTGCCATCATTTGGAGATGAAATCGCTCTTCTTAACACCACATACAAGTTTAGGCTTTATTCATGCCAATAGCACATTAGTAAATTACTTTTTGTCCGATAAAATCCTTACTTCCAGGCATGGTGGTAAAAGCATGACTCGAGTATGTTATTTTCAAATCAATAAATGATTGGCCTGTGCTTTCATTCAGAGTTTAATTCACTTTTGCTTATTTCTATCACAGTGTGTCCTGGAATGCACATAGAGTTGCGAAGCTTCAATGGAAATGCAGGCTCTGTTTGTGCCGAAATGTATGCAGAGACTAATAGTAGGTTAAACTGTGCTGAACTTGTAAAGTTAAATGGCTGGTGAGTGTTTTTAAAAGCACATTCAGAAGAGATGAATGTGAATCTGGCAGTGCTTGGTGTTGTTTGTTGTGCATACAGTATATACTTCAAATGGGAAAGTTTTACCTTCATAGTTTTGAAAAGTTCTGCACACAAACAACTCCATCATGTCAAAATTCTCTCATTTCAGAAAGAAAAATACTAAAAATGTTGCACTGCTAATAATAATAGTAATAATAAATAAATAAATAAATAAATAAATAAATAAATAAATGAATGAATGAATGAATGAATGAATAATAATAATAATAATAATAATAATTGAATGAATGAATGAATGAATAAATAATAATAATAATAAAAAATAAATAAATAAATAAATAAATAAATAAATAAATAAAATACCCCATCCTATTAAAAAAGCGCCTATTAAAAAACCCCTATTGTGCATTAAAAAAGGTCATATTTTGGTTTTGGGGGTCTCCAAGAACAGGCTGATATGCATGCATGGTCAAAAACACTCTCATTGTCTTATAATATGCATTTATTTTTACCTAATTATCCCAGTGACTCCCATATGAGTCGTTCAGCGATTCATTTGTTCCCAAACCACTCCTTAGCGCGAAGCTAATCTGCACCGATTGGACCGATGACAGCCTGTTGCGATTGGTTGACTGCGTTCAGCGCGAGATGGAAAGAAACGCCCACCACTGCTTATCAACATTGTTGAAGTAGCCAGATTTCAGAGTAACTTATGTGTGAGCCAAAAGCAGGAGTGCATTAAAGCAATGCAGTTTAACACCAGCATATTGCTCTATTCTTAACCATGAGTAAAAACAACGACACTCAATCAGTATTAATCCACACAGTGGAAAAAAGCGGAACTATTTTGAAAACTGAACACACCTCGTGTGTAGGAATAGCTCATGGTGGTCAGGGGCGGATTCAACCAATAAGTAAGGTAAGGGGCCGCTTAGGGCCCCCAATAAATATCTAGGGGTATAAATTATACATATAAATTATATATAACATAGTTTTCTACCGTATTTTGTATGGTGAGAGTTATTTTGAAATGCAATTGTAACATAATTAAATATTATTTAATATGCAATTGAATATAATATTATTATATTATTATTATGAATATATATATATTATGTATAGTAATCAGGGCTTTACATTAACACCCGCCAACCCGCCAAATGCGGGTAGATTTTAGCTCTGGCGGGAAAGACAGACACCACCACTAGCCACGTTGGCTAGTTGGAAATCCTTTTTAAATTGTAGTTTAAGCAGGGTTTGAAAATAAGCGTGGCCCAATATTCGTGCAAATGTGATCTTAGAATCGAGAAGCAGCACGACTGACAAAAATAACTGTACGCGCGAGCAGAAAGCAGGTAAATACCAAACGAGAGGATGATCACTCACTCGCGCGCACAGCTGATGTAATGCGCGCGACTGTTAATAAGCGCGCGTGCGCGCTCCCGTTTACTTGCGCGAAGCAACCGTCACCGTGCCTAGAGGAAGCGCAACTGGTGCGATCGGTTCTCTTTGAAATAGACTGGACCAAGAGCAATGATCGTGCACCCACAGTCCTGCTGCTTTCAAGAGCTCAAGATTAAAACAAAAATACACATATTCTTTTGTAAGCAGCAGCGGCCACTGCTTTCATTTACAGGCTTATATTAACCATGCGCGTGATTTTCCTTTCATTATCAAACACGGTATGTTTCACCTGCTTTTTTTTGCTTACAGTTATTTTTGTTAATATGGTTTAATTATATTTCTTTATAATAACATTGCTTTAATGGGAGATTAACTCCCCGTTTATGTTAACTGCTGATCTGGGACTTTTAGCCAGGACAGATTACTGTGCTTATTTTAGATACATGACAATAATTATTTTTTTAAATGTAATGTTTTTTAAAGAAAAGTTTTGTTGAATTAAAAAGTGCAGCTATAGTTATATTTTCCTTGTTTTGACACATTAAAAAATTGTGATTAAGAAATACTTATTTGGTGTGGTCAGAGATAAATTTGGTAAATCCTTAATTTTAAGCCCTGAAAAGTCATGTGAAATAAAAACTGATTGCATTCCGACACAACCCATTTGCTCATGCACACTGAGCAAGCTAATACACAATACACACAAGAAGTTAAATGAATGAGAACGCTTGTGGACATAACACATCTAAATCAAGTCATTTTAGCATGTCAAAGTCAAATTTATGCATATAAAATATATTTTCCCAACAAGAAAATTGTGGCTAGTGAAAATGCTGAGTGGCTAGTAATGTTGGAAATCTACTAGCCACAGTGGCTGGTGATCAAAAAAGTTAATGTTAAGCCCTGATAGTAATGTTATGTAATAATAATAATAATAATAATAATATCCCAAAATAAAATATCCATCATAGAGCAGTGCAGCAGTCAAATTTATTAAAAATATATTTATTTATTTTATTTGTAAATTAATTTTAAGAAAACTAATCATTTAAAATGTAGAGATTTCATTCAATTAAAAAGAAGATTGAGTGATATAAAATACAGCAACATTAATAAACATTAGATAAATATAGAAAGGGTGCATTTCAGGACTTGGGCCATATGGCTGGAATTGCTTAGGGCCCCAAAATCACTAAATCCGCCCCTAATGGTGGCCATAGCGACAACAAATCGAGAGCTCACAAACGCATTTAAATCGGTAAAGAAAGTGGCACGCATTGTGGTTTGTGAATATAAAATGTTAACCAGATACTGTACACAGAGTGGTTACAAGTAACAAACACAAATAAATACACATTTTGCAAGCTAAAAAAAAACAAGGAGGCAAACATTTAATTGCACGTACTTACACTTGTGAAATGGAGGAAGAAACTGGTCCATGAACTGTGTACTGATAAAGTTCCTGTCAAGCTCTGACAAAGTCCCATACTTTAATAGTCTTTGCTGATCCTTCCTTTAATAGCAAACTGCCAGTGAATCCCCCGTTGCAGGGTAGATTATTGTATTAATCACCAGATTGTTCACTCATTAATGTTCAATCATCTTCAGTAATGATCAATCCCACATCCGCACTTCGTTAGTGTTTGAAGGGAAAGATGCTTTCACGTTTTACCAGATGTGGCACCTCATATATGGTATCGTTTCGTGTCGACGTTGGTACGAACAGGAAAAAGAGTTGGACAAATAGCGAATCATTTAAATGACTCTTTTTTTTTTTATCTATTTTTTTAAACAAGGTGCACTTTTAGATTTATATAGTGGCCGAGAGAGCTTAACACACTGCAATTCAAGAGAACACATACAATTACAAAAACACCAGCAAATTAAGAAACGATCTTGATCAGTTTGACAGCACATGTGTTGCAAATTCTCACAACACAAACAACATGTTTCTTTACATGCTGCATTTTGTCACAATGCAAACAACTGAAGAAACACACTGCATTTATTAAACAAGCTGCATACTATTAAAACAACGTTTCACATTTAATCATCAGTTTATTTAGGCTAATAATTTACAAATGGACAATGGAATCGTGTAATCGTGTCAGCTCAAAATACCTCACAAATAACAACTTCAACTCTTTGAAACTGCCCCTTTAATGCTTTGATTCTAACTGTGGAATTTGCAACACGTGTGCTGTCAAACTGATCAAGATCGTTTCTTAATTTGCTGGTGTTTTTTGTAATTGCATGTGTTTTTTTAAATTGCAGCACATTAAGCTCTCTTGGCCACCGTAGATTTAAATGGATGTTTTCATTCACTGTGTTACACACTGTAAGGAAGGTCATTTAAAAAAAAAAAACGTAATAGGGGCTCTTTAAAACATGTTTGTTAAAGGGCCATGAAACCCCCCACTTTCGGTTCAAGTCTACCTCAGAAGTTTTTCAAAAAATGCATCATAATGGCCGTGGAGCTCTGCGAGCAGAGGCAGGAGTGGGCGTGGCCAGCAGGGGAGAAGGAGGGGAGCAAACAACTGTTGTCAGTTGGCTCACAAAATGAGACACAAACCGTGAGGAGACCCATGATTTTATAGTTCACAAAGTTAAAATGCAAAGAAATAAACAGAAATGTAATGCCCTGCTACATTTGTTATTCGTAATTTCATATACACACAACGACAATTTATATCATTATAAAGATAACTGTGTTTATATAAACACTATAAATGAGGACTTCTCCCTCAATCCCCGGGTCTAAATGCAGGAGAGGGGTCTGACTGCAGACTCGGTGCAGATGCAATCTGAGCTGCATCCAATGCTTTTTAATGCGCTCACCTAACCCCACCCCTAACTTTACCCCTCACATTGACGTCACTAGCTCCATTGAGGGCATAGTGTCTGACATTGCATCTCTGAGCGATGCAATCTCAGCTTTCATCAAAAAGGCTGCATCCAGATACTATTGGAATGCAGTCTAAGTGCAGCAGGTCTCTTGCCCTGCCTATTTAAACCATTGCTGGTAATCTGGAGGATTTAGATGAACAAAAGCACACGGCGATGTGTCTAAATGTGAACGAACTCAACTGATAAAAGACAAAGTGCGCCATTCTCCAATTCTCCTATTGCTTTCCCGACAAAAATGCTTGCTGCACACATACAGCTTTGCTGTATCGACCCTGACAGGATTGCGGGGAAAAACATGCAACAAACATATGACACATACGACACTTCATGAACGGCTAAATACAGTGTGCCGTGGGTCCGTAGACGCGGTTTCACCCAGTCATCAACACAGGGTCTCACAGCTTGGCACTGGCAGGTCTGTCTTGCCTTCGGAAAGCACGCGCAGTCATGAATATTTAAGAAGCAGGCTCTTCTCATAGGATAAGAAAACTCTGCTATGAATAATAATGAGAAACCGTCGCGTCATCACTCCACTTGCAGTTTTGCGCTACTCCACTGATTTTGATCCCGCCCCAAAAATAATTTAAAACCTGGAAGATTAATTTTTTTTTTTTTTCGGGGTTTTCACCTTTAATGGACAGGATAGTAGAGAGTATTGACAGGAAAGCATGGGGAGCTAAGAAAGGGGAAGGATCAGCATAGACCGCAAGGCGGGAATCGAACTCGGGTTACCGTGGTAATCTGGAGGATTTAGATGAACAAAGCACACGGCGATGTGTCTAAATGTGAACGAATTCAACTGATAAACGACAAAGTGAGCCATTCTCCAATTCTTGTATTGCTCTCCTGACAAAAATGCTTGCTGCACACATACAGCTTTGCTGTATTGACCCTGACAGGATCGCGGGGAAAAACATGCAACAAACATACGACACATACGACACTTCATGAACGGCTAAATACAGTGTGCCGTGGGTCCGTAGACGCGGTTTCACCCAGTCATCAACACAGGGTCTCACAGCTTGGCACTGGCAGGTCTGTCTTGCCTTCGGAAAGCACGCGCAGTCATGAATATTTAAGAAGCAGGCTCTTCTCATAGGATAAGAAAACTCTGCTATGAATAATAATGAGAAACCGACGCGTCATCACTCCACTTGCAGTTTTGCGCTACATCACCGATTTTGATCCCGCCCCAAAAATCATTTAAAACCTGGAAGATGATTTTTTTTGGGGGGGGGTTCACCTTTAATGGACAGGATAGTAGAGAATATTGACAGGAAAGCATGGGGAGCTAACAAAGGGGAAGGATCGGCATAGGACCGCAAGGCGGGAATCGAACTCGGGTCACCGTGAGCACTAGAGTGCATGTGTCGACGCATTAACCCCTACACCACTGGCGCCGACCCTGGAAGATGAAATTAGCTGACCAAAGCTCAAAATGATCCAGTTTTCCCCACAATTAAAGCTAACAGGTGCTAACATTGTCTTAAGTGATGCTCAACACACACAAATCTGTTAAAATCTCAAAAAAAGTACTCGAGGGTTTCTTGAACCTTTAACCAAACATTCCCCCTACACAATATATGTTGGCCGTTTTAAATGTTGATTTCTGCAGTATTTTATGGAGTCAATAGATATTATTTAGTTCTTTTGTTTGTTTTTTTACTGAAAACTGGAAAACTCCAATTTAACAATGAACTATAATAAAATGTATAAGAAACTACTCTTCTTGAGCTCTCCAGGCTACACTGACAAATCCAATGTTACTGATTTTTGAAGCAAGAATCAATTTCTACCTACATTATAAGATTAGAAAACACATTCCCTTTACTTCCTCATAAATATAACAACGCAGCTGTTTTTATTGCTCATAGCTCATATAAAGTGTACTAAAGCAAACCTCTCTGACTTTTTTTTTTCTGGTCTGTGTCCTTTTGACAAACTCGACAGACAGCAGGAATCCGACAGGTGCCCCTTGTCATCCTGTCTTGCACCATCTATTTCGAGGTACATTGAAGGAACTCCAGAATCTGTCATCTGCCCTTTAACAGCACACACTTTCAAACTAAAGTGTCAAATATTCTCAGGTAACGTGCGAAGCAACAGCATATGGTTGTCAGACGGTGAACGTAGTAAAGCAGCAGTGGAGGTCAAACACATGAAGCTCTGAAAATGAGTTCCTCTAATTTTATTTCCACCATAAAATCTGCATGTTTCATTTGCATTTAGCAATTTGCAAGAGAAAATCCCTGCGGTTCCTAAGTAGGAGGGTTTAAAAATTGTAATTATTATTTTTAATAATTTGTATTATTATTATAGTTTCACAGTGCAGAGAAGGTAACTTGTGTTTAAAGTCCACTACGATATCATATTTTAAACTTTAGTTGATGTGTAATGTAGATGTGTGCACATAAACAACATCTCTGAATGTAAGACGCTCAAAGTTCAATGCATAGAGAGACGTTGGCTGCGTCCGAAAACCAAAAACTCCCATACTATACAGTACGATAAAATCAGTATGCGAGCCGAGTAGTATGTCCGAATTCATAGAATTCGAAAATCAGTATTCGAGAAGTACACGGATGACTTAGTACATCCGGCGAGATTCTGAAGTGCGCATCCCATGATGCCCCGCGAGAGAATTCATGAAGCTAGTAGATGTTGTTGATGTAGATATTGTAGTAGGAGTGATTACTTTAGTAGTATCAGAAGTAGTAGGAGACGTTGTTGTAGTAGTTTCAGAAGTAGTAGATGTTGTTGATGTAGATGTTGTAGTAGTAGTGATTACTGTAGTAGTATCAGAAGTAGTAGGAGACGTTGTTGTAGTAGTTTCAGAAGTAGTAGATGTTGTTGATGTAGATATTGTAGTAGGAATGATTACTTTAGTAGTATCAGAAGTAGTAGGAGACGTTGTTGTAGTAGTTTCAGAAGTAGTAGATGTTGTTGATGTAGATGTTGTAGTAGTAGTGATTCCTGTAGTAGTATCAGTAGTAGTAGGAGACGTTGTTGTAGTAGTTTCAGAAGTAGTAGATGTTGTTGATGTAGATGTTGTAGTAGTAGTGATTTCTGTAGTAGTATCAGTAGTAGTAGGAGACGTTGTAGTAGTATCAGTTGTAGTAGATGTTGTAGTAGTATCAGTATTAGTAGACGTAGTAGTAGTAGTAGTTGTTGTTATGGCTGTAGTAGCAGCTGCAATAGTAGTTGTAATATTAGTAACTTTCTGTAGTAGCAGTTGTACTTGTGATTTACTATTATTGTTGTTGTCAGTTATTACTGTTGTCCTTTCTCTTTACTGTCATCATTACTGTCATACATTACTAGCGTTGTTGTCACTCTCTACCACTGACTGGTCTCTTTCTATTTGTTTACTTATATCTATGACACTTGTTGTTTTTCGTTGTTGTTTTTATGTTTTATTTTCTTTGTTTTTGTATGATCCCAATTTGTGTACCTTTTTGCATACTCTAATAAAAAAAAAAAAAAAATGAATGGAAGTGAAGCGACGCAACTGACGCAGGTAGGTCACGTGACCGTGACAAAATGGCGGATGGAGTACGTCCGAATTCCATTCATACTTCTTACATTCATACTAAATAGAGCGTACGTGTCTAACGCCCGAATAGTACGTTTAAATTCAAATGCACCTACCTACTGAGTAGTAGGCGGTTTCGGACCAGCCATTGGCTTTTACAGAGTTAGCTTAGCAAAGCCTACAGTGAACGAAGTTTGGAGACTACAAAAAAATACATCCGGGTTAATGATATCATAAACTCTTCAGGTGACGTGCATAGACCCCGTGCAGCAAAGGGGTGTGGCCAGAGGCACTGTAATGTTATAGCAGAGAAAGCTAAATTGCCATCCAAACGCTGCTATTTCCACAGAGCTTCTTCTGTTTCTGTATTTGGGCTTCCTTAGGACACGACACAAAGAGAGAAGTGCTTACAGTTTAATTTTAATTAAGTTCCAGAGAATTATTAAAAAAATATATAGCTCTAGCATTTGACAAAGGAGAGATTCCAGAATCTCTCTCAGTTCAGTGCTGGACTCGGCTAAAAACTCCTCAAAGAAGGAGCAGCTCCAACCATAATAGACGAAGATGTGGATTGTGAGCCGCAACCTGTAAGTATTTTTATGTGTTAAAATTGATCTATTAAATGCATAGTTTCTAGTGTCAACAGTTTGATGTAGCGAGGATGTAAACAAGGATGTAAACAATGCGAAAAGTGAACTGGTAATGCTGTCATTTAATGGAGTTGTTTAATCCTCTGTTTTAATTCAGCTGGTTTGGTGTGAGGCTGTGGATGTAGTTTTATTTATTATTCTTTCCTTCAGTGATTGTGCTTGTTAACAGCAGGTGTTCATCAGTGTCTGAATTTACTCATTTGTGGTCATTCACTCTGTCTTGTGGACTACACTAATCGACTGATTTAGGGACTTGTGAAGGAGGGTGTATGGTAAGATTTCAGACACTCTGATTAGTTTCTCAAAAACAAAGGTTAGATCTATTACAGCTATTTACTGTATTTTGTCCAGAAATGAGCTGTTAATCATTTAACAGATGTTCACTGTAGCTTGTACAGATTTTTACTGTTAAAATCACAAAAATTTCTTCACAGTGCATATTTATCTATCAAACCGCAACACCCACAATCTTCAGCAGCGCTGCAGTGTCTCTCTATGCAGCCACTTTCCCTGCGTTCTACATCTCAAATAACAAACTCACGAAAACATATGTGAACGCTTCATATTACTTACACATGCTTATTCTAAATATATGTGAAAGACACATGTGAGGTTTTAGAGCAGGCATGAGGTTCAGCTGTGTCCTTTTCATTTTCTGTCTGATTCAGGCTCAAACTGATACGGCTACACTGACTATTTACAAAGCAGAGGCAAAGTGCGTGCTTGTAGAGGCGTGATGCTTTTCCTGGTGATGTGGAGTCGATCCGCGAATCACAGCACAAAAGGTTAGATGACCAATCATAGCCTCTTGAGGGTGGGCATATGGACGAACAGTGTTGGGGAGAATACTTTGTAAATGTATTTAGTTACAGAATACAGAATACCTGCTTTAAAATGTATTTTGTAAGGTATTCCGTTACTTTGCTTAATCCTGGTACTGTATTCTAAATACTTGGAATACTTGCCCTTAAAAACAGCCTTCAAGTCTATTAAATGTCACACTATGCGTTGGTAGCAATTTCTGCAGGAAAACAGAGGGCCTCTAATGCCCATTATTGACTGATAAATAAATAAAACAATATAATTATGTTTATTAAATAATGTTTATTTATCGAAGTGTCAACAAATTCAATTTCTGTTTCTGTAATAAAGATAAAAGTGCTTGAACATAGACAGCATTACTGTCTGTAATATACAGTATATGTATATAATATGCATTTTGCTTACCCTTTGTATTTCACAGTCTGCACAGAAAAAGAGATTGCACTGCACTGTCAGGTTTCGCTCACCCCTCTCATTCTTTAAAGAGAAAAAATGCTTGAACTTCCAAGACATGAATGCATTTTTTCCTTTACTGCTGCTAGAAAGTTGCTTCGGTTGCGGCTCCAACCCCTCGAGCTCCTGGTCTGAATCCTCCATATTTGTACACTCAAGTTAACCAGGGCTGCCAACTTTGGCTAAGGTGTCCCGCCCACATTTGTGTCAGAAAAGCGAACGTAAATTTAAGAAGCGTAAATGAAACCTCTGAAAGCGCAAACAAAACATCAAGCAGCGAATTCACGAATAATGACGGCAAAAAAAAGCAGTTTATTTGAAAATCATGGTTGTTGTTCGGTGTTTGCGATCGTCCTTTTTGCTGCGTGAGAAAATGGAGGTGTGGCGTGAGAGCGTGAGAACAGGGTCATTTGCGTGAGTCTCACCGAGTTAACGCTGGTGATTGCAGTCAGGAGTGTAGCTTCTGTTTCTATGGTTTCGGCGGCAATTTAGTAATATTATTATGGGCCAGACACGCATCGCCCTAAGTATTCCAATGGTATTAGGAAAGTAACTGTATTCTAAATACCCTGTTTAAAAATAGTAACTGTAACGGAATACAGTTACTCATGAATAGTATTCTAAATACGTACCGCCGGTACATGTATTCCGTTACTCCCCAACACTGTGGACGAACTAGGAAATATGATAGTCGATATAGTAGATATATGAAAAAATTATGATTTTCTACAAATGAAGCATGAGTACACATTGCTTTGCATCTTATAAACACAGCCAAGCCTTAAAAATACACTGTGGATCACCCCTTTAATAAATGTATATAAACATTTTTTTCTAGCTTATAGCAGTAAAATAAGTTAATGTCTAACATAAAATAATGTGCAAATGCTGGGAAAATACAGTTTTTAAAACTTATTCTGAAATTATGGATTTTTTTATTTTATTTACTGGTATTTAATTATTTAATTAAGTAGAATTATTGTTAGTTGCTATAAATTGACTTTAAAAATTTTAATATATGTAAAAAAAAAAATTAATTACTAAACCATGTAATTAAACTAAACAACAAAACAGAAAAAACAAAAAAATACAACAACAACAATGATAATAATAATGATAATAATAATAATGATAATAATAATAATGATAATAATAATAATGATAATACTACTACTAATAATAATAATAGATTACTTTATGTCAGCTCTCTGTGTTTATGTAAAATAAAAAAAACAAAAACAAAAATAAAATAAATTAAAATAAAGCACCTTCAAAAAAGATGCTGAAATATCTGAACCCCTCACTTTAAACATTTTTGGGTCAATTATAGTTTTGTTTTGCTTTTTTTTTGTTTTTATGCATGCATTTCCTTCTTTATAGCAAATTATACAAGCTTTTATTTGTCCGTTCATTAATTTTAATACTTGCATGTTCACATTGAACTCTTTGAGGCCTCCAGCTGTGTGTGCCCCTCCTGCGGTGTTTATCCTGGAGGCAATTGTGTTTTACCACTGGGTTTGTGTTGGACTATTATGTGACAGAGGCATAAAACTACACCTAAAAACACACACAATGAGTCAATAATACAAAGCAATTTCCAAGATGCAATATTCAGTTTAAAGGAGGCTTATTATGCCTCTTTTTACAAGAACTAAAATAAGTCTCTGTTGTCCATACAGTGTGTATGTGAAGTTTTAGCTCAAAATACCACGCAAATAATCTTTTACAACTCTTTGAAACTTCCCTTTTTATGCTTTGATGCCATTTTGGTGACTGTTGCTTTAAATTCAAATGAGATTGTGCTTTTTTTTTTAAAGACAGCGAGGCTACATAGTGTGTCAGCATAGTGGCAGATGCAAAAACAATACTAACATCATATGCCAATAAGGGAGAGATTGTCACTAATGTACTTTTTAATGCAATAGTCAAATCCTATTTATTTAAACATCTCGCCTACTGTAAAAAGCAGCTTAAACCAGCCTAGGCAGGTTGGCTGGTTTTAGCTAGTGAACCAGGCTGGTATTAGACAGAGGTGTAAAGAGTACCTGAAAACCATACTTGAGTAAAAGTACAAATACCTTACTGTAAAAATTACTCCATTACAAGTTAAAAGTAAAAGTAAAAGTATTAAAGTATCCGATTTTAAAAGAACTTAAGTATTTTACCCATACTGAATGTAGGCTCAAAGAACACCAAGAAAGGTTTAATTTTCGTAATATATAAATTAAATTGAACACCTTAATATTTCAAAATGGCAGAACAAAATATATTTAAAAAATAGAACAAAAAGTCTCAGTCAAACTCAAATGTTCAAAAAAGGCACAAACAATTTATCAAACAAAAAAAAAGTAGTAAAAGGTAGTAAAACGTAGTAAAAAAAATCTGAGCTGAGTTTGATGTGATTCATCTCTCAGTATCAGAGGGGGGCAATATTTTTTATTTTGAGTAGTCTTTCAATTGATTAATTATGTTTTCTCTGTATTCAAATTAAACAAAGAGGAGCAGTGTTATTTTTCAACTTGGTAAACTACATATAAATTCAAGCTTCGGCTTCATCACTGGCTGCAGCCATGTTGCTAATTTAAACCTGGTATTAGGCAAGCTTCTAATTCACGTTCACATGATTTAGCTCATAAATAGCATACAGTACCTTCAGCACCCTGCAGTTGGCGATATCGCCTCATCCACCCAACAAATTAGCTGTGGTAGATAAAGATGCTGACTTGTCGTGCACAATCACAATGTAATGAGTAATGGTAAGCATCTGTTCAAATGTAGTGGAGTAAAAAGTACATATATTCAATCAAAAATGTAGTCAAGTAGAGAGTAAAAGTTGCTTATATTTTTGATACTCAGTACAAGTACAAAGTAGCCAAAAAAAATACTTAAGTAAAGTAAAGTCCATTTACTCAAGTACTTTACACCACTGGTATTGGAGGGGTTTTGGCCACTTCCAGGCTGGTTTCCAGCCATTTCCAGCCTGGACTTAGTTGGTCAGGCTGGGAGATGACCAGCTAAAACCAACTTGACCAGCCTAGCCTGGCTGGGAGCCCAGCCAAAACCATCTATGTCCAGCTTAAACCAGGCTGGTCAAGCTGGTTTCAGCTGGGTTTATCTGGTCATTTTCCAGCCTGACCAGCTAAGACCAGGCTGGAAATGGCGGGAAACCAGCCTGGAAGTGGCCAAAACTCCTCTAAAACCAGGCTGGTCAACCAGCTAAAACCAGCCAACTAGCTTAGGCTGGTTTAAGCTGGGTTTTTTTCAGCAGGGTCTTTAATATCCTGACATTTGCCAAATGTATGTGTATTTCTTTCTAACATTGTTATTTTATTTAAATGATTATTCTACCTTGAACTAAAAGAGTGGTCAAAATGACACATTTCAGTGTCTTCTACTTTTCCCTGTGACTTTTAATCAATCAATCAACCTTTATTTAAATAGCACCTTGCTACAACCAAGGTTGACCAAAGTGCTTTACACCAATAAAAAACGAATCATACACAGCTTAAAAACCAGACAATGCAAAACAATACAGGACACATCAATAAAATACAACAAACATTAAAACAGAGAGAAGTGTCAGTGCTATCTAATATGCATTGACTTTGAATATGCGTGCATCTGTTGCCTAGCAACTTCATGCCAACATAAACATAACTTTCTGATAACAAAAGCTTAACTTTACTTCATACATGCCCTTCAGAACATCATATTCAGTACCACACTTGTAGTCTAACTCATACACATATATACTGTAAGCTGATTTAACAAAAAGATCACATTTTACTGTAATAACTTCATCAAATATGACAACAGACATTCAATGCTTAATTGTAATATATCAATAGAAGCTTCGAATGTAAATTTGACAACACAATATGACGTCTTATACGAGTACGGTACGCAGATTAGCTAAATTAATTCACGCCTCCTCCTGAAGTGACGTACGATGCACCTTCGCCGTTTGCAATGCCTTGAAACATTGTTTTCCAGCCACAGCCGCGCTTCATTCTTGAACTCTTTAGTTTGTCTAAAGTGATGTATCCAAACTATATAGTATACTATGAGCAGGGATACAATCAGCCAGCGCAGTCGTCCCTCCATAGTCAAAAGCAACATTTTGTGTCTGCCGGTTTGTTTATTTGCGGGAGTTCCATTGGCATTTTCCCGCACTTGAATTCTGACCAATCGAAAAGCAGTTTAGGAAATATGTTCAACAACATCTGGCCAATGAGTGATGTGGATTTTGACACATGGTTCTTTTCAACTGGTTCGGACCAAAGCAGTCAGTGTGGTGTGAAAACAACCCAAGGTTGGCAGAAAATGCTACAACGTATCATTTTTTGCCCTTGGTCCTGACCAATTGAAGTGAACTCCAGATGTGAAAGCACCCTTAATTATTTTATGCTCAATCCTCTTAAATGTGTAAAAACTAAAGAGTTAGATGAATTTTTTCATGTTGTCCTAACACAAATACAAACTATATAATAGTGTGAACCCCACAATTTTCACTCACTAGCAACTTTATTAGGTACACATTAATAGTACCGGGTTGGACCCCCTTTTGCCTTCAGAACTGCCTTAATCTTTCATGGCATAGATTCAACAAGGTACTGGAAATATTCCTCAGAGATTTTGCTCCATATTGACACAATAGCATCACGCAGTTGCTGCAGATTTCTCGGCTGCACATCCATGATGCGAATCTCCCGTTCCACCACATCCCAAAGGTGCTCTATCAGATTAGATTTGCTGACTGTGGAGGCCATTTGAGTACAGTGAACTCATTGCCATGTTCATGAAACCAGTCTGAGATATTCACGCTTTATGACATGGCGCGTTATCCTGCTGGAGATAGCCATCAGAAGATGGGTACACTGTGGTCATAAAGGGATGGACATGGTCAGCAACAATACTCAGATAGGCTGTGGCGTTGACACGATGCTCAATTGGTACTAATGAACCCAAAGTGTGCCAAGAAAATATCCCCCACACCATTATGCTGCGTTCACACCAGACGCGGAATGCGCTATTCGCGCGTAAATAGACGCGTGAACATTTGAGTTTACTCGCTTCATTCGCGCGTCAAATTCACTTCAGAACAGACACAGATTTGCGTCATGGGCAGGGCTTCTGTCTGCCTGGTGACTGTAGCTTCGTTGCTAAATGGCTAACATGGATTTTATTGATAAAATAACTGTGTTTATGTGCTTTATGAAGGCTGTAAAACAGCGTTGATACGTTTGAAGCAGTGTCTAAGTCCACTAGATACTTTCAGAGGTGCACCCAGCTCTGTGAGCTCATAAACTCCTCCAGAAACTTAACCTGGATGACGAAGGCTTTCAGCGGTGCTTCTGACTGAGCCAAGCCCAGTTTGATGAACTGTTGTCGGTGTCGGCTGGAGGATTTCTCCCGGACACCAACAACAGGTGCTATGTCACAATCATGCCCCCACAAGAGCAAGCCCCTGATTGGAGCGAATGTGCGAAGAAGTTTAGATTTTTGAACTCGAGCGCGTCAAACGCACAAAACGCTCAATTCGCGCAGCGCCATTTGCGCGTATCGTGCCATTCGTGCAATTTGCGTCATTCGCGCTGCGCCATTCACGTGTATCGTGCCGCAGGATGCCTATTTGCGCATTTGCATTGACTTAACATGCAAATCACTCGCGCTTGACACTTCTTGACGCTTCTTCCGCGTCTGGTGTGAACGCAGCATTACACCACCACCACCAGCCTTTCCTGTTCTTAGCTGACAGGAGTGGCACCCAGTGTGGTCTTCTGCTGCTGTAGGCCATCCGCCTCAAGGTTGGACGTGTTGTGTGTTCAGAGATGCTCTTCTGCATACCTCTGTTGTAACGAGTGATAATTTTAGTTATTTAAGCTTGTCAGCGCGAAATAGTCTGGTCATTCTCCTCTAAACTCTGGCATCAACAAGGCATTTGCGCCCACAGAACTGCCGCTCACTGGATATTTTCTCTTTTTCAGACCATTCTCTGTAAACCCTAGAGATGGTTGTGCGTAAAAATCCCAGTAGATGAGCAGTTTCTGAAATTCTCATGCCAACAACCATGCCATGTTTAAAGTCTCTTAAATCATCTTTCCTCCCCTTTCTGATGCTCAGTTTGATCTGCAGCAGATCGTCCTGACCCTGTCTACATGCCTAAATGCATTGAGTTGCTGCAATCTGACTGGCTGATTAGACATTTGCGTTAACGAGCCGGTGGACAGGTGTACCTAATAAAGTGGCCGGTCAGTGTATATTTTAGTACTTATAGAATTCTATTAGCTCTAGTGTTAATTGACGAGATATCTTGTCAATGGCAGGGAAAGAGTTTGAAACATGTTGTTAACAAACTTTACAGCATGCACATGACCTTCATGATGCTGACATATTACATCTGAATGCATTGTGCTCCTAACACAGAAGTTTTGTAGTGTTTTGCCTGTAGAACGCAGGGAAAAAGATCTGCTCTGAAGCATCCATATGTCTTATCAAAGAAGACATCAAGCCGTGACAGCGAGCGGATTAAAATGAAAACAGATCCAGCTAAACATCTTAGATTATTTAATAGAATCACCGGCATCAGAGAGAATCAGTAATGTCAGTCTAGGGGAGATGGAGATATTGAGTAATTGGTACGCGGGGCAACATTACAGGCCTGCAAATGCACATTTTAAGCAAGCCGGCTTCAGGTGAATATTTAAAAGAGGAAAATGACACGGTAATAGCGGGAGAAGAGCTGATTGGCAGGGCTATGAGAATGAACTGTCAGTGATGGAAAGAATCGCATCTTGAGAAGTAAATCCATTTATTTACAGCGCCCCTGAGGACTGACGCCATATTCGCCTGTCTCGCGTCTTCTTACAGCCTGTAATTTCATATTCTGCTTTTTTTTTCTCACCTCTCCCTGTAATTAATGGCTGGTGTCACATAAAACATATACGTTCTGTTTTATGTCTTTTTTTAGGAGGAGCTGTTGTCAGTTTACGTTTCCTATACTGCCACATTGGCTTCCGTATGCTGATGTATGTATTTTATATTGTTTAGGATTAGTAGACAAACATATCGCTCTATCAGTCATTACATGCATTCGTTTAGCAGATGCTTTTATGAGGAGCGACTGACGAATGAGGAAAACGACAAAGCGATTCATCCTGAAGAGACATTAGGATGAGATGAGCTATGATATACAGTAAGCTACAAGACTGTTTAGAGGGTATAGAGATAAAAAACAGAAATATCAAATATTCATTCATTCATTTTCCTTTGGCTTAGTCCCTTTATTTCTCAGGGGTCCGAATGAACTGCCAACTTATTCAGCATATGTTTTACACAGCGGATGCCCTTCCAGCTGCAACCCAGCACTGGGAAACATCTATACACACTCATTCGCACACACACACTACGGCCAGTTTCATTCATTCATTCATTTTCTTGTCGGCTTAGTCCCTTTATTAATCTGGGGAGCACCTGGAGGAAACCCACGCGAACACAGGGAGAACATGCAAACTCCACACAGAAACGCCAACTGACCCAGCCGAGATTCGAACCTGCGACCCTGTGACCTTCTTGCTGTGAGGCGACAGCACTACCTACTGCGCCACTGCGTCGACTACGGCCAGTTTAGTTTATTCAATTCACCTATAGCGCATGTGTTTGGACTGTGGGGGAAACCAGAGCACCCGGAGGAAACCCACACCAACATGGGGAGAACATGCAAACTCCACACAGTAATGCCAACTGACCCAGCAGGGGCTCGAACCAGCGACCTTCTTGCTGTGAGGTGACAGTGCTAACCACTGAGCCATCGTGTCGCCCCGAAATATCAAATAAATAAGATTAAAATAAATAAATCTACATATCAATTTATATGTAAGGCCAGACAGAATCTGCAGACATTTTTTGATATTTCTGTGCAGAAAAAAATAAATAAAAAAATGCAGTACATATACATTTAATTTGTGCAGAATGATTTTCTGAGGATAGTAACTATAAACTTAAAAATATAAAATAAAAATATTATAAAAAAAAAAGAAAGAAAAAAAAAAAAAAAAAAAAAAAAAAATATATATATATATATATATATACAGCTGAAGTCAGAATTATTAGCCCCCCTAAATTATTAGCCCCCCTGTTTATTTTTTTTTCCCAATTTCTGTTTAACGGAGAGCAGATTTTTTCAACATATTTCTAATCATAATAGTTTTAATAACTCATTTCTAATATCTGATTTATTTTATCTTTGCCATGATGGCAGTAAATAATATTTGACTAGATATTTTTCAAAACACTTCTATACAGCTTAAAGTGACATTTAAAGGCTTAAGTAGGTTAATTAGGTTAACTAGGCAGGTTAGGGTATTTAGGGTTATTGTATAATGATGGTTTGTTCTGTAGACTATTGAAAAAATATATAGCTTAAAGGGCTAATAATATTTCTACTAAATATGGCATTACAAACTATAATGTAAATAAATGATACAAACATTTGCATATTAGTCTATGATGCTGAATAAACACTGAATTAATATATATATATATATATATATATATATATATATTTTTTTTTTTTTTTGCGCACATTTACATAAGCAAATAAATATACTTAATAAGCTAAAATATCTGTTGAAATCTGCAGATTTGTTTGCGCACAGATTCCGTGTGGGCCATATACAGTATGCAGACATAATAATAGTTTCAATTTAAAATCAAATTAAAACGTATTTGCAATATATAACAAATAGCAATGAACTTGATCTTAATGCACATAAAACAAATTATCATGTTCTGCAAAATGCTATAAACTGTAAACTTTAAGTATATATAGTTGAAGTCAGAATTATTAGCCCCCGTTTTATTTATTTATTTTTTTATATTTCCCAAATTATGTTTAACAGAGCAAGGAAATTTTCACAGTATGTCTGATAATATTTTTTCTTCTGAAGAAAGTCTTATTCGTTTTATTTCGGCTAGAAAAAAAACTGTTTTTAATATTTTTAAAAAATATTAAATTTTTAAATATTATTTCTTAATATTATTGTTAAGCTGTATAGAAGTGTCTTGAAAAATATCTAGTCAAATATTATTTACTGTCATCATGGGAAAGATAAAATAAATCAGTTATTAGAGATGTGTTGACAAAAGTCTTCTCTCCGTTAAACAGAAATTAGGGAAAAATATAAACAGGGGGACTAATAATTCAGGGGGGCTAATAATTCTGACTTCAACTATATATATATATATATATATATATATATATATATATATATATATATATATATATATATATATATATATATATATATATAAACAATGACAAATATGTTATTATGGATTTAATTTTACACCTCTGATACTCAAAGATGCAAATGAACATCAACATCATCAATAAGATAACATGTACTGTATACCATTTACATACCACCAAGGTTTTATGATCTCCAGTGCCTACAAACCCACACATGCACTTTAACTTTTATTTCACATAATTAAGACCATGACTCAAAACAAACACTAAATGCACATGCCTGAAGTTGATCTTTGGAAAATGTTAATTGTGCAGCTTAGAGTCATTGATCTCCCTCTCTGTAATATTACTGTCAGCAAAGTCAGTTTATCCACAAATAAACTGAAAGTATAGTAAAACAGTGTTATATGTACAGTTATTTTAATATTGAGACATTATAGTGGTAGTTTTGCTGATAATAATATATTATATATGATTTTAACCACAGAAAAAAGGGCATTTGAGTGTGCTTATTTTATTGTATCTCACATTTTATTTCATGTTTATTTCATCTCCCAAAATCATTGTATTTTTGATGATTTTAATTAACTATATTTGTCCCTTGTCGAAAAGGTCTAGCAAAAAGACCATGAGCTGATAAATATCTACAACAATTTTATCAAAATATCATCATAAAAATCAAAACAAAGTAAGTGTTTTTGTGAAGTAAGACTGCAAACGATTAATTAAAACCTAATTAAGTTTTTTTTTTCTTTCTAGATTTTACCTTAAATGTACAATAAATTTTAGCCATACGGCATTGGCAAAAATAATTATTCATTCATTTTCTTTTTGGCTTAGTCCCTTTAATAATCCGGGGTCGCCACAGCAGAATAAACCGCCAACTTATCCAGCACGTTTTTACGCAGTAGATGCCCTTCCAGCAGCAACCCATCTCTGGGAAACATCCACACACACTCATATACTACACAAAAACAAAAATATCACAATAAAAAAAAACAAGGTAAGTATTTCTGGGAAGCAAGACTGCAAAAGATTAAATAAAAGCTTTATTCATTAAGATTTTTTATTATTTTTATTTAAATGGACAGTAAATAAAAGCAATAAGGCATTGGCAAAAATATAATATCATAATAAAATGATACAACATGAACAAAACTATCACATTAAAAAACAAGGTAAGTATTTTTGGGAAGCAAGTCTGCAAAAGGTTAATTAAAAGCTTAGTTCAAGTTTTTTAAATATTATTTTAATTAGTTTTGATTGTATCTTAAATGTACAATACTGAAGATATAATTAATTATACTGCAATCGTAGATTTTTCCCTATACTCTTGTTTATATTTTAATTAATCTGTAAATAAGTTTACTTTTTCTACATTTATTGAAAACATATCATATTATTTCATGCAGTTTGCGGTGCTCAAATAAAGATATTTAATTTCCAGGATTTTCAGGTAATTTACCTGGGGAATAAATAAGGCAACAAAGAATTCTGCAACTAATTGCTTACAATATGACACCAAAATGTTTTTAACAGGCTTTACTTTTTTTCTCTCTTCATCCAGATCAGTTGATTCTAGTCTGACTGTCTTTTTGAATGGCTTGAAAAAATTCAGAAGCCAAAGGAACATCTATTGCCAGCCTGCAAAAAATCATTCAAATTCATGTATTCGCTACCCCACATTGCACACACACACAGCTGAGGTGTGAGGAGGATTCAGTTTGAAGTTGTTGGAGAAATAATAATATCTGCTTTTATTTCGATCAGTGCTGAGGCAAGATCTGGTCCGGGCGCTGCTGTTTCATTTATAATAATGCTGTTATACGGGGGGCTAATGTTGTTGTGTTGTTGGCAGGCAGATTTTGATGTTGCTAAAACAAGCATCTGTATCACTATCCCTCATGCAAAACCTCAGGGGTTTGTTTTAAACCACTTACCCTCCGTATAAAACTTTGATGCATAATTCAGCCTGCAGATTTGCAATTACAACCACCTAGCAAAGACATACAGTTGAAGTCAGAATTATTAGCCCCCTTTGATTTTTTTTTCTTTTTAAAATTTTCACAGTATGTCTGATAATATTTTTTCTTCTGGAGAAAGTCTTATTTGTTTTATTTCGGCTAAAATTAAAGCAGTTTTGAATTTTTTAAACACCATTTTAAGGACAATATTATTAGCCCCTTTAAGCTATTTTTTTTTTCTGATAGTCTACAGAACAAACCATCATTATACAATAACTTGCCTAATTACCCTAACCTGCCTAGTTAACCTAATTAACCTAGTTAAGCCTTTAAATGTCATTTTAAGCTGTATAGAAGTGTCTTGAAAAATATCTAGTAAAATATTATTTACTGTCATCATGGCAAAGATAAATGAGTTATTAAAACTATGTTTAGAAATGTGTTGAAGAAATCTTCTCTCTGTTAAACAGAAATTGGGGAAAAAAATAAACAGGGGGGCTAATAAATCTGACTTCAACTGTAGCAACACCCTAGCAACCGATTTGTATGTATCATTTGTAAATGCCTTATTAACAAACTTGAATCAAAGTGTATAATAAAGTGTTTAACACTTTAGTTTAAAGGGGACATATTATGCAAAATTACATTTGAATAAATGAATAAGTTAATACATAAGATTTGACTATTGCACTTTTAAAAAGACATTAAAGGAACCTATACTGCAAAAATCCCTTTTATAAGATGTTTTGTTATGTTTTTGTTTATGTTTGGATTTTGTTTCAAGTTATCACATGAGTAACAGTGCAATAAGGCTGTATATAGGCACTAGTGGGAGCATACATGTCAACATTTGATTGTGAAAATAAGGGATATGCCCACTATAATAAGCAACAAATCCCTGACTAAATCTGTTCTTCTGGAACTGTTTCATTGTAAATAAACAGTTGAACTCTCAGTAATATGTTTTATTATTATTATTTACAAAAGAACAAATAAATAGTATACATTAGCAGCAAATAAATTAGCAAACAGTTCAGCTTATTAAAATTAATAGCTATTATAAAGGGCGTGTCACACCGGATGCGCCGCGACATGGCGCGCACATGACAGTTGAAAGTATCGCACACCAGACGCGCACATTTGCATGCTATTTAAAATTAAACTAATCAGATGGCGCTCTGTGGCGCGGCAGAAATGTGAACAGTGTCCTGAGTCGTGGCTGGGCGCCATGGACAGCCGCCGACTTGCGGCGCCGGTGTGTATAACCTGATAGAAACCTGCTTAAAAAAATAGAATTAAGTTATCAAATCTCATTAATCTTTTCTTCACTGTATAACTTACACATTCTGATTAAAGAGCAGCGAATGAATCTCATTTATTTGGATTTTTTGTTTGATTACATTAAATAACAGAGGTGTCACTTTAAAAATGCACAGGACTAACATTATAATGAAAGCATTCGATTGCTTTCCTGATTATTTATGCTCATTTAGGACAAAATTAATTGTGTTTGGAAAAAACCCCACCAAGGTCGACATCTTTAGATGTTATTATTATTAATTATGTGTATATGTCTCTTCGCTTCAAATCGCGTGTACACAATCCGTTTGGGAAACAGCGTGTATTTATCACTATGGAGCGCTTCAGCTGACAGTCACGCAACGCTATATGACTGCTTTGAGGATTGCAGAGGAGGGGCGACGGCACCTGTAATGAAAAAGAAGGGAATCCCGCCATTTTTATATTTATTTCAAAGTGTTTTCATGCCTAAATAAAGCGAAAAGCACAGAACAGACTCACATTTACGAGCAAGGGGTGGTTCGGCGGTATGTTTTGCATATAGGGACGATTGGCTCTTAAAATGTTTATTGCCACCCTTCAGAGAAAGACTGAAAATACAGGAAAATGCTTTTATGGGATGATAACGGGATAGAACTGGAAAATACGTGAGAATCCTGTGAAAAACGGGAAGGTTGACAGGTGTGAGTGGGAGGCGTGCGTTGCCTTAGTGCCTCACCAGTGACGATATACAGCCATATTGCACTGCTGCGAGTGTGATATTGCGTTCATACAACAATTCCACAGCATAGTCATGTATATAAAAAAGGAAATCAAACACGGAGACTAAAAATCTTTTTGTAATATAAACTACTTTCTTCCTCCATTCATTCCCATCTGCAGCAGAAACTATTGCTTATTTACAAACGTCAATTTAGAGCTTGCATTTGAATGATTCTCTAGCGTAATGTCTAAATTAATGACAAAACAGGTGATTTTGCTCACATTTTAAGATTATAAGGCTGAACGGCATGAAATGCCATCAGTCTACAGAGATTTACCAGTATTTCTCTGTTGCAATCGGGAGATCACAATAATTAATGCAAAAAAAGCTAAAGCAAAGCAAACACTACCAGATTACTGTTGTGTTGCGGGCATTTCTTCTTTCTTTCTTTGTACTGAACTAGTCTGCAGTAATGAAAACAGGAGACTCATAGAAAACAAACAGATGGCAAACCAAAAAGTAACTCAGGCTTATACAAAAAGTGGCCAAAACAAAATACATACATTCCTGATATGTGAGTCCCATCTTACCCTCAATACACAATACTACTATGATGGTATAAACACAGCACTACAACATACAAAAAAGAGAGATCGACTTTGAAAGTCACTTACCAGTTTTATGATGATTTGATCAGATGTAGTTTAAAATGACACTGGGGTTTTCCTCCTTTTAAGGGCTTACTATGCTTTCTCTGTCTCCATCTTGTGGATGGCGCTTTGTTTCCAAAATTATAAATATTTAAAATAGGCACTATCCTTATAAATAAACTGCATAGCTGCAATCTAAACAACTACATTCTTACCTGAAAAAACCTCAAAAGTACATTATGTTGTCCAACAGCTGCAATATTTGTCAAACTGTAGTGAGCTTCACTGTTGCCAACTATTTTCAACGAAAAGGCGCTAAGCTCTGCCTGAAAAGTAGCTAAAAGTCGCTAGATTACGTCATACGCTAATTTGCATATTACTGACGTCATCACGTTCTACCGTTTCTGTTTAACAGCCTATGGTAAATAAATGGGGTATTATATTTGCACTACGCCTTATGTAAGCATGTCAATTTAACTAAATTTATTGCTGTTTGAATACAGTATATCATTATAGATGAGTAGTGAATTTGCAGTAATCTCTCAGACATAATAAACTCAGACAAGTTCTGAAACTCTCACTTAAAACATCTCTGATTGTGAACAAGAAAAGAATAAACGGTCAAATCGAATTGTTAAAATAAAGGAGAAGCAGATCGGTTTGACTGTACAAGGGAAATACCTTCACACTGCCAGTGCTAAATCATTTGCCGTCGGTACGCAGAGGGGTGATCTGCTGTCAGGCTGCAGGTGGGAGAGGCTGCTGTAAGAGGACTGGGCTTCCTGTCAGTGCTCTGAGGTGGGGGAGGGGCCGGCGGCATCACCCGCAGCTCATTGAGAAGAGTAGGAACGGTACAGTAATGGACAAACGACAGTCTATAAAAATCTTCAGTAACACACAAAAAAGTTACTAGTCGCTTTTTTGAACATTTGTCACTAGGAGGGTCTGAAAAGTCGCTAAATCTAGCAGCAAAGTCGCTAAGTTGGCAACACTGGTGAGTGAGGAATCTGTACCAGAATATTGCCAATCAGCCAATCAGATTCGAGAACCAGACAAAACTGTAGTATAAATAATTATGTGTGTGTGTGTGTGTGTGTGTGTGTGTGCGTGCGTGCGTGCGTGCGTGCGTGCGTGCGTGTGTGTGTGTGTGTAAAGTGTGCCAACCAATGTTAGCATTTTTTATTTTATGAGAACCAGATTTACAAACCGCTGTAGCAGGATTTCCTGACTTAAAAATTTCCCCCAGACAGCCAGCAGCTCACTAGAATGCATTTAATGCAATTTATACCTTAATAAAATCCTGTTATAAATCCCCCGGCTCGGGATGTCGGAAAACAACCTGAGCCAGAATGCGAGGGAATTATTTGAGCGCTCGGCTTTGCAAGTGTTTTTGAGTGTCTCACCTGGGACACTGTCAGAACCAAACACCCTTTCTGCCCTTAGAAAGTCAAGTGCATCATCCAAAAAAGTGTCAACATCCCAAATCCTCCCTACAATCCTCCTGCAATTTCAAGGGAAAATCCCTGAACCTCACCATACTGCCAGCAGCTCTCATAAGCAGACTTTTATCCCGCATCACCGAAATGTCACTATGATGCCATATCCAACTCATTTCGGAGGATGTCATTAGTTTACGCAAGGTTAAACTTTTAGGAAAGGAAAGAGGGAATGCATGAGTCTGGCTTTAAAACATCAGGGATTTCAGTGCATTCAGATCCACACCATGTTGCAGATTTAGAGCTTACTGAATAATATGTCATGAGAATGTAAAATAGCTTAGAAACATACATGTCACATTAATCTACAGTATAACTATGTTGGACTGACAATGCCAACATACAGTAAAAATAGAAATATTTTAGCATAATTTTCTTAACCTGTGTTTGCTTACAGCTTTTGAGCTACAAACTGCAAACTTGACAGCCGCTAATAATACTAGCACTAGCAATGTGCTTAAATTCTCAATGCTAGAATATGCTGTTAAACAGTTATACATGCTAAATACAAATTAGAAACATGTTGGTTTAGACTAGCAATTATTCTAGCATTGCAAAAACATGCTAACAACAAGCTGATCTATGCTAGCATTGTTGTGAACATGATAACAACATACTAGTAAATGTCAATAGCAGACAGGTAAGCGATGTGCTAATTCATATTAACAATAGTTATGCTGAACATGGGACATGCTAAAAATATTGACAGCCTGCTGACAAAATGTTTTGAAATGCTATTAACATGCTAATGCATGTTAGCATATCCTTAAAATGTCAATAAGCAAAAGATTTATTAGCATTTATGCCAAGTCACTTTAGCAATAATGTGCCATCCATGCTATGATTGCAAATAAATGATATATGCTAATGCATGCTAACAATGTGCTGAACATTGCATCAACTTGCTAAACCATGCTAATAATGTGCAAAAATATTTCAATACTAATAACAACACATGTTAGCCATAACAAAATGGTAAGCAAACTTGTCTAACACGCCAAAGATGTTTTAGCATAGTAGTTTAGACTATCAATGTGTTAACCATGTTATGAACATGCTAAACCTGCTAACCCTGCTGAAAAATCCAGCTTAAACCAGCCTAAGCTGGTTGGCAGGTTTAAGCTGGTTGACCAGCCTGGTTTTAGAGGGGTTTTGGCCATTTCCAGGCTGGTTTCCAGCCATTTCCAGCCTGGTCTTAATTGGTCAGGCTGAAAAATGACCAGCTTAAACCAGCTAAAACCAGCTTGACCAGCCTGGTTTAAGCTGGACATAGCTGGTTTTGGCTGGTCAAGCTGGTTTTAGCTGGTCAACTCCCTGCCTGACCAGCTAAGACTAGGCTGGAAATGGCTGGAAACCAGCCTGGAAATGGCCAAAACCCCACTAAAACCAGGCTGGTCGACCAGCTAAAACCAGCCAACCAGCTTAGGCTGGTTTAGGCTGGATTTTTCAGCGGGGAACAACTTGCTGTTAATGCTCCCCAATGTGCTAACCATGCTAGCAAAATGCTTATTCATGCTATTATATTATATTATATTATATTATATTATATTATATTATATTATATTATATTATATTATATTATATTATATTATATTATATTATATATTGTTATTATTTTATATTATATTATATTATATTATATTATATTATATTATATTGTTATTATATTATATTGTTATTATATTATATTATATTATATTATATTATATTATATTATAATAAATTGTTATTATATATTATATTATATCATATTATATTATATTATATTATATATTATATTATATTATATTATATTATATTATATTATATTATATTATATTATATATTATATTATATTATATTATATTATATTATATTGTTATTATATTATATTATATTATATATTATATTATATTGTTAATATATTATATTATATTATATTGTTATTATATATTATATTATATTATATTTTATTATATTACATTATATATTATATTATATTAAATTATATTGTATTATATTATATTATATTATATTATATTATATTATATTGTTATTATATATTATATTATATTATATTATATTGTTATTATATTATATTATATTGTTATTATATTATATTATATTTTTATTATTCATTCATTCATTTTCTTGTCGGCTTTGTCCCTTGCGGGGTCGCCACAGCGGAATGAACCGCCAACTTATCCAGCACGATTTTACACAGCGGATGCCCTTCCAGCCGCAACCCATCTCTGGGAACTTCCACACACACATTCACACTCATACACTATGGACAATTTAGCTTACCCAATTCACCTGTACTGCATGTCTTTGGACTGTGGGGGAAACCGGAGCACCTGGAGGAAACCCACGCGAACCCAGGGAGAACATGCAAACTCCACACAGAAACGCCAACTGACCCAGCCCAGCCGAGGTTCGAACCTGCGAACCTGCGACCCAGCGACGTTCTTGCTGTGAGGCAACAGCACTACCTACTGCGCCACTGGGTTGCCCTATTTTTATTATATTATATTATATTATATTATATTATATTATATTATATTATATTATATTATATATTATATTATATTAAATTATATTATATTATATTATATTATATTATATTATATTATATTATATTATATTATATTATATTATATTATTCATTCGCTCCTCATTTTCTGTCAGTTTCTGTAGGCTTGTGTATTATTGATCAGACTGTAAATGTAGGACAGAGCCAGCAGTGATTACCCACGAGGCCCTCTGATTATCTGAAGGAGCTCACGATTCTCTCTTACTGTATAACCAAGAGTCCTGATCTTTCTGTGTGTCATGTAAATCTGCTCCTGTATACTGATAATACTACATCTCTGATTCATTTTCACTTTAAATATGACAGTACAGTAGCAGATTTGTATTGTAATGGTAGTGAAAATATACATGTCTTAATTCATAATAATTTTTTTGACCTCAAGAATCATAGATTTCTGTAATTTATATAAAGGAAACACAGAGAAACAGAGAGAAGCTACATTTTATAATGGAAGTCAATGGGGCAGAAACAGCCACTAACATAATGAAAGGGTAGTACATTTAAACAATACACAAGGGTTCAATTCTTAGTCTCTTTATTAATCAGAGGTCACCACAGCGGAATGAACTGCTAACTTATCCAGCATGTGTTTTACGCAGCGGATGCCCTGGAAACACCCATACACTCTTGCATTCAGACCCACACATACACTACGGCCAACTTAGTTCATTCAATTCAACTATAGCGCATGTGTTTGGACAGTGGGGGAAACCAAAGCACCCGGAGGAAACCCACGCCAACATGGGGAGAACATGCAAACACACAGAAATGCCAACTGACCCAGCCAGGGTTCGAACCAGCGACCTTCTTGCTGTGAAGCGATCATACTACCCACTGCGCCACTGTGATGCCTATATTATATTATATTATATTATAAAACTTTCTCATTTATGAGGGTTAACTGATTTAGCTACAAACATGTTTTATGAAAATAATTGTGTTTCTCATCATTTTGCTTCATCGATGCTCTTTTCACAGACTCATTTTATCTAGCTGGCCTTATTAAAGTGAATTTACTAGATGGGGACAAATCATACTTTCCCAGGAATACAAATGTCACTTTGGCCATTTAAATCTCTTCATGACTGATAAAGTTTCATTTATTGCTGTAGGTACTTAATCTAGTGGCTGATTGGGAACATCTGCTTGATAAATGACTTGCATAAAATTAACAGTGAAGAAACACACCGATAAACGCGGTGGGTAGGTGACGGCTCTAAAGGGAACCTTTCTTTCTCACTAAACATTTGCTCAAGACTTGAAGAAAAGCTTTTCACAGCAAAACAAAAGTCGAAGAAAACAAAAGTAAAAGTCAAGTGAATACATTAGCATCTAAAGTATGTTAGACAAAGAACTGTTTGGTGTGATTATTCAGTAGGAAGAAATAGTTGGAAGAAATAAAAAGTGTTATTGTCTCCAAATGTTTGAACAGTATTTCAAAAGCAACATGACAACTAACATGCTAAGTACATGTTAGCATACCTACTACTTCATGCTACCAACATGTTAAAACATGCTATGAATATGTTTTAGTAAAATGCTAACAAAATTCAAATGTATACCATAGTTTTAAAACAAACAAGCAAAACATACAAGCTAGCAAGGAAACAACCCAGGCTCATTCTGAAAACGTAGCCCTATATACATTTCTAGAGAGCCCCAAATACAGGAGCGACGTTTTTTTTTTTTTTTTTTTGCAATCTTTGTTTTCGCGAATCGACCAGATATTGCTGTGTACGCTTTTTCAGATCTCAAATTTCTCTCGAGAGTGCCATTCGTGCCTGCTGTTCTCGTGTAAATCCACCAGAGGCCGCTGTCGACTGACTGACTGACCGACCGACCGACGTTCGACTGACCCACCCTCCTCCTTCCCTAAGCCCAACCGATAGTGTTTTCAATAGCACTGATTGACCAGTGCCCACTCACTTCTCTAAACCGACAGTTTAACAAAGCAATTTAGAAAAAGTAAAGCCTTCGTCTGATTTTTACATTTTCAGATTTTACCACATTCTCACCCTGTTATTAACTTATTTATTTTATTTTTTTAGCTTCTGTTTTTGTCTTACCTGCTTTCTGGAACTGTTCTTCACCGGACTTGGTCATCGTGGTCAACTCCTCTCTGCGTCTCAAGTCTGCCGACGTACATGACGAGCAACTGAACAAACTGGTAATATCGGTAAAGCCATCCATACAGAGGTAAGCGGTCAGTTGGTAAGCATTCTACGTTTTCAGAATGAGCCTATGTTGCAAGGAAAGCTTGCTAAAACATGCTAGCAACTGGTTAATTTATAATTGTTAGAATGTTAGAAATAATAATAACAGATGTTTTATGTGTTTTAAAATGTTAGCAGCATGCTAACACCATCACGTTAGCAAACTGTTAAACATGCTGGTGACATGCTACTATTTAGTTTTTTCTTGAAGTCCAGTATACCCTAATGGAAATACAGAACTTATTAAACCAACACAGGCTCATTCTGAAAACGTAGTCCTATATACGTTTCTGGAGACTCCAAATTATGTAGCCAGAGGTACGTATGGCTGCATTTCATTTTTTAAACAAACGCTAGGGGCCGGTATGACTCCATTTCTTTTCGCGTTTACCAGCTGACGGCTTACCTCTGTATGGACGGCTTTCCCACTGTAACCAGTTTGTCCTGTTAGCTTGCCATGTATGTTGACGGACTTGAGACACAGAGAGGAGTTGACCACAACGACGAGGTTCGAGTCCGGTGAAGAACGGTTCCACAAAGCAGGTAAGACAAAAACAGAATTTAAAAAAATAAAATAAACAAGTAAATAACAGGGTGAGAATGTGGTAAAATCTGAAGACGTGGTAAAAATCAGATGAGGGCTTTTCCTTTTTTTTTTGATTGCTTTTGAAAATTGTTGGTTGGATTTAGGGAAGTGGGTGAGCGGGTCAATCAATAAAATTGGTTGTGTTTAGGGAAGGAGGAGGGTGGGTCAGTTGATTGGTCAGTCAGTCAGTCAGTCAGTCAACAGCAGCTTCTGGTGGGTTTATGCGAGAACAGCAGGCGCGAATGGCGCTTGCGAGATAAATTTGAGATCTCAAAAAGTGTACACAGTGGCCTCTTGTCGAATCGCGAAAACAAAAGCTGCAAAAATACGTATCCCCTGGGACGTATTTTGCGGTCTCCAGAAATGTATGTGGAGGTACGTTTTCAGAATGGGATGTAATAAACATAGAAATGCTAATAACAGATGTTTTATGTGTTTTAAAATGTTAGCAGCATGCTAACACTATCAAATTCACAATCAAACACAATCAAACTATTACCATCATGTAGGACTTTGCCATATTTTCTGACTAGATCCACACATGCGGCTGCC
>LR812519.1:6281249-6316249 GCA_903798195.1 Danio kyathit
TTCGTTAACTGGAGAGGCACTTTGACCAGACCATTTGAATCAAACTATTATTTTTGGTTTTGTTTTGACAAATTAGTTTTTTTATTCATTTATATTTATTTCATTTAGTTATTTTAATAAATCAATTTATATAATTTATTTGTTTTTCAATTTAATAAAATATTTTTAAATTATTAAAAATAAATAAATCATTTAATCAATTTATATATTTGTTTAGTTATTTATTTAATTTAAAAACATTTAATTGAAAATGTATTTTAATTTATTTGATTTAATGTATTCAAATAATTTAATAATTATTAATAAAAATTAAGTTATTAAATAAATAATTTTTTTTGTTTTTTTTATTTATTTTAACTTATTTTTTATTTATTTTATTTTATTTTATTTTAATCAATTTACATATTTATTCATTTTGTTATTTTATATATATTTTAAATTATATTTAATTAAAATGTATTTGTATTTATTTTATTCATTTAATTAATAAAAAATATGTTAATCAATTTATATATTTATTTAGTTATTTATTTAATTTTTTCATTTAACTTAATTAAAATGTATTTTTATTTATTTGATTTAATTGATTCATTTAATTAATTAAATAATTAATAATTAAAATTTTAATATTATTTAAACAAAAATATATTTATTTTATTAATTATTGATTTATTTATTTTACCTTAATTTTTTTTATTTTATTTTTATATATTTATATATTTATTTATTTTGTTATTTTATTTTTATTTTCAATTTAATTAAAAATATATTGCTTGTTTATTTATTTTATTCATTTAATTAATACAAATATTAATTAAAATTAAACTATTAATTAAAAATACTTATATTTATTTATTTAAATGTTTTTTATTTATTTTATTTTAATCAATTTATATATTAATTTATTTAGTTATTTCATTTATAATGTATAATGTATTTTTATTTGTTTTATTCATTTAATTAAATACAGAATTATTAATTAAAATTAATTTATTTTATTTTATTTTATTTTATTTTATTTTATGACATGACATTACATGACCCAAAAAGAAAACTTCCCTAGCAAGTAAAGAAAAGTTCCATATCAAGGTATTATACATATATAACACATTTGCTCTGCAGGAATGCAGCAACCTAGAAATGCATATAAAAAGAAGCAAATAATATCTTTGATTTCATGCAGACTTTAAACAAACCACACAATTAATAGAAAAAGACCATTATTCAATTGAAGAAAGAATCACATTTTCCTGATTGCACGGAGAGAGAGCCCTCCACCGCTAATAATGACTGCAGGTAAACCAAAGGAGTCTGATTTTCACAAGATTAACTCGATATTTTGCCAGCAGAGCACAGCTGGCATGGACACCTTAGATTTATTTCCTCTGGCCATAACTCTGTTTGACACACAGACAAAACAAAATGTCACAAGCAGTATAGCTGAGGTGCAGACGGAGGTTAAATGCTGCGCTCAAGGGCACAACTGCAGCTGATTACAATCATACCGCAATCCAGTTTGCAGTCTCTTTTGACCTTTAGAAACATTTAGTTTTGTGCATTTATAAATAAATAAATAAATAAATAAATAAATAAATAAATAAATAAATAAATAAATAAATAAATAACTAGTGATTATTTTGGAAACAGAAGCGTTTGAGGCAAGGGAAGGCTGGTGCTGCTGGAGCTTGTGGGTTGCAGCCGAACTGGTGCCAAGATCCATGAATATGATTTCAAAAACAGCAGATGAAAAAAAAGGCAACGTTTTCAGCTCTTACCAACAAATAAATCCTCACAATAATGAGCCAAAAACACAATACGGACAAACGCTCAAAGCCGCTCTGCACAGCGGATTCAAATCCAACAGGGAGAAGACAGAAATAGTTGGTCCAAAATATACAGTATACTTATTTTGTGTTTTATTCAATCTGTGAAAAAATTGAATGATTTTGTTAGCATCACCTGCAGATTGTTTCTTTGTCCAGAAAATAACACAACATCGGTTTTGTTATTATTTTTAAAATCTTTTTTTAAGACATACATCCTTTAAAAATGCTAGTAAATTTCACAAACAATAACAAAAAAAAAAAAAAACACTTTATTTCTGTTTTTAAATCTTATTACAAACAGACAAACAAAAATAAACACAAGCATAAATAAATGAATTAATGAATGAACATTTTTATTCATTAATTTATGATAGTTTTAATGGAATAAAAGCTGAATATATATATAAATCATTTTCAGTTTTTATTCAATTAAAAACTTATTATGTAAATTAAATACATTCACCTGCCACTTTATTTAGTACACCTTATTAGTACCGGGTTGGACCCCCTTTTGCCTTCAAAACTGCCTCAATCTTAATTAAATATTCCTCTGAGATTTTGCTCCATATTGACATGATAGCATCACACAGTTGCTGCAGATTTGTCGGCTGAACATCCAAGATGTAAATCTCCCATTCCACCACATCCCAAAGGTGCTCTATTGGATTGAAATCAGGTGATTGTGGAGGCCATTTGAGTACAACGAACCCATTGTCATGTTCAAGAAACCAGTATAAGATGATTCACGCTTTATGACATGGGGTGTTATCTTGCTGGAAGTAGCCATCAGAAGATGGGTACACTGAGGTCATAAAGGGATGTACACTCTAAGAAATGTTGGGTTATTTAAACCCAAATTGGGTAAAATTTGGACTAACCCAAACATTGGGTTAAAATTGTTCCTATTAATTTAATAAAAAAAAATAACCCAGCAGTTGGGTTAGTCCCCATTACACCCAGAATTTGGTTAAAATAACCTGGCATTTTTTAGAGTGTATATGGGCAGCAACAATACTCAAGTAGGCTGTGGTGTTATACATGCCAACATTTGGGTCATAAAGTCTGGGAGACCGGAGGGGGTGGGGGGGTGAGGTATGAAGTGCGCGTGAACTGTAGAGTGGGGAGGGGTGCGCGCGGACTGAAGAGCACGCGCACATTCACCAGGTTTCAGGCCGGACTGTACCTAACAGCTGAGGAGCGGGGGTCGAGGTCGAATTCCGGGAGACAAAACAATACGGGAGATGGGTCTGAAATATGGGAGACTCCCGGGAAAAACGGGAGTGCTGGCCAGTATGGCGTTGACATGATGCTCAATTGGTACTAATGGGCCTAAAGTGGGCCAAGAAGATATCCCCCACACCATTACACCACCACCCCCAGCCCGAACTGTTGATACAGTAGGTGTACTTAATAAAGGGGCTGGTGAGTGTATATATTTGCATATATTATAGTTTAAATGTATGAAGTCAAGTAGTATATTATTGGGAATATTGCTTGTGTCACTGTTATTATTATTATTATTTTTTAAATTATTTAATTTAGAAATTGCTAGTAAATTTCACAGATAATTACACTAATGAAACATCGAGTAACACATTGATTTTACCGTGCAATTGTGAAACATTTCAAGTTGAAGAAACTTGAAGCAGGTGATTGGAAACGCACACATGCATGCACACTGCAAGTGTATTCATATTCTGAGCTGATCAGGAGGAACCTGCTGCGCTAACCACTGCTCAAATTAAACCGCATGACAAAGAGAGAGAGAGAGAAAAGAGAGAAGAGAGAGAGTGAGAGAGCGGAGAAAGAGAGAGAGGCTCACAGCAGA
Organism: Danio kyathit; assembly: GCA_903798195.1. Lineage (NCBI taxonomy): Eukaryota > Metazoa > Chordata > Actinopteri > Cypriniformes > Danionidae > Danio > Danio kyathit. The sequence continues at coordinate 6,284,904 of LR812519.1, forward strand.
ACAGAGAAGGCCTTCAATGAGAAGGAAAGGAGGAAAATAGGCAGAATATAATGATTTCACAAGTGGAGCGAGAACTGAGAGTGTTCACAACAGATGCTTCAAATACTGGACACTAACAACAGCTTGACAAACCACTTTCACATATAGTATACAGTTGAAGACAGAATTATTAGCCCCTTTTGAATTGTTTTTTCTTTTTTAAATATTTCCCAAATGATGTTTAACAGAGCAAGGAAATTTTCACAGTATGTCTGATAATATTTTTTCTTTTGGAGAAAGTCTTATTTGTTTTACTTCGGCTAGATTAAAAGTAGTTTTGAATTTTTTAAGAACCATTTTAAGGTCAAAATTATTAGCTCCTTTGAAGCTATATATTTTTTCATAGTCTACAGAACAAACCATCATTATACAATAACTTGCCTAATTACCCTAACCTGCCTAGTTAACCTAATTAACCTAGTTGAAAAATATCTAGTCAAATATTATTTACTGTCATCATGGCAAAGATAAAATAAATCAGTTATTAGAAATGAGTTATTAAAACTTTTATATTTAGAAATATGTTGAAAAAAATCTTCTCTCTATTAAACAGAAATTGGAGAAAAAAAATTAACAGGGGGTGCAAGTAACAAGTAAAAAACCTCTAGACTATTTTTGACTAATGTTTTTTTAAACAAAGTTTCCATACAAGGAATTATTTTATTTTATCAAATATATGTTTCAAGTAAAATGTTGTTTTAAACACTTAAATTGAACAAACAAGTAATATTTGCTCTATATTTATATCATTGTATACTACTACTACTACTACTACTACTACTACTAATAATAATAATAATAAAAACAGTTTAATAATAATAATAATAATAATAATAATAATAATAATAATAATAATAATAATAATAATAATAATAATAATAATAATAATAATATACATCAAATCAGAATTATTTATGCAGGATTATGAAGACTGTATCAATGATTCTGTAAATCAAATTAATTATTACATCTAACATTCAATTATAATACTATTTAACAATCTTTTACTTGTTACTGCATATATATTTTTTTAATTATTAAGAGAATAATGAACCCAAATATATCCACACATTGACCCCAAATTTGCAAACAACAGTGTGAGCTATATTTGATGTTAATAAAAAGTTAATAAAACAAAATAAAAGAAAATGCATTATTTTTCGACGAGCGCCAACATGTCCGACTGAACAAGACTAAATAAATAAATAAAATAATTAATTGATTAACTAACTAATAAATATATAAATAATTGCATAAATAAATAAAGAAATACATAGATAAATAAATAATTAATGCATACATGCATGCAAAAATAAATGCAAAATAATAAATAAATAAATAAATAAATGAACACATAAATGCACAAATAATTGTATAAATAATAAAAAAAATTAAAATAAATAAATAAATAAATGCATATATAAATAAACAAATAAATAAATAAACAAAAAAAAAAAAAAATAAAAAAAAAAATAAATAAATAAATACAAATAAATAAATAAATGAATAAATACATAAATAAATAAATGAATGCAAAAATAATAAATAAACAAATAAATAGATAAATAAATAGATAGATAAAAAATAAATACATACACACACACACACATAAATGCAAAAATAAATGCATAATAAATAAATAAATAAATGCACACATAAATGCAAAAATAAATGCATAAATAAAAAAATAAAAAGCCAAATGCAAAAATAAATGCATATATAAATAATAAATAAATATATAAATGCACACATAAATGCAAAAATAAATGCATAAACAATAAATAAATGCAAAACTAATAAATAAATAAATAAATAAATGCACACATAAAGGCAAAAATAAATGCATAAATAAAAAAATGAAAAAAATAAATGCAAAAATAAATGCATATATATATATATATATATATATATATATATATATATATATATATATATATATATATAAATAAATGCAAAACTAAATGCTAAAAAAATAAATAAATAAATAAATAAATAAATAAATAAATGCAAAACTAAATGCTAAAATAATAAATAAATAAATAAATAAATAAATGCTAAAATAATAAATAAATAAATGCAAAACTAAATGCTAAAATAATAAATAAATAAATAAATAAATAAATAAATAAACAAATAAATAAATAAATAAATACACAGATACATGTAAAATAAATGCATAATAAATAAATAAATTAATAAAATAATTAATAAAAAAAGATTCAAGATTGTTTTGATGTTTGTATTGACAATAAAAAGAGAGATAAATCTTTTTCCCTGGTGCATTTGCTCTACAAGTCTCATTGCTCTCCACAAGTCATCAACAAGATATAAAGAACAGAACTAGGGAAATGCAATGGTCTCTGGCTGTAAACAAACCGCAATGAATCACAAACACAACAGGCGATCAGAGAAACACAACACTGCTGTCAGATCACACATTTCGCTCCTCATTTTCTGTCAGTTTCTGTAGGCTTGTGCATTATTGATCAGACTGTAAATGTAGGACAGAGGCAGCACTGATTACCCACGAGGCCCTCTGATTATCTGAAGGAGCTTACGGTTCTCTCTTACTGTATATCCAAGAGTCCTGATCTCTCTGTGTGTCATGTAAATCTGCTCCTGTATACTGATAATACTACATCTCTGGGTCATTTTTACTTTAAATATGACAGTACAGTAGCAGACTTGTATTTTAATGGTAGTGAAAATATACATGTCTTAATTCATAATATTTTTTTTGACCTAAAAAATTCATTGATTTTTGTTTTTATATACAGAAAACACTGAGAGAAACAGAGAGAAGCTAAATTTTATAATTGAAGTCAATGGGGCAAAAACAGGCACTAACATAATGAAAGGGTAGAACATTTAAACAATACACAAGGGTTAAATTCATTCATTCATTCATTCATTTTCTTTTCGGCTTAGTCCTTTTAATAATCAGAGGTCACCACAGCGGAATGAACCGCCAACTTATCCAGCATGTGTTTTACACAGCCACAGCGAATGCCCTGGAAACACCCATGCACTCTTGAGCAATATATGAGAATAAAAAAATGTTAATAACATAAAATAAAATACATGATTTTAGAAGCAAGAGTCAAGATGTCCAACTGAACAAGACTAAATCAATTGATTAATTAACTAACTAATAAATAGATAAATAAAAGCATAAACAATTAAATAAATAAATAAACAATGCATACATAAATGCAAAATAAATAAATGCACACATAAATGCAAAAATAAATGTATAAATATTAAATAAATAAATAAACGCATACATAAATGCAAAAATAAATGCATAAATAATAAATTAGTTAATTAATAAATGCATACATAAATGCAAAAATAAATGCATAATAAATAAAATAATTAATTAATTAATTAATAAATGCACACATAAATGCAAAAATAAATGCATAAATAATAAATAAATAAATGAATAAATAAATAGATAAATGAACTCATAAATGCAAAAAAAAAAACCTACATAATAAATAAATGCATAATAAATAAATAAATAAATAAATACATTAATAAATAAATAAATAAATAAACGCACACCCATCCATCCATGCATTTTCTTTTTGGCTTAGTCCCTTTATTAATCCGGGGTCGCCACAGCGGAATGAACCACCAACTTATCCAGCACATGTTTTATGCAGCGCATGCCCTTTCAGCCGCAACCCATCTCTGGGAAACATCCACACACACTTATTCACACTCATACACTACGGACAATTTAGCCTACCCAATTCACCTGTACCGCATGTCTTTGGACTGTGGGGGAAACCGGAGAACCCAGAGGAAACCCACGCGAACGCAGGGAGAACATGCAAACTCCACACAGAAACGCCAACTGACCCAGCCGAAGCTCAAACCAGTGACCTTCTTGCTGTGAGGCGACAGCACTACCCACTGCACCACTGCGTCGCCAATAAATGCACACATAAATGCAAAAATAAATGCATAATAAATAAATAAATAAATACATACATAAATGCAAAAATAAATGCAGAATAAAAAAATACATAAATAAATAAACAAATAAATAATAAGTAAATAAATAAATAAATAAATAAATAAATAAATAAATAATATATATATTTTAAATAAATAAATGGATAAAGAAAGAAAGAAAGAAAGAAAGAAAGAAGGAAAGAAAGAAAGAAAGAAAGAAAGAAAGAAAGAGAAAGAAAGAAATACCCACTGCGCCACTGTGTTGCCCACAAGGGCAATATAAACCAAAATCTTTAAATCACCAGAAAAGTCTCATCCATCATCAATTAAAAAATGTCTTGTTTTGCTGAATCTACCTGGCAATGGATTTCCTCATAAAATGGCTGTCTGACATGTGTGTGTGGTTTCAGCAGGTCTCAGTTACGTTATTTTGACCGTTTTGAAGGCAGACTCCCAGGCGGCCACAGATGTGAACCTGCAGCTCAAGCTTCAGCGTCTCTGATGCGGTCTGACAACAGCACAGCTTCTCCTGCACGCAAGACAAACTTCCAGCCTCTGACATCCAAATATGAGCAGTGCATAGACCTGTGCTGCTCATATCAGATCCCATAGTCAATCATTAAAATCTGCATGAACTGTAAGCTGCAATAGTTTTTTTTTTTTTTTTACATATTGTGACGTAGTTCCTTAATGTACAGCAGGGCTAATCAATTAGTTTGTCAAGGGGGCCAGATCATGAAAAGCATCCCAAACGAGGGGCGGGAGAGATATGACTTGCAATTCTAGTGATAACACAACAGCATATGCTGTATTTGTGCTGATAAAGGCACTTCATTCACTTTTTCTACATTAAAATGTTATTATGTTGTATTTTGAAACTACATAACATCACTGCATTGTACAATGTGACCTTTTTTTTTACAAACATATTCAAATGTTGTATTCCAAAGCACAACAAAGTAGTGCTCAAGTAGGCTTCTTCTACATTCAGACACATTGATATGTTTTGTTTTTAACTTGGTAACAATTAGGGATGCAACGGTTATAGATTTTGGTTGTACGATTATAGTCTGAAGAATAATCATAGTTTCACAGTTATCGCCATTTTTGAGCATTTATTAAATTTAAAACACTACTAGTTTAGAAAATAACACGAAAACTCCTTATATTTTAAAGTGTTGTTTATTGCTGCTCAGTAACTAAATACAGCTCAAAATATTATTAAAAAACAAACAATAGTCCATTTCTCTCTTTGGACTTAAAATAAATGAAAAGGTTTTTGATTTAAACATGAGTGATAATTTTACAATGAAAATAAATATCAGAACGATCAATAAATAAATAAAAATCTGCGTTCATACATACATAATCATTTTAATAATTTAAAGAGTTTCGTACGGTGGCCGAGAGAGCTTAACGCGCTGCAATTTAAGAAAGCACATGCAATAACAAAAAACACCAGCAAATTAAGAAACGATCTTCATCAATTTGACAGACACCTGTTGCAAATTGATCGCAACACAAACAACTGAAGAAACGCGCTGCAAATTGATCACAACACAAAGGAAGAAACGCGCTGCAAATTGATCACAACACAAACAACTGAAGAAACGCGCTGCAAATTGATCACAACACAAAGGAAGAAACGCGCTGCAAATTGATCACAACACAAACAACTGAAGAAACGCGCTGCAAATTGATCACAACACAAAGGAAGAAACGCGCTGCAAATTGATCAAAACACAAACAACTGAAGAAACGCGCAGCAAATTGGTCAAAACTTGGTCAAAACACTTAGTTAATCATTAATTAGGCTGATAATTAACAAAAGACAATGGAATCGTGTAATCAATGTTAAAATAAACGAAAAACAACTCACCTTTCAAAGAACACCAATCACTTCACTGAACAACAGTCACGGTACAATAACACCTCCGTATCTCTCAGCTGGTCTGTCATGTTTTTGGGTTTTCTTGAAACATTTCCGTTGTGTTATGTGGATGTTTGCAAGTGTTTTGACCAATTTGCTGCGCGTTTCTTCAGTTGTTTGTGTTTTGACCAATTTGCAGCGCGTTTCTTCAGTTGTTTGTGTTGTGATCAATTTGCAGTGCGTTTTTTCCTTTGTGTTGTGATCAATTTGCAGCGCGTTTCTTCCTTTGTGTTGTGATCAATTTGCAGCGCGTTTCTTCCTTTGTGTTGTGATCAATTTGCAGCGCGTTTCTTCAGTTGTTTGTGTTGTGATCAATTTGCAACAGTGTCTGTCAAATTGATGAAGATCGTTTCTTAATTTGCTGGTGTTTTTTGTTATTGCATGTGCTTTCTTAAACTGCAGCGCGTTAAGCTCTCTCGGCCACCGTAGTTTCGTTTCAAAATGATATTTTTCCATTTTGAGAAATGTTGGTTATTTGACATTACTATTTAAGACATCAACAGTCAAGTTCCTTCACAATTGTGGTACATTAAACTATTACTTGAGCTCAGTGAAGGCCAGGAACACAATATTCTTCAAATCCAGGATACTTTTTATTCAATTTTATGTCCATAAATAAGTCAAAAACCATGCCGAAATGCAACATATTTATCTTAACATTGTCAAACATCTTAAATTGGTTATAAAAAACAATACATCATAAATATATGGAATAGTATATACAAAGATTGATTAATAATAATAAGATTCTGAGTTCGTTTTGGCCAGAACGTACACAACATAACTTTTTTTTTTTTTGCAAAACGCTGTATATCCACCTTGGGCTATATTCTACTGTAATAACATTAAGAAAAGCTAGTAAATCAATGTTTTGTTTGATAAGTAAGATTAAGTTACTTAATTAAGATTAAGAAAAAGTGGAGGCTCCTTCCACACCGTTGCTGAAAACCAAACCTGTAATGCTGTGTTCACACCAGACGCAGAACGTGCGGCTAAATCGCGCTATTCGCGCGTAAATAGACACGTGAACATTTGAGTTTACTCGCTTCATTCCCGCGTCAGAGTCCGCTTCATTCGCGCGTCAAACTCCACTTCATTCGCGCATCAAATTCACTTCAGAACAGACGCGGATTCACGTGATGGGCTGGGCTTCTGTTTGCCCGGTGACTGTAGCTTCGTTGCTAAATGGCTAACATGGTATTTATTGATAAAATAACTGTGTTTATGTGCTTTATGAAGGCTGTAAAACAGCGTCGATGCGTTTGGACCAGTGTCTGAGTCCACTGAGTCCACTAAATAATTTCAGAGGTGCACCCAGCTCATAAACTCCTTCAGAAACTTAACCTGGATGACGGAGGCTTTCAGCGGTGCTTCTGACTGAGCCAAGCCCAGTTTGATGAACTTTTGTCGGTGTCGGCTGGAGGATTTCCCCCGGACACCAACAACAGGTGCTACGTCACAATCATGCCCCCACAAGAGCAAGCTCCTGATTGGTTAACACGGCACGAATGTCCGCAGAAGTTTAGATTTTTTAACTCGAGCGATTTGCGCGTTAAGCGGGTTAAATGCGCAATTCGGGTGTATCGCACCGCAGGATGACTATTCGCGCATTTGCATTGACTTAACATGTAAATCACTCGCGCTTGACGCTTCTTCCACGTCTGGTGTGAACGCAGCATAAGATCAGAGTGGGCGGAGCCGCGGTGTCACAGTTCTTGTCTCTGTTGCACCGAGTCCGCGACACAAGCTCGCCTCAAAGAATGGTCAAAGCGAAAGCAACCGGTGCTGGAGCTCTTGAAAGCAGCAAGACTGTCTTGTGCATGAGCATAACTTTTTGTCTAGTCTATTTGAAAGAGATCTGATCATACCTGTTGCGTTTCCAGGCACAGCTTCGCGCAAGGAAATGGGAGCGTGCACGCGTTTTAAACAGTCGCGCGCATCACATCAGCTTTTGGTACGAGTGATCATCCTCTCATTCGGTATTCACCTGCTCGTGTGAACACAGTTATATTTGTCAGTCGTGCTGCTTCTCGATTCTAAGATCGCATTTGCCATCTTTATTGTCGAATCCTGCTTTTAAGAAAACTACATCGAAATCCATGACGTTATAGCTTGACTCTGAAGCTTTGATTCCCTGACTGACAGACAGCGTCTGATCAGTGATGAAGCCTACGTGATTGACACGCCTAAAGTATAAAGAATTAAATGGTAAACGTTTTTTAAGTTAGCCTATTGAATCCTCTTTTTGAAAAATATATGTTTTTTGTTTTGATATTATCGTTAAATCAATGAGCAAACTGGGAGCACTACACCGGCGATGACTCTCTTCCCAGGGGATGCTGAGCTCGCGCAGCATCCTGAAGGTTCTATAACCGTTATATCGCACTTTGTAAAGAAACTGGTCTGGCAGATATCGTGTTTTGTAAAAAAATACATTTTAAAGTAGGCCTAAAATGTACATTCTTTAATGTTATTAATGGCAGCAATTCACACATACTGTAGATTAAGGTACATCTGAACAGTGATTTCCAATAATAAAATCCAAATGTCAAAAATGACGTTTATCACGTTTTCAACCAAACTCTTCATTTGTAATAATTCGTCTAACATATCTTTTGTTTACACTGCACTAAAAGCCACGCACAACACCAATATGGCATGAGATAATTTCTACTGTCTCCCAATATGCACACATCTACATTGGAAATAATGTACTTGCGTGCGAAAAAGACGCAATATGTCAACGGCCTGCTGCTATAGTTAATCCAGTATGTGTGTGTGTATTGGCATAACTTTGTTTAGTTGCAGCAGCTTTTTTCCGTGCAACAGAAATGCGGCGTTGAGAAGCCTTTAATGAATAAAAGTGGGGTTAATAGTGACAGTCCAGGTTTGCAAGCAATGTGTGTGTGGGTTTGGGGGGGGGGGGGGGGGGGATATTGGTCTCAAAATCAAGAAATCAATCAAAATGTTGAAGTATGTTATTATTTAGTAATGTAGGCTGAAGCACACATTTCTAATGAGCCTGTGATATTTGACCCAAGGTTGGGTCATGACAATTTTTTAGAGTGTACCATTTAGAGGGGACATTGCTGGGTCCTCAATTGCCTACCATTACAGACAATGCATGAAATTGGGCTGGGATCATTCAAGTTTGGAGAGTGGATGATTGGAAGAAAGTGACCTGGTCTGACAGATGAAGATTCCTGGTTCATCCTGTTGAAGGCTAAACACGAATATGCTGATGACCAACAGAAACTATGGCACCTGGATACACTGTTGGCTACAAGCCCACGACAGCGGTTTTATGCTCTGGGCAATGTTTTCTTGGAGCCACTTTAGGCCCCATTATCCCAACAACACAATCCCTGACAGCTGCCATGCATCTGAACATTGTTGCAGACCAAGTGAACCCTGCAAGTGCATCTGACATGAATCCAAAAATAAATAGAACCACTATGCTTTCTAGAACCGTAGTGTTTATATTGGTTTTCCAGTGTTGTGACTTAAATTGAAATATGACAATAAGATAATTTTTTATTTATTCTATTTATAGTCATAATATGAAAGAATTACATGCTGTTTAGCTTTAAGAACATAATTCCTATGACGCTATGAGCTGTAACTATGGTATCTAACTCAGTGTGTTTGGAGTTTAATCCTGTTTTCAATGTACAAGCAGAAACTTCAATAAACAGTTAGTTTAATTTTAATCCAAGTTGCCAGTCGTCATTATTTGCTGCTAAGAGAAAAACACAGAACATCCATTGCTTCTTGAGGTGGTTAAGGTGCTATATATAGCAGCACTATATAAGTGCTACTGTATATGTCGCTAAAAGTGATTCTTTGGCTTGTATTCATAGGAGAATGATTTTTTTTTATAGTGTATATAGTGCTATATAGCATCTTAACCATCCCAAAGAACTGTTGGTGAACTGTTACAGGTTATTTATTGGTTCTGTATAGCATATAGGCCAGGGGTGTCCAAATTCATTCCTGGAGGGCCGCTGTCCTGGAGAGTTTAGCTCCAACCCTAATCAAACACACCTGAACCAGCTAATCAAGCTCTTACTAGATATACTAGAAACTTCCTGGCAGGTATGTTGAAGCAAGTTGGAGCTAACCTCAGCATGACACCGGACTTCCAGGACCGAGTTTGGCCACCCCTGACATAGGGTGTACTCACACCAGGCAAGGAGGTTTATTTATTTATTCATTCATTTTCTTAGTCCCTTTTTTAATCTGGGGTCGCCACAGCGGAATGAACTGCCAACTTATCCAGCATATGTTTTATGCAGCGGATGCCCTTCCAGCTGCAACCCATCTCTGGGAAACACCCATACACTCTCATTCACACACATACACTATGGACAATTTTACCTTACCCAATTCACCTGTACCACATGTCTTTGGATTATTGAACTATTGAACTATATAAACTTTTGAACATTACCCATTCTTGCTTTGGAACAATTTTGATACACTTTTTGATCCTCTTCAGAAGTTGACTACTGTATTTTGTACTATATATGGTTCGAGCCTCGGCTGGGTCAGTAGGCGTTTCTGTGTGGAGTTTGCATGTTCTCCCTGCGTTCGCGTGGGTTTCCTCTGGGTGCTCCGGTTTCCCCCACAGTCCAAAGACATGCGGTACAGGTGAATTGGGTAGGCTAAATTATCCGTAGTGTATGAGTGTAAATGAGTGTGTGTGGATGTTTCCCAGAGATGGGTTGCGTGCTGGATAAGTTGGCGGTTCATTCCGCTGTGGCGACCCCAGATTAATAAAGGGACTAAGCCGAAAAGAAAATGAATGAATGAATGAATATTATGACAGTACACAGTACTGTAAGACTGTTTTTATTGTTTTATTTATTGCCTAGCTGACACAAATTAAAGTCTACAGTGTGTTTGGTTATTGCCTTTAGCATGCATGAGGCATTCACAACACCGATGTCATTCAAGACGGCATATCCTCAAGTCAAACGTCAAGATTGCATCATAAAACAAAGAGTATCACGACCTTAATGCATTTTCCCTGAACGCAAACTCACCCGGCATTATTGCACTGCTTGATTTCTCCCAGACTCGTTTGACAACCCGTTGTTTTCAACAATCCCGGCTATGTTAAAAAAAGCGACATAAATAACAGCTGTTGCGCACCATTACCACGTCGGAAACAAACAAAAGCTGAGGTTTTTTTTACTGTAGCACCGTCTCCAAAACATTTCAGCCTGTCTGCACTTATTGTGATGCTAATTCTGCGGTTGATGCTTCCGTCAAAAAGCTTGACCTTGATGGAAAGGTTATATAATTTCATAACATCTGGCACTCCAGAAATGCATGACATGTTTCAGAAGGAGAGCTGCAGGCCTTTCATAACTTTATGATCCATAAGGCATGAGGGACAAAAGATAATTAAAGCAGAAACAGAGCAACTTTCAAAGACAGGGATGCCAGAACCGCAGGAACTCCAGTGACTAAGTTGGTAGTGGAAAAAGACTGGCGGAAATCCACAAGACTCACCAGTTCCCTACAGGATTTATGGTTAGCCCGAGCGTGGAATGATGAAGCCCCGGCGGAGCGAAGGCCACGGAAACATGGAAAATAGAGCAGAAAAGACAGAGACAGGTACAATGAGGAGAGCCGTGTAGTTATTGTCCTTTCTCAACGCTGTGCTTCAAGGAGAAGTCGAGCGTTCCAGCTGGAATAGTTTCAGATCCACTTCGGGGCAGAAAACAAGGTAATCTGTGACTTCTGTATAAGCCGGGTGATACACATTTGTCTTGAAGTATCTGGGTCTCGGGGTCTGGAGAGTTTGTACAGGCCATGATTTATGATCAAGTCGGCTGAAAAGCAGTCAGGAACGGGTCTAGATCATATTTCAGTCTCAAAATTATTAGAAAGAATGGCTTATTATTTATTTATTTATTTATTTATTTATTTATTTATTTATTTAAATCAGTTAAATCAGTACATATACAGTGTGCAGATTTGTTTCCATTGTAACATTATTTTCATGACAAATATGAAAATATTTCATATATATTTTTTTTGGAAAAAAAAGTGAAAGTTAAAACAAAGCAAATACTATTCATTCATTCGTTCGTTCGTTCGTTCGTTCATTCATTCATTCATTCATTCAATCATTCACTCGTTCACTGGTTCATTCATTCATTTATTCATTCATTCATTTAGAGATGAATCAATTTATATATGGTTTTGTTTGCATTGTAACATTATTAACATGACAAATATTTCAGCAAATGCAAAAAAGTGAAAGCAAAGCAAATTCTATTAAATAATTTGTTTGTTAATTAATTAATAATTCATTCATTCATTCATTTAGAAATAAATCAATGTATATATGATTTCCATTGTAAATTTTTTTTCATGACAAATCAGCAAATGCAAAAAAAGTGAGTCAAAATGAATAAAATACTATTAATTCATTCATTCATTCATTCACTATTTCATTCATTTAGAAATAAATCAATGTATATATGGTTTTGTTTCCATTGTAACATCATTTTCATGACAAATCAGCAAATGCAAAAAAGTGAAAGTCAAAATAAAAATAATTCTGTTAATTTATTCATTCATTCATTTATTCATTCATTAATTTGTTCATTAATTCAGAAATAAATCAATGTATTTATGATTTTGTTTCCACTTTAACATTATTTTCATGACAAATCAGCAAATGCAAAAAAAGTGAAAATGAAAATGAAGAATTCTGTTAACTTATTTGTTCGTGCATTCATTGATTATTTAATTAATTTAGAAATAGATCTATGTTTATATGGTTTTGTTTTCATTGTAACATTATTTTCATGAAAAATCAGCAAATGCAAAAAAGTGAAAATAAAGAAAATTAATTTGTTCATTCATTTGTTCATTCATTCATTCATTTAGAAATAAATCAATGTATATATGGTTTTGTTTCCATTGTAACATTATTTTCATGACAAATCAGCAAAACCAAAAAAATGAGTCAAAATGAAGAAAATACTATTAATTCATTCGTTCATTAATTAATTAATTAATTAATTAATTCATTCATTCATTCATTCATTCATTCATTCATTCATTCGTTCATTCATTTGTTCATTCATTAATTCATTATTTAATTCATTTAGAAATAAATCAATATATACTGTATATGGTTTTGTTTCCATTGTAACATTATTTTTATGACAGATCAGCAAATGCAAAAAAAAATGAAGTATGTATGGTGTTGTTTCCATTGTAACTATATTTTCATGACAAATCAGCAAATGCAAAAAAATGTGAGTCAAAATAAAAATAATTCTGTTAATTTATTCATACATTCATTTATTCATTCATTCATTTAAAAATAAATCAATGTATATATGGTGTTGTTTCCACTGTAACTATATTTTCATGACAAATCAGCAAATGTAAAAAAAGTGAGTCAAAATGAAGAAAATACTAATAATTCATTCATTCATTCATTCATTATTTCTTTCATTTAGAAATAAATCAATGTATTTATGGTTTTGTTTTTATTGTAACATTGTTTTCATGACAAATCAGCAAATGCAAAAAAAGTGAAAGTGAAAATAAAGGAAAATTGGTTCATTCATTTGTTCATTCATTTGTTCATTCATTCATTCATTCATTCATTTAGAAATATATCAATGTATATATGATTTTGGTTCCATTGTAACATTATTTTCATGACAAATCAGCAAATGCAAAAAAAATGAAAGTCAAAATGAAGAAAATACTATTAATTGTTTTGTTCATTAATTTGTTCATGCATTCATTCATTTAGAAATAAACCAATGTACATATGGTTTTGTTTCCATTGTAACATTATTTTCATGACAAATCAGCAAATGCAAAAAAAGTTAAAGTGAAAATAAAGGAAATTTGGTTAATTAATTTGTTCATTCATTTGTTCATTCATTTATTCATTTAGAAATACATCAATGTACTGTTTATATGGTTTTGTTTCCGTTGTAACATTATTTTCATGACAAATCAGCAAATACAAAAAAGTGAAAGTCAAAATGAAGAAAATACTATTAATTAATTCATTCATTCATTCATTTATTCATTCATTCATTTGTTAATTCATTTAGAAATAAATCAATGTATATATGGTTTTGTTTCCATTGTAACATTATTTTCATGACAAATCAGCAAATGTAAAAAAGTGAGTCAAAATGGAGAAAATTCTGTTAATTAATTTGTTCATTAATTTGTTTATTAATTCATTCATTCATTCATTTAGAAATAAATCAAAGTATATATGGTGTTGTTTCCACTGTAACTATATTTTCATGACAAATCAGCAAATGCAAAAAAATGTGAGTCAAAATAAAAATAATTCTGTTAATTTATTCATACATTCATTTATTAATTCATTCATTTAGAAATAAATCAATGTATATATGGTTTTGTTTTATTGTAACATTATTTTCATGACAAATCAGCAAATGCAAAAAAAGTGAAAGTGAATACTAATACTAATCATTCATTCATTCATTCATTCATTCATTCATTCATTCATTCATTCATTCATTCATATATGCTTATTGCCATCACAGTAATGGTGAAATACTATACTGTACATACAATAGAAAAAGAGAATAAGAATTCTAACCAAACTAAGCTTTATTATTGTTATTATCTAACAAAACAAATTAATAAACACTGAGACAACTGCACTGATTGGTGTAAGTTAATGTTAGTAAATGCATTAACCCATTTTACCTAATGAGATCTTATTATAAATTCTTAGAATGAAAATACAGTTCATGTCATTCATCTATACAAATGAGATAAATGTCAAACCTAAATTAAACACTTCTAATAAAATAATAATAATAATAATAATAATAATAATAATAATAATAATAATAATAATAATAATAATAATAATAATAATAATAATAAATGTTGGTTAATAAAAAGCAAAATATTTCCTTAAAAACACATCAATTAATTAATAATAATAATAATATAAAAAAATAATAAAATAAAAAAATAATAACTCATGATGCTCATCAGTGACTGCTAATGCTATAAATTAGAATTCTCACATGAGGCGAAATCCAAAGAGCGCATGCTGGCAAACGCAGACATTGATTCATGACTTAATGACTTTATGATCTAACTAGCATCGCAATGAGGGCTCCGGTAATTCTCAGGCCCACAAACAAAACACTTTTCCATGGCGGAGGAGGACTTCAACTGAAATTGCGTCCGCCCTTGAAATCAATATCGGAAGGTAAGACACAATACGGCAAAACAGAGATCTGAAGCGACTCTCTGCTGTTGTGAATAAAACACAGGGCGACTGTGTACCAATAATTTCACACAGGACGCTGAAGATTGACTGTTTCAAACTCTGCTGAGATTCACTTTCATGCGGACGACATCAGAATCTTGTTTTCCTCAATGCACTAAATCAAAACTCAATAACACACTTTGACTGGAATACAGTATGAGGGAAATGAAAGGAAGATGCAAAATCATCTCAAAGCGCAGTCGTGTGTCTATCTATCTATCTATCTATCTATCTATCTATCTATCTATCTATCTATCTATCTATCTATCTATCTATCTATCTATCTATCTATCTATCTATCTATCTATCTATCTATCTATCTATCTATCTATCTCACTGTCTATCTCTCTGTCTGTCTATCTATCTATCTATCTATCTATCTATCTATCTATCTATCTATCTATCTATCTATCTATCTATCTATCTATCTATCTATCTATCTATCTATCTATCTATCTATCTATCTATCTATCTATCTATCACAAGGGAGACGCTGACAAGGGACGTGCGGATGCAAACGCAGGTTTATTGAGGTGGTCAGGCAAGCAATGGTCAACACAGGGGCAAACAGATGTACTCGGGGAACCCGGAGTCGTGGTCGAATAACAGGCGAATGGTTAAAACAGGCAGGCAGCAGACAACATAAACAAACAAACAAAGGTCGATACACTGCAGGACAAGGCAAGGAAAACATGTCGTTAATGTTAACTAGACAGATAAACAAGACTCAGCCCTGATGTGTTTGTGTGTATGTGTGTGGTGCATGTCTGCATCTTGTAGCCCATAATGACGGATTCGTAGTCCGTTTGCAATCTGCAACCGCTAGATCGCTGATAATCATACCATTATCTATCTATCTATCTATCTATCTATCTATCTATCTATCTATCTATCTATCTATCTATCTATCTATCTATCTATCTATCTATCTATCTATCTATCTATCTGTCTGTCTATTCATGTATTTAACAAATTTGCAGTGATAATAAAGCTTGTCAAGATGTTTTTAATGATTTATAAAGGAATTATAATGCTTTGTTTTGTAATTTCATTTTCATTTACAAGTAGCAGGGTATTTACAGCTACTGTATATTTCTGTTTGTTCGCATCCCATCCCTTTGTGCTCCCTGGTGCCATAGTCGCAAACTGCTGTTACACTTAAAACATTTTCTTAATCCTTTAGTCTTGCTGTGGCATCACATGCAGCGGTAATGGTCATATTGAACTGTCACCTACTGTATATGGTGTTAGATTAATGCATTCATTGGCTAAATTCTCCATCACCCATGTTGTTACCATTAATACTTGCCAGAAGTAAAAACTTCTATCTATCTATCTATCTATCTATCTATCTATCTATCTATCTATCTATCTATCTATCTATCTATCTATCTATCTATCTATCTATCTATCTATCTATCTATCTATCTATCTATCTATCTATCTGTATGTACAATAATGCATACATATGTACATACATTTTAAAATAACATAAAAATCAAAACATAAGAAAACACAAAATAGCATAAGATACCATTTTGGACCATTCATTCATTCATTCATTCATTCATTCATTCATTCATTCATTCATTCATTCATTCATTTTCCTTTGGCTTAGTCCCTTATTTATCAGGAGTCACCACAGTGGAATGCACCGCCAACTATTCCAGCATATGTTTAACGCAGCGGATGCCCTTCCAGTCGTAACCGAGTACTGAGAAACATCGATACACTCTCGCATTCACAAACACATTCATATACTATGGCCAATTTAGTTCATCCAATTCACCTATAGTACATGAGCACTCCGGAGGAAACCTACGCCAACACAGGGAGAACATGCAAACTCCAAACAGAAATGCCAACTGGCCCAGCCGGGACTCAGCGACCTTCTTGCTGTCAAGCGACAGTGCTAACCACTGAGCCACCATGCCGCCCCATTTTGGAACATTCATATATTACACAGCACGTATCTATCACCCTGGCTCAGTTTATTATTCAGATTATAATTATGATAATAAACAATATTTCCTAGAACAAGATTTCATCAAAATACTCCCTTTATCCTGGCTCACTTTTATTTTTTTTCAACCTCAGACATAATAAAGGAACACAATTTCTTTGAACAAGACTTCTTAAAAAATCACTCTTCATTTATATTTTCAGATTAGAAATCCCTATAAGAACTATTTCAATAACAGAGAAACACACACACACACACACGCACACACACACACACATGCTTAATGACTCTTGTAGGTTTCTCAGTCTGCTTAATATTTTATATATTTATTATTTTAATCCTGGCACAAAAAACCACTCCACAATACCCTGAATTCTCTTTCATCCAACAACACTGCAATATGTTCTGAAAACAAAACAACAACAGTTTATTCTCAGGCCAGCATTAAAATAAAGCGCCGCTTCGCACATACACTGTAAAAACCGATTAGTTTGCTTTACTTAAAAAAGTGAGTACACCCATTGCCTTACGAATATGAAGTAAATCGATTATATGCATAGTTATAAAAAACAAGTTAAGTCAACTTAATCGTTCCAAGTTACAATGAATTTACTTACTAGTTAAAGTAAATTCAACTTGCTGCTTTTAGGGCAATGGGTTTGCTCATTTTTTTAAAGTAAAGTAACAGAATTTTACAGTGCACTTGCAGTGCAACTGTCCCCCAACTCAAACCTCATGTATGGACATATGGATTAGATATACAAGCAGCCTATCATGTTTCTTTTTTGGCTACAGAAGCGTTGTCCACTAAGGCCTGAGGTTTTTGCAAGCCGCCCTCAACATTTATGTCCAGTTTACTGAAAATACTTTTTGGTTTTATTTTTAATATAGCTGTCAAACTGTAATATTTCGTGATTTCTCTACTGAAAACCCCCCCAGCTTAAACAAGCCTAAGCTGGTTGGCTGGTTTTAGCTGGTTGACCAGCCTGGTTTTAGATGGGTTTTGGCCACTTCCAGGCTGGTCAAGCTGGTTTTAGCTGGTTTTAGTTGGTCATTTTCCAGCCTGACCAGCTAAAACCAAGCTGGAAACCAGCCTGGAAGTGGCCAAAACCAGCTAAAACTAGCCAACCAGCTTAGGCTTGTTTAAGCTGGGGGTTTTTCAGGCTGGTTTTTTTCAGCTGGTTTCCAGCTTGGTTTTAGCTGGTCAGGCTGGAAAATGACCAACTAAACCAGCTAAAACCAGCTTGACCAGCCTGGTTTAAGCTGGACATAGCTGGTTTTGGCTGGGCTTCCAGCCTGGCTAGGCTGTTCAAGCTGCTCATCTCCCAGCCTGACCAGCTAAGACCAGGATGAAAATGGTTGGAAACCAGCCTGGAAGTGGCCAAAACCCCTCTAAAACCAGCCTGGTTGACCAGCTAAAACCAGCCAACCAGCCTAGGCTGGTTTAAGCTGTTTTTTTCAGTAGGGTTCTAGGTCCCAAAGCTTTAGAACTGGCTTTATAGCCTTTTCCAGACAGGTAGATCTCAATTTAATTATTTCTCATTTGTTTCACAATTTACTTGGATTTTGCCATGATGTCTAGCTTTTGAGGACCTTTTGGTCTACTTCACTTTTTTTCAGGCAGGTCCTATTTAAATGATTTCTTGATTGCGAACAGGTGTGTCTGTAATCAGGCATGGGTAATGCTTGAGAAATTGAACTCAGGTGTGACAAACCAGACTTAAAACTAGAACTACCAGAATTCTATAACTACTAGAATTGCCATAGATCTCATAAAAGTGTTCATATTGTCACGTGATATTTACATTTGAAGCTTCTATTGAGATATAAAAATTAAGCTTTGAATGTAAGTCTTCATATTTAAGTCATCACCCTAAAATACAATCTTTTTGGTAATACAGCCATACGGATCAAAAATACAAGCTATTCTTTCAGACACCCGTCATTGATTATCCAACCCAGGCTCATTGGAGATATGTGCCCAGGGCTACATTTTTGAGAACCAACAAATATGTACCCTCGACTACAGGGGTTTGCAGTTTTTTTTTTCTTCACAAATCCACTAAAGAGCACTGTGTACATTTTTGACAATGTCAAATACGTAACTGGGGGACGTTTTCTCATATGTGCCATTTCTTGTTAATCCACCAGAGGCCGCTGTGTACGTTTCTGCATATCTCAACATCTTGCTCACACGCAAAATACTTCTGGCTTGATGTTGTGCATAATATTTCAGCTTGATATAATCTGACCCACACACATCCCCTCCCCCAAACCCAACTTATACAGTAGTGTTTTCAAAAGTAAACTATAAGTGACAAGCCATTGTGGCTGCATGCTTTTACCACAATTTCACACAGCTTTTTTTTGGTTTCACCTGGTCACCTGGATGGAAAAATCATCATGCAAAGGAAATTGGTTAGCAGTCCCATCCCACAGAGTTCTTTCACACAAAAAATGCAGCCACACACAGACACACACACACACACACACACACACACACACACACACACACACACACACACACACACACACACACACACACACACACACACACACACACACAAAAACGTAGATTAACAGTTTTTCATATTTTGTGATTTATGTTTTTATATTTTGTTTTCCACCTTTAACTGGATCATTCTGAAAACATAGCCCAATATACATTTCTGGAGATCGCAAATTATGTAGCCAGAGCTACGTATGGCTACATTTCATCTTTAAAACAAACACTACGGGGCGGTATGACGCTGTTCCTTTTCTCGCTCACCAGCTGACTGATTACCTCCAGCTTTTCCTGGACAGCTGGACAGCTTTTCCACTTTTCTAGTTTGTCCGGTAGCTCGACAGTGAAGAACAGTTCCAGAAAGCAGGTAAGACAAAAACAAAAGATAAAAATTAAAACAAACAAATAAATAACAGGGTGAGAATGTGGTAAAGTTGGGATAACTATCAGGAGGCTTTTCTTTTTCTGGATTGCTTTTGAAAACACTGCTATTGGGTTTAGGAAAGGGGGTGGGCGGGTCAAACGGTGCTTTTTAAAACACTATTGATTGGGTTTAGGGAATGGGGAGAATGGAGAATCAGTCAGTCAGTCAACAGCGGCCTCTGGTGGATTTACGTGAGAACAGCAGACGTGAATGGCACTCGCGAGAGAAATTTGAGATCTCAAAAGCATACACAGCGGCCTCTGGTGGATTTGGAAAAACAAAAACTGCAAACAACGTAGCTCCTGTGATGTATTTTGCTCTCTCCAGAAATGTATACAGGAGTACATAATCAGAATGAGCCTGGGTTACTTTTATTTGTGCTTTTTAATTGCATTATGGGACCTTGATCTATCTTCCAACAACTTTTAACCTTGAAAAGTTGTTAAAAAGTGACTTTTATGAACATTATTAATAGTTTGAAGTGATATATTATCTTGGTTGGTGTTGTATATTAAGCTACAAAAACCTTGTAATAAACTGCCAGAACATCGTCTGTTATTATACTGTACAGACTTATTTCTCCATATATAATTTCATATACAATATATTTGTCACATTCATGCAGAACTAAAATGGGTTTTTATTAATTATAAAATAAAACAAAAGGAGAAAAAACAAACCTGAAGGAAAACATAACTAAAAAGACAAACTAGACTAGACTAGACTAGACTGGACTGGGCTGGCAAGGAACAGGATATGACTCCATGGGAAGAACAACGACAAACTGGCACTGGACAGCAGACATGAGAAGACTAAAAAGGAGAAATAATTGGCAAACAAACAGGTGAACATAATAAACTAATAATGGGCTAACAAGCAGGGTGGGACTGGACAATAGACAGGAGAGCACATGACACAAGAAACAAAACAAGCACTTTGCTCACATAAAAAAACAGTACTAGAACACGCAGCCAATGAGAGAACTCATTACAGTTTTTCTCAGTCGCTTTGGTGCATTTCTCACAACACTATTTACATTTGCACAACAGTTAATGCATTTCTCAAAACAATTAGTACAAACTGCAAAATCTAGTGGATAACCTGCAAAAGCGTGTCACTTGCTCAAAATGGAGAGCTCATTCCTCAAAAGCAAGTATTGATGTCAATGAAAGTGTCAGTGTCATCAAGATGAAAAGTCCTGACACCATTGTTTATGAACAAGATAGTCAAATGGCTTTGTCATGTTTTCATTATGACACTTTACTCTGGACATTTTTTCCAATGCAAAAAAGTCAGATTTTGGTGACACTTCCTGAAAATGTTCAAGACAGCACTATATACTATTTACACAGCCATTTGAAAACTACAGTAAAGTTAGACATCACTGCATTTAGTGAAGTATCTGAGTACAAGACACTGAATATGTATGTTTCACATGTTTACTGCATTTGCTCTTTACAATTCTAATTTATTTACAGCATTGTGCAAAAGAATAAACACACCCTTATTTACAACAAACATAAACTCCCTTTGGGTAGAGCTGTGCACAACTGTAAACAATATTGCAGTACATATTGGAACTGAACCTACAACATACACAGGTCTGTAAATCATTCATCAAATTGTTCAATTTAGGAGACATTTTCAGAAAAAAAAAAGATTTAAATTTTTTAAATAAAATGGACTTGACAGATTTTGACAACTAGTTCAACATTGTTGTATGTAATGACTCAAGTAATGAAATGAGGACTATTAGTTTTATATGGAATCACTATTCAGCATCCACAAGTTTAGTTCATTTTGACTGACATGACATAAGCAAATGATAATGTTATAAACAGCAGAGAGTTGTATGAAAGCAATTGATGCATGTCCAATAGCATTTGCAATTTGTTGAAAGGAATGAGAAACTGCTACTATGATTTGCACAAATGACTAATTGTTTTGAGAAATGCATTAACTGTTGTGCAAATGTAAATAGTGTTGTGAGAAATGCACCAAAGTGACTGAGAAAAACTGTAATTTTATGTTCACATGAAACACAACACTAAAGCACGCGGCACATGTAAACATGAACCCCGTGCTAAGCACAACACCAACCGAAGACTGAATGTAAGACATGGTAAATGAAAACACTTAAGCCTGGTTTATACTTCTGCGTCAAGTGATCGACGTGACCCACGGTGCCTGCCATGCGCGGTGTCGTGCATTTACACTGTTGCACGCTGTTTGTGTTCCTCTGCAATTACACTTCCGAAACGTTTGCTGGCAGTGAGGTTTTGTGTCAAGTTTCTTCGCTGGTGTTTTGTTTTTTCTGAACGCTACCTTAATTTACAAGTGGCTCAAACTCGCTCTTTTTAAACCGGCGGACGTGCAGCAACTTTAATCATAAGGTAAACACAAAACAAAAGTTTCCATATAGAGATACTTCTCAGGACTCGACACTAGTAAACACTTGCTCCAACGGGCTCGCACGGCTCTCGGTCCCGCCCACACTCGTCAGCGCTACTATGCCAACCAATCACAGAGCTTGCAGTACGTGTCTTTGCAATGTGTAGTTACATTTTCTGAGAGGTGTGCGTCAGCGACGGTCATGGCGAGGGCTATGCGTCCACGAGCAGGCTGTGCCGGAGCATACTCGTGCGCTTGACGCAGAACTCAGCCTTTACTGTGCACTCACACACACATGTTCTGATCCCAACGCCAACCGAAACCAACTAGACTGGAGCGCAGAGAATGAAAACAATGGCGCGAATAAAACAACAAACACACCAGGACGAGAGCACACATCCTGAGCACTCCCGGCCAAGGCGGCACTCGTACAAAGATGAAGACAGACAATGTAAGAAAATGAGACCTGAGAAAACTCAAGCCGAGTACAACAAACAAGTCATGACTGTCACGGTTGTGATCTATCTGTTCTTCTTGCATGTGTGTGTGTGTGGGACATGGGTGTGTTTGTTTGGGTTTTCACCGCATGGTGTGAGTGTATGTGTGTGTTTACATTCTTCAGCTGGGTTGTCACGTGTTTTTACCACTCATACGTATCAGCTGTTAATCATTAAGCCACAGCTGCTACGCGTTATCGCGCCTTTAAATGTTCAGTGTTTTGTATCTTGTGTTATCAGTCCGTTGTTTGTTCACTTCTGTGTCTGCTCTCTGTTAGACTCTCAAATCAAATCAAATCACTCAAATCACTTTTATTGTCACATCATCAGCAGCACGTGTGCAATGATGAGTGAAAAGCTTAGGTGCTGGCTCCAGACAGTGCAAAATACAGACAGTGTAAATACAACGACAGTGTAAAATACAGACAGTGCAAATACAACGACAGAGCGAAATACAGACAGTGCAAAATACAGACAGTGCAGTATACAACAACATACTCACAAAAAACAAGACAATGTAAAATTGGCAATGTCGACAGCGATACGTTGGCAGTATTGTTTTAAGTATGGATTTGTTAAAGTGCAGTGCATGCTACATCTTGATGGTGTGCAGTGTGGGGTAGGTAAGAGTTTGTGTGGGGTGTGTTAAGTGTTCATCAGCCTGATAGTCTGAGGGAAGAAACTTTCCTTCAGTCGGCTGGTGCGTGACCGGATGCTGTGGAACCTTATGCCTGAGGGTAGCAGAGAGAAAAGTCTATGGCTTGGGTGGCTGGAGTCGCTGATGATTCTCTTGGCTTTCCTCATGCACCTCCTGGTATAGATGTCCTGGAGGGAGGGAAGCTCACCTCCTACTACGCGTCCAGCAGTTCGCACGATCCTATGTAGACCTTTGCGATTGCTGCTGGTGCTGTTTCCGTACCAGGTGGTGATGCAGCCAGTGAGGATGCTCTCCACAGTGCAGGTGTAGAACGAGCGGAGGATGTGGGGAAGCTTGTGCTGCTTTTTGCTCTGTTTCTTTGGCCATCTTGATCTGTAAAGCAAGATTTGGATCTGAGTCTACGGAGGTAACACAGGCTTATTGCTAAAATGTAGACCAGAGCTATGTAGACTCTCTCACTCAATTTGGTGGAAGCTCTCTGATATAACCTGCTTCATTTGGACCTTATGCTCGTCTCCATTTTTTTGATGTTGTTACTACTGCCTGCTCTGAAGACAACATTATCTGTGAGAGACTACTCCCCAAATCCGCTTCTCTAATGAACTTTACCGTGGGTAAACTTGACGATTTCCTTGAGAGCTTCTCCATAGTGCTACCATTCCCTTCCCTCGATATCTGGTGAGATATCCATGAGAGACTGCTTTACGACGTTGGTTCACGGACGAACCTTTACCACTGTTGGCGTGTCGTATTCTGTTGTGGGCATCCTTGCCCTATCATATCTGGTCTGGTGAGATCTATACCAGTTGTGACTCTTTTAATAAATCATCTTGTTTTTACTTGCATTTGGGTCTCCTGTGTATACCTTTGTGACAATGACAGGACTAGTGTCTGGACTCCGCCACCAAAATAAGAATTAACAAGACTGAAGTGGCAGAATCCTCACACTATTATTTCAAACTACTAAAATGTCACTTCATTAAACTGTAGAGTTGAATCTTCAACATCAAAATTCAACAGAGCACATATCAAGGTCCCATAATGCAATTCACAACCGTAAATAAACTGAAAATATTTCTTTTACAGGGTACATGCACATATTTCTCAGTTCTCCAAATATAGCTCTGGTCACATTTTAGCAATAAGCCTGTGTTACCTCCGTAGACTCAGATCCAAATCTTGCTTTACAGATCAAGACGGCCAAAGAAACAGAGCAAAAAGCAGCACAAGCTTCCTATTAGACCTGTGAATCATGTTGGGGGGGCTCATAAATAGACTTGTTCCTGAACCAACAGGTCGACCCCCCATATTACTCTCAAATCTTTTACTCTGTAGCACCACACGCCGCTGTACTGCTAGATTTGTGCTTTGAGAAGCAAAGACGTCTGCGACACAGCTTGAATGGAAACATCAAACGGAGATATGGAGAAGCCGGAGCAGAAGAAATGCTTTTACAGCAGAAACTATAAAGACTTCTCTCTAAAAAAGGGCCTTGATACTGAACTCTGATGGATTCTGTATATGGTTTTTTCAATGCTTTTTGCGTATTCTTATTGAAATTTGATGTTAAATGGTGATGAATGCAAATGTAGCAGAATGCATTTTATTCAGAGAATAGTTTTTACAGGCTGTTTCTAGTCTAGCGCAATTGGGTGTTTGTAAGGACCATGTTTTTCATTGGCTTTGAAGTGAATCGTGAACAATCTGTAGAAGGGTGTTGACACACATGCACCCTTTAATTAGATTTTCTCTTTATTTTATTGAAAACACGCCATTGAATTAGCGCAAACCGAACAGTCACTAACTCCATCATACAGCTTAGACACTTTTCTAGTATATATTGTATTTTCTCGTAATTTCTGGAAACATAACTATACTGTAAATAGTGGGCGGCAAGGTGGCTCAGTGGTTAGCACTGTCACCTCACAGCAAGAAGGTTGCTGGTTCGAGTCCTGGCTGGACCAGCTTGCATTTCTGAGTTTACATGATCTCCCTGTGTTGGTGTGGGTTTCCTCCGGGTGCTCCATGTGTGAATGAGAGTGTATGGGTGTTTCCCAGTACTGGGTTGCGGCTGGAAGCGCATCCGCTGCATAAAACATATGCCGGAATAGTTGGTGGTTCGTTCTGCTCTGGTGACCTCTGAAATAGAGACTAAGCCAAAGAAAAATGAATGAAGGAATGAATGACTGTTCAATTATTATTGAATGTTACGACCCAAAACTGGCTCACATGACAACATCAAAGTTTGAGCCGAAACATAATGGACACAGACACTTGAATTAATTAATTGACATCTTGTCAATAATTTTTAATTCCCCAAATCAAAGGTTTCAAAAGATACAACAGAATATAAACAAAATCACTTAGACAGGTAGGGTAGCTAAGAAAGACAGGTCCCTGACTACAACTGCATTAAAAATGGGCATCTCTTACCTATTCCTCCCGAGAAAAAGAAATATAAACAGGTGAGTCTTCCAGGCCACTGCTTTCCTTCACTAAAACTAAATAAATACAAAATGTGCCTATGAAAAATAATCCACTACCTGCTACGAAAACAAACAAAGTATCAAAATAAACCAACTAGAGAACACATTGAAAAAGCTAACGGATTAAGAATATAACTAGAAACAAAACACTAAAGAGAGCGGCATGTAGACCAATCCTGGCCTGCAGAACGCCAACAGCCAGACCGCCCGAGCGCAGGCCACCACCAAGCAGTGAGCGAGAGAGAGCGAGAGAATGAGCCGCCATTGCCGGCAGCCTTAAATACAGGAAATCCCGGTGACGTCACCAGTGTCGACCAATCCTGGAAGAACCTTTTAGAAAACTCCACCTACAACTCAAGCAGGCAGAAACATACAGCCGCAACAAATAAATAGAATAAAATAACACAGAACCACGTAACATGAACAACAATTATTATGAGCTCCCCTGTCAATTTTTATTATTTTTCAAATATTACCCAAGTGCTGTAACAGAAATGTGTTTTCAAAACATTTTTAATCATAATAGTTATAATGACTAATTTATAATAATTGGTTTATTTTGTCTTCCATTATGACAGTGCATGTAGTACTATTAAATATGATGTTTGTGAGATATTCAGATACAAACGCAATTCATGGACTTAAGTTAGTTAGGCTAAGTAGGCAAGTCATTGGACAAATATAGTTTGTCCAGTAGTCAAAAAAAAAAAAAAAACAGTTTTGCTTCCAGCCAAATTACAAAGAAATTCTCAAAAAAACAAATAAATAAATAATTAAATAAATTATATACAGTTGCAATCAGAATTATTAAACCCCCTTTGAATTTTTTTATTCTTTTTTTAAATATTTCCTAAATGATGTTTAACAGAGCAAGGACATTTTTACAGTATGTCTGATAATATTTTTTCTTCTGGAGAAAGTCTGATTTGTTTTATTTCTGCTAGAATAAAAGCAGTTTTTAATTTTTTTTAAAAACATTTAAAGGTCAATATTATTAGCCCCTTTAAGCTATTTTTGTTTTTAATAGTCTACAGAACAAATCATCGTTATAAAATAACTTGCCTAATTACCCTAACCTGCCTAGTTAACCTAATTAACCTAGTTAAGCCTTTAAATGTCACTTTAAGCTGTATAGAAGTGTCTTGAAAAATATCTAGTAAAATATTATTTACTGTCATCATGGCAAAGATAAAATATATCAGTTATTAGAAATTAGTTATTAAAACTATTATGTTTAGAAATGTGTTGAAAAAATCTTGTCTCCGGTAAACAGAAATTAGGAAAAAAATAAACAGGGGGGCTAATAATTCAGGGGGTTTAATAATTCTGATTGCAACTGTATATATATATATATATATATATATATATATATATATATATATATATATATATATATATATATATATATATATATATATATATATTTATTTATTTATTATATAGTTTGGCTGAAAAAAAATAAATAAATAAAAAATAAGAAATAAATAAATATATATATATATAGAATAACAATTAAGATTTTTTAAATAATTTTGTCCTCAATTAACCAAAATAAAATAAATATGCATGTAAATCATCTTTTGTAAGCTGTTTGGATGGAACTGTGCGTAGGTAGAGTGTGTCCATTGTCATATTGGAGTGATAGAAACAAAACAAGTCTCTTTTTTTTTTACTTACTGACGTTAAAATAGGATCCAAATCCCAGTGATTTTGAGGCCCACAGCAAGGTGACGTAGGAGTGCGACTTACCCCACCTACCGAATTGATTGACAGATGCCATGTTTCTATAATAACATGTCTGCGATCATCTGTTTTGCACCTCAAATTTAATAAGTTTAAAACCTGTTTAACACAGTGCATGTTTGTAATAAAGACAGTAAAATTGGCATGTAATTCTTCACCGCTATAATCAACACTGATGCATGGTGTCAGTAAATGCGCATATGTGTGTGTGTGTGTGTGTGTGTGTGTGTGTGTGTGTGTGTGTGTGTGTGTGTGTGTGTGTGTGTGTGTGTGTGTTTGTGTACTGCAAATGGCATTTGTGTGAGACTCATCATTTCAGACTCCACCATAAATACATCAAATAAACTTACTTGGCATTTTTGACTCGTGTCTGTCTCTATCGCTGACTGCTGTTTATCTGACGTAACGCATGAGAAGCAGGCATGCACGTCAGAGCGGTGGGCGGGGTGAAGCAGCTCATTTGCATTTAAAGCCACAGGCTACAAAAACAACTACACTGTACTCAGACACCAAAATGGACAGATTCTATATTATATAATACATAATCTGATGGGTATTTTGAGCTGAAACTTTACAGACACATTCTGGAGACACCAAAGGCTTATCTTACATCATGTAAAAGGAGTAAAATAGGTGCCTTTAGCTAAACATCAACTGGAACCTTAATATTCAGGGTTATTTAGTAATTATGCCAATCAATCAATCAATCAATCAAGTTGTGAGGAAATCCATAATCCACAGACTTCTTCATTCATTCATTCATTCATTCATTCATTTTCTTTTCGGCTTAGTCTCTTTATTAATCTGCGGTCACCACAGTGGAATGAACCGCCAACTTATCCAGCATATGTTTACATATGTTTATGTTATACAGTGGATGCCCATGCTGGCGTAGGTTTCCTCCAGGTGCTCCGGTTTCCCCCACAGTCCAAACACATGCGCTATAGGTGAATTGGATAAGTTAAATTAGCCGTAGTGTATAAGTGTGAATGCAATAATGTATGGGTGTTTCCCAGTGTTGGGTTGTGGCTGGAAGGGCATCCGCTGCGTAAAACATATGCTGGATAAGTTTGCGCTTCATTCCATTGTGGTGAGCCCTGATTAATAAAGGGACTAAGCTAGAAAGAAAATGAATGAATGAATGAATGAATCTCTATATATCCAGAGCTTGTTGTCATATAATCTCTATAAACAAACAGCGGCTGGAAACTGTGTGCATAAAAGCACAATTAAAGTGTGTGTTTTTAGATTGACTCGTAACTCTCACATAACATTTGACCTCTAATAAATGTGTTCTTCTTACGTGATTGTTTTCCTCTGATGGGACGGAATTAAATTCCCCCACTGATTAACATGTTCACCGTTTCCTCCTAATTAGTCTGCTAATTGCCCCCTTTCTCAAAAATTCATCTGTGCATTCGATTGGTATTGCACACAAATGAGTCCTCGTAGGTCCGATTGAATGGGTCCCATCTGTTAGAATAATGGAACGTAAAACTATGTGATAATTACAAATAATACAGGCGTGTAATTTAACGCCATGTACGCAATAAGTGTAAAAATAGAAATCTGTAATTATTATAGTATTTTTTTTCTAACGCAAGCTCTACTTTATACCTCACCATCCACATCATCATTCATTCATTTTTCTTCAACTTAGTCCCTTATTTATCAGGGGTCGCCACAGCGGAATGAACCGCCAACTATTTCAATATATGTTTTAAGCAAGGGATTCCCTTTCAGCCACAACCCAGTACTGGGAAACACCCATACACACTCATTCACACACACACACTCATACACTACGGCCAATTTAGTTTATTCAATTCACCTAAACCCATGTTTTTGGGTTGTGGGGGGAAACCAGAGCATCCATAGCAGCACGGGAAGAACATGCAAACTCCACACAGAAATGCCCACTGGCTCAGTCGGGACTCGAACCAGCAACGTGGTGTGCTAACCACTGAGCCACCATGTCACCTCATCCACATCATCATGTTGCATAAAACATATAATCTGAGATCTCAATGGTGATTATAAGTGAAAGCTAGCATTTTAAAAGGGCAAAATAATTTCTGCCTGATTTTTTTATTTTTTTTTGCTATAAACTTAAAATAAACCTTCATAAAATAAACATCCTTTCAGTTCAATACAGTTTTTATTTTGGTGTTTCTCCTTGAGTTTTTCCAAATAAATATATTTATATTCTTCTGACCCTATAGCCAGTACTTGTTTCTTTTTTGGCTACAGAAGCATTGTCCACTAGAGGAATGAATTATAGACCCTGGAGCCTGAGGTTTTTTTGCAAGCCGCCCTCAAAGACATTTATGACCAGTTTACTGAAATACGTTTTGGTTTATTTTTAATATAGCTGTCAAACTGTAATATGTCTAGCATTCTAGGTTTGTCCCAAAGCTTTTAGAACCGGCTTTATAACCTTTTCCAAACTGGTAGATCTCAATCAATTTCATTTTCGTTTTCTTTTGGATTTCTTTAGCATGATGTCTAGATTTTGAGGATCTTTTGGTCTACTTTACTTTGTCAGCAGCTCCTATTTAAGTGATTTATTAATTGCGAACAGGTGTGACACTAATCAGCCCTGGGTGTGGCTAGAGAAACTGAACTCGGGTGTGATAAGCCAGAGTTATATTTAACAAGGGGAGAGGGGGCAAATATTTTTTTCACACAGGGCTATGTAGTTTTGTATTACGTTTTTTCTTAATAATTAAAAACTTAATTTCGAAAACTGCATGATGCGTTTACTAGCTTTTTAGGTTTGCCCAAAAACTTTTAGAACTGACTTTATAACCCTTTCCAAACTGGTAGATCTCAATCAATTTCATTCTCGTTTCTTTTGGAATTCTTTGGCATGATGTCTAGATTTTGAGGATCTTTTGGTCTACTTCACTTTGCCAGGCAGCTCCTATTTAAGTGATTTATTGATTGCGAACAGGTGTGACACTAATCAGCCCTGGGTGTGGCTAGAGAAACTGAACTCGGGTGTGATAAACCAGAGTTATATTTAACAAGGGGAGAGGGGGCAAATACTTTTTCACACAGGGCTATGTAGTTTTGGATTAAGATTTTTTCTTAATAATTAAAGCCTTAATTTGAAAAGTGCATGATGTGTTTACAAGCTTTTTAGGTTTCCTCCAAAGCTTTTAGAACTGGGTTTATAACCTTTTTCAGACTGGTAGATCTCAATACTTTTCATTCTCATTTTATTTTAAATTACTTTGGCATGATGTCTAGATTTTGAGGATCTTTTGGTCTACTTCGCTTTGTCAGGCAGCTCCTATTTAAGTGATTTATTGTTTGCGAAAAGTGCGGCATTAATCAAGCCTTGGTGTGATCAGAGAAACTGAAGGTTTGATAATACAGTTATGATTAGCAGGGGGACAAATACTTTTTCACACAGGGCTATGTAGTTTTGGAT
>LR812519.1:6321249-6343749 GCA_903798195.1 Danio kyathit
AGCCGTGATAAATCCCACCCATTCAAACAGTCATTTAAAGCTAGTCTTGTTGTACATTCTCCTGACCCATTCGTCCGGCTCCAATCCTAACAACGCTCGACTGATCTAATCTTAGTGACCTACAACATGCGGGAATTGATAGGCGTTCCTGGTGAGTAATGCGTTTTTGGTCTTCACGGACCTCTATTTCCAATGAGGTCTACATGATCTAGTGGCAGGATTGTAATCTCACAGATCAAATTTGCCCACATTTCCGCCGCCGTAGAAGTAATAGAGCTTTGCTTAACAGCTCCAGAGGAGAGCTCTTCCATCAAAGAGAAAGCTTGGTTTAATGATTTAACTGCGCTGTAGTAAAGTTATCAGATTCCCTCAATGCGCGTCAAACCCTTACGTTTCACCCTTGTGTGGTTCGTCGGGTATCTTCAGCTCAGCTCTTAATCTGTTTTCGTCTAAAGGTGCTGGGACGATCTTACCAGAGCAACTTCTACAGATTGAACTTGTGAAGGAACATGAGTTACACAGTAATAATGATTTGCGCAGATAAATAATTTCTTACGAATGCTGCTGCATTACATAAATGAAGAGTTTATTGGCAAAAAACAAAAATCAGATTACCACTTGTCGAAGTATATTCATTTAAAATATCAGATCAAGAACATCTACATTCAGTGCAGGTGTTCCTCAGGGTTCTGTTTTGGGTACACATTTGTTCATTATTTATATACTCCCTCTTGGTTATTTTATTTTAGGAAGCATGGTGTTCAATTTCATTTTTATGTGGCTGACACTCAACTTTACCTGTCTGGAAAACCCATTGGTGATTACAGTGTGCATTTACTAATGCTGATCCTAGACCATCAAGATTATAAAATCACTAATATTGATCCTGGACCATCAAGATTGTAAATTCACTAATGTTGATCCTGGACCATCAAGATTGTAAATTCACTAATGTTGATCCTGGACCATCAAGATTGTAAATTCACTAATGTTGATCCTGGACCATCAAATTTGTATTCACTAATGTTGATCCTGGACCATCAAGATTATAAATTCACTAATGTTGATCCCGGACCATCAAATTTATATTCACTAATGTTGATCCTGGACCATCAAGATTATAAATTCACTAATGTTGATCCTGGACCATCAAATTTATATTCACTAATGATGATCCGGGACCATGAAGATTGTAAATTCACTAATGTTGATCCTGGACCATCAAATTTGTATTCACTAATGTTGATCCTGGACCATCAAGCTTATAAATTCACTAATGTTGATCCTGGACCATCAAAACTATAAATTCACTAATGTTGATCCTGGACCATCAAGACTATAAATTCACTAATGTTGATCCTGGACCATCAAGATTATAAATTCACTAATGTTGATCCTGGACCATCAAATTTGTATTCACTAATGTTGATCCTGGACCATCAAGATTATAAATTCACTAATGTTGATCCCGGACCATCAAATTTATATTCACTAATGTTGATCCTGGACCATCAAGATTATAAATTCACTAATGTTGATCCTGGACCATCAAATTTGTATTCACTAATGTTGATCCTGGACCATCAAGATTATAAATTCACTAATGTTGATCCCGGACCATCAAATTTATATTCACTAATGTTGATCCTGGACCATCAAGATTATAAATTCACTAATGTTGATCCTGGACCATCAAATTTATATTCACTAATGTTGATCCGGGACCATGAAGATTGTAAATTCACTAATGTTGATCCTGGACCATCAAGATTATAAATTCACTAATGTTGATCCTGGACCATCAAATTTATATTCACTAATGATGATCCGGGACCATGAAGATTGTAAATTCACTAATGTTGATCCTGGACCATCAAATTTGTATTCACTAATGTTGATCCTGGACCATCAAGCTTATAAATTCACTAATGTTGATCCTGGACCATCAAAACTATAAATTCACTAATGTTGATCCTGGACCATCAAGACTATAAATTCACTAATGTTGATCCTGGACCATCAAGATTGTAAATTCACTAATGTTGATCCTGGACCATCAAATTTGTATTCACTAATGTTGATCCTGGACCATCAAGATTATAAATTCACTAATGTTGATCCCGGACCATCAAATTTATATTCACTAATGTTGATCCTGGACCATCAAGATTATAAATTCACTAATGTTGATCCTGGACCATCAAATTTGTATTCACTAATGTTGATCCTGGACCATCAAGCTTATAAATTCACTAATGTTGATCCTGGACCATCAAAACTATAAATTCACTAATGTTGATCCTGGACCATCAAGACTATAAATTCACTAATGTTGATCCTGTACCATCACTTTTATATTCACTAATATTGATCCTGGACCATCAAATTTGTATTCACTAATGTTGATCCTGGACCATCAAGTTTATAAATTCACTAATGTTGATCCTGGACCATCAAAATTACAAATTCACTAATGTTGATCCTGGACCATCAAGACAATAAATTCACTAATGTTGATCCTGGACCATCAAGTTTATAAATTTACTAATGTTGATCCTGGACCATCAAGATTATAAATTTACTAATGTTGATCCTGGACCATCAAGATTATAAATTCACTTATGTTGATCCTGGACCATCAAATTTGTATTCACTAATGTTGATCCTGGACCATCAAGATTATAAATTCACTAATGTTGATCCTGGACCATCAAGACAATAAACTCACTAATGTTGATCCTGGACCATCAAATTTATATTCACTAATGTTGATCCTGGACCATCAAGATTATAAATTCACTAATGTTGATCCTGGACCATCAAATTTATTTTCACTAATGTTGATCCTGGACCATCAAGATTATAAATTCACAAATGCTGATCCTGGACCATCAAGATTATAAATTCACTAATGTTGATCCTGGACCATCAAATTTGTATTCACTAATGTTGATCCTGGACCATCAAGACAATAAACTCACTAATGTTGATCCTGAACCATCAAGATTATAAATTCACTAATGTTGATCCCGGACCATCAAATTTATATTTACCAATGTTGATCCTGGACCATCAAGATTATAAATTCACTAATGTTGATCCTGGACCATCAAATTTATATTCACTAATGTTGATCCGGGACCATGAAGATTGTAAATTCACTAATGTTGATCCTGGACCATCAAATTTGTATTCACTAATGTTGATCCTGGACCATCAAGCTTATAAATTCACTAATGTTGATCCTGGACCATCAAGACTATAAATTCACTAATGTTGATCCTGGACCATCAAGACTATAAATTCACTAATTTTGATCCTGGACCATAAAGATTATAAATTCACTAATGTTGATCCTGTACCATCACTTTTATATTCACTAATATTGATCCTGGACCATCAAATTTGTATTCACTAATGTTGATCCTGGACCATCAAGTTTATAAATTCACTAATGTTGATCCTGGACCATCAAAATTATATATTCACTAATGTTGATCCTGGACTATCAAGATTTTAAACTCACTAATGTTGATCCTGGACCATCAAGACTATAAATTCACTAATGTTGATCCTGGACCATCAAGTTTATAAATTCACTAATGTTGATCCTGGACCATCAATATTATAAATTTACTAATGTTGATCCTGGACCATCAAGATTATAAATTCACTAATGTTGATCCTGGACCATCAAGACAATAAACTAACTAATGTTGATCCTGGACCATCAAATTTATATTCACTAATGTTGATCCTGGACCATCAAGATTATAAATTCACTAATGCTGATCCTGGACCATCAAGATTATAAATTCACTAATGTTGATCCTGGACCATCAAATTTATATTCACTAATGTTGATCCTGGACCATCAAGATTATAAATTCACTAATGTTGATCCTGGACCATCGAATTTATTTTCACTAATGTTGATCCTGGACCATCAAGATTATAAATTCACTAATGCTGATCCTGGACCATCAAGATTATAAATTCACTAATGCTGATCCTGGACCATCAAGATTATAAATTCACTAATGCTGATCCTGGACCATCAAGATTATAAACTCACTAATGTTGATCCTGAACCATCAAGATTATAAATTCACTAATGTTGATCCCGGACCATCAAATTTATATTCACCAATGTTGATCCTGGACCATCAAGATTATAAATTCACTAATGTTGATCCTGGACCATCAAGTTTATATTCACTAATGTTGATCCGGGACCATGAAGATTGTAAAATCACTAATGTTGATCCTGGACCATCAAATTTGTATTCACTAATGTTGATCCTGGACCATCAAGCTTATAAATTCACTAATGTTGATCCTGGACCATCAAAATTATAAATTCACTAATGTTGATCCTGGACTATCAAGATTTTAAACTCTCTAATGTTGATCCTGGACCATCAAGACTATAAATTCACTAATGTTGATCCTGGACCATCAAGTTTATAAATTCACTAATGTTGATCCTGGACGATCACATTTATATTCACTATTGTTGATGCTGGACGATCAAATTTGTATTCACCTATGTTGATCCTGGACCATCAAGATTATAAATTTACTAATGTTGATCCTGGACCATCAATATTATAAATTTACTAATGTTGATCCAGGACCATCAAGATTATAAATTCACTTATGTTGATCCTGGACCATCAAATTTGTATTCACTTATGTTGATCCTGGACCATCAAATTTGTATTCACTAATTTTGATCCTGGACCATCAAGATTATAAATTCACTAATGTTGATCCTGGACCATCAAGACAATAAACTCACTAATGTTGATCCTGGACCATCAAATTTATATTCACTAATGTTGATCCTGGACCATCAAGATTTTAAATTCACTAATGTTGATCCTGGACCATCAAATTTATATTCACTAATGTTGATCCTGGACCATCAAGATTATAAATTCACTAATGTTGATCCTGGACAATCGAATTTATATTCACTAATGTTGATCCTGGACCATCAAGCTTATAAATTCACTAATGTTGATCCTGGACCATCAAGCTTATAAATTCACTAATGTTGATCCTGGACCATCAAGATTATAAATTCACTAATGTTGATCCTGGACCATCAAGCTTATAAATTCACTAATGTTGATCCTGGACCATCATGATTATAAATTCACAAATGTTGATCCTGGACCATCAAGCTTATAAATTCACTAATGTTGATCCTGGACCATCAAGCTTATAAATTCACTAATGTTGATCCTGGACCATCAAGATTATAAATTCACTAATGTTGATCCTGGACCATCAAGCTT
This sequence comes from Danio kyathit, assembly GCA_903798195.1. NCBI lineage: Eukaryota > Metazoa > Chordata > Actinopteri > Cypriniformes > Danionidae > Danio > Danio kyathit. The sequence continues at coordinate 6,326,553 of LR812519.1, forward strand.
ATAAATTCACTAATGTTGATCCTGGACCATCATGATTATAAATTCACAAATGTTGATCCTGGACCATCAAATATTATTCACTAATGTTGATCCTGGACCATTAAACTTATATTCACTAATGTTGATCCTGGACCATCAAGATTATAAATTCACTAATGTTGATCCTGGACCATCAAGATTATAAATTCACTAATGTTGATCCTGGACCATCAAGTTTATAAATTCACTAATGTTGATCCTGGACCATCAAGATTATAAATTCACTAATGTTGATCCTGGACCATCAAGATTATAAACTCACTAATGTTGATCCTGGACCATCAAGACTATAAATTCACTAATGTTGATCCTGGACCATCAAGTTTATAAATTCACTAATGTTGATCCTGGACCATCAATATTATAAATTTACTAATGTTGATCCTGGACCATCAAGATTATAAATTCACTAATGTTGATCCTGGACCATCAAGACAATAAACTAACTAATGTTGATCCTGGACCATCAAATTTATATTCACTAATGTTGATCCTGGACCATCAAGATTATAAATTCACTAATGTTGATCCTGGACCATCAAGATTATAAATTCACTAATGTTGATCCTGGACCATCAAATTTATATTCACTAATGTTGATCCTGGACCATCAAGATTATAAATTCACTAATGTTGATCCTGGACCATCGAATTTATATTCACTAATGTTGATCCTGGACCATCAAGATTATAAATTCACTAATGCTGATCCTGGACCATCAAGATTATAAATTCACTAATGCTGATCCTGGACCATCAAGATTATAAATTCACTAATGCTGATCCTGGACCATCAAGATTATAAACTCACTAATGTTGATCCTGAACCATCAAGATTATAAATTCACTAATGTTGATCCCGGACCATCAAATTTATATTCACCAATGTTGATCCTGGACCATCAAGATTATAAATTCACTAATGTTGATCCTGGACCATCAAGCTTATAAATTCACTAATGTTGATCCTGGACCATCATGATTATAAATTCACAAATGTTGATCCTGGACCATCAAGCTTATAAATTCACTAATGTTGATCCTGGACCATCATGATTATAAATTCACAAATGTTGATCCTGGACCATCAAATATTTATTCACTAATGTTGATCCTGGACCATTAAACTTATATTCACTAATGTTGATCCTGGACCATCAAGATTATAAATTCACTAATGTTGATCCTGGACCATCAAGATTATAAATTCACTAATGTTGATCCTGGACTATCAAATTTATATTCACTAATGTTGGTCCTGGACCATCAAGCTGATAAATTCACTAATGTTGATCCTGGACCATCAATATTTTAAATTCACTAATGTTGATCCTGGACCATCAAGCTCATAAATTCACTAATGTTGATCCTGGACTATCAAGATTTTAAACTCACTAATGTTGATCCTGGACCATCAAGATTATAAATTTACTAATGTTGATCCTGGACTATCAATATTTTAAATTCACTAATGTTGATCCTGGACCATCAAGATTATAAATTCACTAATGTTGATCCTGGACCATCAAGATTATAAATTCACTAATGTTGATCCTGGACCATCAAAATTATAAATTCACTAATGTTGATCCTGGACTATCAAGATTTTAAACTCACTAATGTTGATCCTGGACCATCAAGATTATAAATTTACTATTGTTGATCCTGGACCATCGAGTTTATAAATTCACTAATGTTGATCTTGGACCATCAAGATTATAAATTCACTAATGTTGATCCTGGACCATCAAGATTTTAAATTCACTAATGTTGATCCTGGACAATCAAATTTATATTCACTAATGTTGATCCTGGACCATCAAGATAATAAATTCACTAATGTTGATCCTGGACCATCAAGATTATAAATTCACTAATGTTGATCCTGGACCATCAAGACAATAAACTAACTAATGTTGATCCTGGACCATCAAATTTATATTCACTAATGTTGATCCTGGACCATCAAGATTATAAATTCACTAATGCTGATCCTGGACCATCAAGATTATAAATTCACTAATGTTGATCCTGGACCATCAAATTTATATTCACTAATGTTGATCCTGGACCATCAAGATTATAAATTCACTAATGTTGATCCTGGACCATCGAATTTATTTTCACTAATGTTGATCCTGGACCATCAAGATTATAAATTCACTAATGCTGATCCTGGACCATCAAGATTATAAATTCACTAATGCTGATCCTGGACCATCAAGATTATAAATTCACTAATGCTGATCCTGGACCATCAAGATTATAAACTCACTAATGTTGATCCTGAACCATCAAGATTATAAATTCACTAATGTTGATCCCGGACCATCAAATTTATATTCACCAATGTTGATCCTGGACCATCAAGATTATAAATTCACTAATGTTGATCCTGGACCATCAAGCTTATAAATTCACTAATGTTGATCCTGGACCATCATGATTATAAATTCACAAATGTTGATCCTGGACCATCAAGCTTATAAATTCACTAATGTTGATCCTGGACCATCATGATTATAAATTCACAAATGTTGATCCTGGACCATCAAATATTTATTCACTAATGTTGATCCTGGACCATTAAACTTATATTCACTAATGTTGATCCTGGACCATCAAGATTATAAATTCACTAATGTTGATCCTGGACCATCAAGATTATAAATTCACTAATGTTGATCCTGGACTATCAAATTTATATTCACTAATGTTGGTCCTGGACCATCAAGCTGATAAATTCACTAATGTTGATCCTGGACCATCAATATTTTAAATTCACTAATGTTGATCCTGGACCATCAAGCTCATAAATTCACTAATGTTGATCCTGGACTATCAAGATTTTAAACTCACTAATGTTGATCCTGGACCATCAAGATTATAAATTTACTAATGTTGATCCTGGACTATCAATATTTTAAATTCACTAATGTTGATCCTGGACCATCAAGATTATAAATTCACTAATGTTGATCCTGGACCATCAAGATTATAAATTCACTAATGTTGATCCTGGACCATCAAAATTATAAATTCACTAATGTTGATCCTGGACTATCAAGATTTTAAACTCACTAATGTTGATCCTGGACCATCAAGATTATAAATTTACTATTGTTGATCCTGGACCATCGAGTTTATAAATTCACTAATGTTGATCTTGGACCATCAAGATTATAAATTCACTAATGTTGATCCTGGACCATCAAGATTTTAAATTCACTAATGTTGATCCTGGACAATCAAATTTATATTCACTAATGTTGATCCTGGACCATCACATTTGTATTCACTAATGTTGATCCTGGACCATCAAGCTTATAAATTCACTAATGTTGATCCTGGACCATCAAGCTTATAAACTCACTAATGTTGATCCTGGACCATCACATTTGTATTCACTAATGTTGATCCTGGACCATCAAGCTTATAAATTTACTAATGTTGATCCTGGACCATCAAGCTTATAAATTCACTAATGTTGATCCTGGACCATCAAGCTTATAAATTCACTAATGTTGATCCTGGACCATCAAGATTATAAATTCACTAATGTTGATCCTGGACCATCAAGCTTATAAATTCACAAATGTTGATCCTGGACCATCAAATATATATTCACTAATGTTGATCCTGGACCATCAATATTATATTCACTAATGTTGATCCTGGACCATCAAGATTTTAAATTCACTAATGTTGATCCTGGACCATCAAATTTATATTCACTAATGTTGATCCTGGACCATCAAGATTATATATTCACTAATGTTGATCCTGGACCATCAAGATTATAAATTCACTAATGTTGATGCTGGACCATCAAATTGATATTCACTAATGTTGATCCAGGACCATCAAAATTATAAATTCACTAATGTTGATCCTGGACCATCAATATTTTAAATTCACTAATGTTGATCCTGGACAATCAAATTTATATTCACTAGTGTTGATCCTGGACCATCAAGTTTATAAACTCACTAATGTTGATCCTGGACCATCAAATTTGTATTCACTAATGTTGATCCTGGACCATCAAGCTTATAAATTCACTAATGTTGATCCTGGACCATCTAGATTATAAATTCACAAATGTTGATCCTGGACCATCAAATAAATATTCACTAATGTTGATCCTGTACCATCAAATTTATATTCACTAATGTTGATCCTGGACCATCAAGATTATAAATTCACTAATGTTGATCCTGGACCATCAAATTTATATTCACTAATGTTGATCCTTGACCATCAAATTTATATTCACTAATGTTGATCCTGGACCATCAAGATTATAAATTCACTAATGTTGAGCCTGGACCATCAAGATTATAAACTCACTAATGTTGATCCTGGACCATCAAAATTTTAAATTCACTAATGTTGATCCTGGACCATCAAATTTATATTCACTAATGATGATCCTGGACCATCAAGATTATAAATTCACTAATGTTGATCCTGGACCATCAAGATTATAAATTCACTAAAGTTGATCCTGGACCATCAAGATTATAAATTCACTAATGTTGATCCTGGACCATCAAGATTATAAATTCACTAATGTTGATCCTGGACCATCAAATCTATATTCACTAATGTTGATCCTGGACCATCAAGATTATAAACTCACTAATGTTGATCCTGGACCATCAAGATTATAAACTCACTAATGTTGATCCTGGACCATCAAGATTATAAATTCACTAATGTTGATCCTGGACCATCAAGATTATAAACTCACTAATGTTGATCCTGGACCATCAAGATTATAAATTCACTAATGTTGATCCTGGACCATCAAGATTATAAATTCACTAATGTTGATCCTGGACCATCAAGATTATAAATTCACTAATGTTGATCCTGGACCATCAAGATTATAAACTCACTAATGTTGATCCTGGACCATCAAGTTTATAAATTCACCAATGTTGATCCTGGACCATCAAGATTATAAACTCACTAATGTTGATCCTGGACCATCAAGATTATAAATTCACTAATGTTGATCCTGGACCATCAAGATTATAAACTCACTAATGTTGATCCTGGACCATCAAGTTTATAAACTCACTAATGTTGATCCTGGAACATCAAATTTGTATTCACTAATGTTGATCCTGGACCATCAAGCTTATAAATTCACTAATGTTGATCCTGGACCATCAAGCTTATAAATTCACTAATGTTGATCCTGGACCATCATGATTATAACTTCACTAATGTTGATCCTGGACCATCAAATATTTATTCACTAATGTTGATCCTGGACCATCAAATATTTATTCACTAATGTTGATCCTGGACCATCAAATTTATATTCACTAATGTTGATCCTGGACCATCAAGATTATAAATTCACTAATGTTGATCCTGGACCATTAAATTTAGATTCACTAATGTTGATCCTGGACCATCAAGATTATAAATTCACTAATGTTGATCCTGGACCATCAAGATTATAAATTCACTAATGTTGATCCTGGACCATCAAATTTATATTCACTAATGTTGATCCTGGACCATCAAATTTTTATTCACTAATGTTGATCCTGGACCATCAAGATTATAAATTCACTAATGTTGAGCCTGGACCATCAAGATTATAAACTCACTAATGTTGATCCTGGACCATCAAAATTTTAAATTCACTAATGTTGATCCTGGACCATCAAATTGATATTCACTAATGTTGATCCTGGACCATCAAGATTATAAACTCACTAATGTTGATCCTGGACCATCAAGATTATAAACTCACTAATGTTGATCCTGGACCATCAAGATTATAAACTCACTAATGTTGATCCTGGACCATCAAGATTATAAATTCACTAATGTTGATCCTGGACCATCAAGATTATAAACTCACTAATGTTGATCCTGGACCATCAAGCTTATAAATTCACTAATGTTGATCCTGGACCATCAAGACAATAAACTCACTAATGTTGATCCTGGACCATCAAATTTATATTCACTAATGTTGATCCTGGACCATCAAGATTATAAATTCACTAATGCTGATCCTGGACCATCAAGATTATAAATTCACTAATGTTGATCCTGGACCATCAAGATTTTAAATTCACTAATGTTGATCCTGGACCATCAAATTTATATTCACTAATGTTGATCCTGGACCATCAAATATATATTCACTAATGTTGATCCTGGACCATCAAGATTATAAATTCACTAATGTTGATCCTGGACAATCGAATTTATATTCACTAATGTTGATCCTGGACCATCAAGATTAAAAATTCACTAATGTTGATCCTGGACCATCAAGATTATAAATTCACTAATGTTGATCCTGGACCATCAAGCCTATAAATTCACTAATGTTGATCCTGGACCATCATGATTATAAATTCACAAATGTTGATCCTGGACCATCAAATATTTATTCACTAATGTTGATCCTGGACCATCAAATTTATATTCACTAATGTTGATCCTGGACCATCAAGATTATAAATTCACTAATGTTGATCCTGGACCATCAAGATTATAAATTCACTAATGCTGATCCTGGACCATCAAATTTATATTCACTAATGTTGATCCTGGACCATCAAGCTGATAAATTCACTAATGTTGATCCTGGACCATCAAGCTTATAAATTCACCAATGTTGATCCTGGACCATCAAGCTTATAAATTCACTAATGTTGATCCTGGACCATCATGATTATAAAGTCACAAATGTTGATCCTGGACCATCAAATATATATTCACTAATGTTGATCCTGGACCATCAATATTATATTCACTAATGTTGATCATGGACCATCAAGATTTTAAATTCACTAATGTTGATCCTGGACCATCAAATTTGTATTCACTAATGTTGATCCTGGACCATCAAGATTATATATTAACTAATGTTGATCCTGGACCATCAAGATTGTATATTTACTAATGTTGATCCTGGACCGTCAAGATTATAAATTCACTAATGTTGATCCTGGACCATCAAATTGATAATCACTAATGTTGATCCTGGACCATCAAGATTATAAATTCACTAATGTTGATCCTGGACCATCAAATTTATATTCACTAGTGTTGATCCTGGACCATCAAGATTATAAATTCAATATTGTTGATCCTGGACCATCATGATTATAAATTCACAAATGTTGATCCTGGACCATCAAATAAATATTCACTAATGTTGATCCTGGACCATCAAATTTATATTCACTAATGTTGATCCTGGACGATCAAGATTATAAATTCACTAATGTTGATCCTGGACCATCAAGATTATAAATTCACTAATGTTGAGCCTGGACCATCAAGATTATAAACTCACTAATGTTGATCCTGGACCATCAAAATTTTAAATTAACTAATGTTGATCCTGGACCATCAAATTTATATTCACTAATGATGATCCTGGACCATCAAGATTATAAATTCACTAAAGTTGATCCTGGACCATCAAGATTATAAATTCACTAATGTTGATCCTGGACCATCAAGATTATAAATTCACTAATGTTGATCCTGGACCATCAATTTGATATTCACTAATGTTGATCCTGGACCATCAAGATTATAAACTCACTAATGTTGATCCTGGACCATCAAGATTATAAACTCACTAATGTTGATCCTGGACCATCAAGATTATAAATTCACTAATGTTGATCCTGGACCATCAAGATTATAAACTCACTAATGTTGATCCTGGACCATCAAGATTATAAATTCACTAATGTTGATCCTGGACCATCAAGATTATAAATTCACTAATGTTGATCCTGGACCATCAAGATTATAAACTCACTAATGTTAATCCTGGACCATCAAGTTTATAAATTCACTAATGTTGATCCTGGACCATCAAGATTATAAACTCACTAATGTTGATCCTGGACCATCAAGATTATATATTCACTAATGTTGATCCTGGACCATCAAGATTGTATATTCACTAATGTTGATCCTGGACCATCAAGATTATATATTCACTAATGTTGATCCTGGACCATCAAATTTATATTCACTAATGTTGATCCTGGACCATCAAGATTATAAACTCACTAATGTTGATCCTGGACCATCAAGATTATAAATTCACTAATGTTGATCCTGGACCATCAAGATTATAAATTCACTAATGTTGATCCTGGACCATCAAATTGATATTCACTAATGTTGATCCTGGACCATCAAGATTATAAACTCACTAATGTTGATCCTGGACCATCAAGATTATAAATTCACTAATGTTGATCCTGGACCATCAAGATTATAAACTCACTAATGTTGATCCTGGACCATCAAAATTTTAAATTCACTAATGTTGATCCTGGACCATCAATTTTTTATTCACTAATGATGATCCTGGACCATCAAGATTATAAATTCACTAATGTTGATCCTGGACCATCAAGATTATAAATTCACTAATGTTGATCCTGGACCATCAAGATTATAAACTCACTAATGTTGATCCTGGACCATCAAATTTATATTCACTAATGTTGATCCTGGACCATCAAGATTATAAACTCACTAATGTTGATCCTGGACCATCAAGATTATAACTCACTAATGTTGATCCTGGACCATCAAGATTATAATTCACTAATGTTGATCCTGGACCATCAAGATTATAAATTCACTAATGTTGATCCTGGACCATCAAGATTATAATTCACTAATGTTGATCCTGGACCATCAAGATTATAAACTCACTAATGTTGATCCTGGACCATCAAGTTTATAAATTCACTAATGTTGATCCTGGACCATCAATTTATAAATTCACTAATGTTGATCCTGGACAATCAATTTATAATTCACTAAGTGTTGATCCTGGACCATCAAGTTTATAACTTCACTAATGTTGATCCTGGACCATCAATTTGTAATTCACTAATGTTGATCCTGGACCATCAATTTATAATTCACTAATGTTGATCCTGGACCATCAAATTTATATTCACTAATGTTGATCCTGGACCATCAAGATTATATATTCACTAATGTTGATCCTGGACCATCAAGATTATAAACTCACTAATGTTGATCCTGGACCATCAAGTTTATAAACTCACTAATGTTGATCCTGGACCATCAAATTTGTATTCACTAATGTTGATCCTGGACCATCAAGCTTATAAATTCACTAATGTTGATCCTGGACCATCAAGCTTATAAATTCACTAATGTTGATCCTGGACCATCAAGATTATAAATTCAATATTGTTGATCCTGGACCATCAAATATATATTCACTAATGTTGATCCTGGACCATCAAATTTATATTCACTAATGTTGATCCTAGACCATCAAGATTATAAATTCACTAATGTTGATCCTAGACCATCAAGATTATAAATTCACTAATGTTGATCCTGGACCATCAAATTTATATTCACTAATGTTGATCCTGGACCATCAAATTTATATTCACTAATGTTGATCCTGGACCATCAAGATTATAAATTCACTAATGTTGATCCTGGACCATCAAATTGATATTCACTATTGTTGATCCTGGACCATCAAGATTATAAATTCACTAATGTTGATCTTGGACCATCAAGATTATAAATTCACTGATGTTGATCCTGGACCATCAAGATTATAAATTCACTAATGTTGATCCTGGACCATCAAGATTATAAATTCACTAATGTTAATCCTGGACCATCAAATTTATATTCACTAATGTTGATCCTGGACCATCAAGATTGTATATTCACTAATGTTGATGCTGGACCGTCAAGATTATAAATTCACTAATGTTGATCCTGGACCATCAAGATTATAAATTCACTAATGTTGATCCTGGACCTTCAAATTGATATTCACTAATGTTGATCCTGGACCATCAAGATTATAAATTCACTAATGTTGATCCTGGACCATCAAGATTATAAATTCACTAATGTTGATCCTGGACCATCAAGATTATAAATTCACTAATGTTGATCCTGGACCATCAATATTTTAAATTCACTAATGTTGATCCTGGACCATCAAATTTGTATTCACTAATGTTGATCCTGGACCATCAAGCTTATAAATTCACTAATGTTGATCCTGGACCATCAAGCTTATAAATTCACTAATGTTGATCCTGGACCATCAAGATTATAAATTCAATATTGTTGATCCTGGACCATCATGATTATAAATTCACAAATGTTGATCCTGGACCATCAAATATATATTCACTAATGTTGATCCTGGACCATCAAATTTATATTCACTAATGTTGATCCTGGACCATCAAGATTATAAATTCACTAATGTTGATCCTGGACCATCAAATATATATTCACTAATGTTGATCCTGGACCATCAAATTTATATTCCCTAATGTTGATCCTGGACCATCAAGATTATTAACTCACTAATGTTGATCCTGGACCATCAAGTTTATAATTCACTAATGTTGATCCTGGACCATCAAGATTATAAACTCACTAATGTTGATCCTGGACTATCAAATTGATATTCACTAATGTTGATCCTGGACCATCAAGATTATAAACTCACTAATGTTGATCCTGGACCATCAAATTTGTATTCACTAATGTTGATCCTGGACCATCAAGCTTATAAATTTACTAATGTTGATCCTGGACCATCAAGCTTATAAATTCACTAATGTTGATCCTGGACCATCAAGATTATAAATTCAATATTGTTGATCCTGGACCATCATGATTATAAATTCACTAATGTTGATCCTGGACCATCAAATATATATTCACTAATAATGATCCTGGACCATCAAATTTATATTCACTAATGTTGATCCTGGACCATCAAGATAATAAATTCACTAATGTTGATCCTGGACCATCAAGATTATAAACTCACTAATGTTGATCCTGGACCATCAAAATTTTAAATTCACTAATGTTGATCCTGGACCATCAAATTTATATTCACTAATGTTGATCCTGGACCATCAAGATTATAAATTCACTAATGTTGATCCTGGACCATCAAGATTATAAACTCACTAATGTTGATCCTGGACCATCAAATTGATATTCACTAATGTTGATCCTGGACCATCAAGATTATAAACTCACTAATGTTGATCCTGGACCATCAAGATTATAAATTCACTAATGTTGATCCTGGACCATCAAGATTATAAACTCACTAATGTTGATCCTGGACCATCAAGTTTATAAATTCACTAATGTTGATCCTGGACCATCAAATTGATATTCACTAATGTTGATCCTGGACCATCAAGATTATAAACTCACTAATGTTGATCCTGGACCATCAAGTTTATAAATTCACTAATGTTGATCCTGGACCATCAAATTTATATTCACTAATGTTGATCCTGGACCATCAAATTTATATTCACTAATGTTGATCCTGGACCATCAAGATTATAAATTCACTAATGTTGATCCTGGACCATCAAGATTATAAATTCACTAATGTTGATCCTGGACCATCAAGATTATAAATTCACTAATGTTGATCCTGGACCATCAAGATTATAAATTCACTAATGTTGATCCTGGACCATCAAGATTATAAATTCACTAATGTTGATCCTGGACCATCAAGATTATAAATTCACTAATGTTGATCCTGGACCATCAAGATTATAAATTCACTAATGTTGATCCTGGACCATCAAGATTATAAATTCACTAATGTTGATCCTGGACCATCAAATTGATATTCACTAATGTTGATCCTGGACCTTCAAGATCATAAACTCACTAATGTTGATCCTGGACCATCAAGATTATAAATTCACTAATGTTGATCCTGGACCATCAAGATTATAAACTCACTAATGTTGATCCTGGACCATCAAGTTTATAAATTCACTAATGTTGATCCTGGACCATCAAATTGATATTCACTAATGTTGATCCTGGACCATCAAGATTATAAACTCACTAATGTTGATCCTGGACCATCAAGTTTATAAATTCACTAATGTTGATCCTGGACCATCAAATTTATATTCACTAATGTTGATCCTGGACCATCAAGATTATAAATTCACTAATGTTGATCCTGGACCATCAAGATTATAAACTCACTAATGTTGATCCTGGACCATCAAGATTATAAATTCACTAATGTTGATCCTGGACCATCAAGATTATAAATTCACTAATGTTGATCCTGGACCATAAAGACTATAAATTCACTAATGTTGATCCTGGACCATCAAGATTATAAACTCACTAATGTTGATCCTGGACCATCAAGTTTATAAATTCACTAATGTTGATCCTGGACCATCAAGATTATAAACTCACTAATGTTGATCCTGGACTATCAAATTGATATTCACTAATGTTGATCCTGGACCATCAAATTTGTATTCACTAATGTTAATCCTGGACCATCAAGCTTATAAATTTACTAATGTTGATCCTGGACCATCAAGCTTATAAATTCACTAATGTTGATCCTGCACCATCAAGATTATAAATTCAATATTGTTGATCCTGGACCATCATGATTATAAATTCACTAATGTTGATCCTGGACCATCAAATATGTATATTCACTAATATTGATCCTGGACCATCAAATTTATATTCACTAATGTTGATCCTGGACCATCAAGATTATAAATTCACTAATGTTGATCCTGGACCATCAAATTTATATTTACTATAGTTGATCCTGGACCATCAAATTTATATTCACTAATGTTGATCCTGGACCATCAAGATTATAAATTCACTAATGTTGATCCTGGACCATCAAGATTATAAACTCACTAATGTTGATCCTGGACCATCAAAATTTTAAATTCACTAATGTTGATCCTGGACCATCAAATTTATATTCACTAATGTTGATCCTGGACCATCAAGATAATAAATTCACTAATCTTGATCCTGGACCATCAAGATTATAAATTCACTAATGTTGATCCTGGACCATCAAATTGATATTCACTAATGTTGATCCTGGACCATCAAATTAATATTCACTAATGTTGATCCTGGACCATCAAGTTTATAAATTCACTAATGTTGATCCTGGACCATCAAATTTATATTCACTAATGTTGATCCTGGACCATCAAATTAATATTCACTAATGTTGATCCTGGACCATCAAGATTATAAATTCACTAATGTTGATCCTGGACCATCAAGATTATAAACTCACTAATGTTGATCCTGGACCATCAAATTGATATTCACTAATGTTGATCCTGGACCATCAAGATTATATATTCACTAATGTTGATCCTGCACCATCAAGATTATAAACTCACTAATGTTGATCCTGGACCATCAAGTTTATAAACTCACTAATGTTAATCCTGGACCATCAAATTTGTATTCACTAATGTTGATCCTGGACCATCAAGCTTATAAATTTACTAATGTTGATCCTGGACCATCAAGCTTATAAATTCACTAATGTTGATCCTGGACCATCAAGATTATAAATTCAATATTGTTGATCCTGGACCATCATGATTATAAATTCACAAATGTTGATCCTGGACCATCAAATATATATTCACTAATATTTATCCTGGACCATCAAATTTATATTCACTAATGTTGATCCTGGACCATCAAGATTATAAATTCACTAATGTTGATCCCGGATCATCAAGATTATAAATTCACTAATGTTGATCCTGGACTATCAAATTTATATTCACTAATGTTGATCCTGGACCATCAAGATTATAAATTCACTAATGTTGACCCTGGACCATCAAGATTATAAATTCACTAATGTTGATCCTGGACTATCAAATTTATATTCACTAATGTTGATCCTGGACCATCAATATTTTAAATTCACTAATGTTGATCCTGGACAATCAAATTTATATTCACTAATGTTGATCCTGGACCATCAAGATTATAAATTCACTAATGTTGACCCTGGACCATCAAGATTATAAATTCACTAATGTTGATCCTGGACTATCAAATTTATATTCACTAATGTTGATCCTGGACCATCAATATTTTAAATTCACTAATGTTGATCCTGGACAATCAAATTTATATTCACTAATGTTGATCCTGGACCATCAAATTTATATTCACTATTATTGATCCTGGACCATCAAGATTATAAATTCACTAATGTTGATCCTGGACCATCAAATTGATATTCACTAATGTTGATCCTGGACCATCAAGATTATAAATTCACTAATGTTGATCCTGGACCATCAAGATTATAAATTCACTAATGTTGATCCTGGACCATCAAGATTATAAACTCACTAATGTTGATCCTGGACCATCAAGATTATAAATTCACTAATGTTGATCCTGGACCATTAAATTTATATTCACTAATGTTGATCCTGGACCATCAAGATTATAAATTCACTAATGTTGATCCTGGACCATCAAGATTATAAACTCACTAATGTTGATCCTGGACCATCAAGTTTATAAATTCACTAATGTTGATCCTGGACCATCAAGTTTATAAATTCACTAATGTTGATCCTGGACCATCAAGTTTATACATTCACTAATGTTGATCCTGGTATAATGTTATGTCACAAACAAATGTAATTGTACGGATAATCATGTTTATTATTATTATTATTATTATTATTATTATTATTATTATTATTATTATTATTGTTATTATTATTATTATTATTATTTGTTTTTTATATTATTATTATTATTATTATTATTATTATTATTATTATTATTATTATTATTATTATTATTATTATTATTATTGGTAGTAGTAGTAATTGCAAAAAAAGTAATAATAATAGAAATTTTGATTTATAAAAATGAATACAATCAGTGGTATAATAATATTATTAATAATAATGATAATAATAATAATAATAATAATAATAATAATAATAATAATAATAATAATAATAATAATAATAATAACAACAACAACAACAACAACAACAATAATAATAATAAAGATAATAATATTGATAATAATAATAATAATAATAATAATAATAATAATAATAATAATAATAATAATAAACATCTGATTTCACTTAAACCATTGCTTTGCTTACTCAAAAATACTCAAGAATTTCCGCACAGCCACAGACCGCGTGCACATAAATAAATCACATCAATCTGAGCAATTAATTTTAAGCACCTCCGAAATATCTGTTGGGCAACAATTAAGGTACCATTTACAGGATTTAGCGCAATTGATTGCATTCCAGAAAGCCCTTGTAAAGCACACCAATCAGCAATTGTGATTAACGCAGCAACATTTGGCTCGCGTGTGTGTGGAGTTTTTTTTTCTCACTGTGATCAAACGCATGAAGGTCATCATTTTTTTTAGCAGGCGCTCACATCACGCCGTACCCTGTGACTTCAGTTCCTTTGTACTGATAAATTATGATTCTCCTCCTCATGCGTCTCACTTCTCTTTTATCACTGAGATTTCGGGAAGCGCGGAGCAGTTAATGGCTGTTGTTGTTAAAACATTGGGACATCTCGGCGTGATGTACTTTTATCAGTACTCCTGACAGCTTTAATTAGCGAGAGTGTGTTTGGGTGTGTGTGAGAAAGCGAGAGAGCGAGAAACAGAAGTTGCTGCCTTTTTTTTTTCTTTGTTCAGTGTTCGGCCAGAGAGACAACAGGCTTCAAAAAGGCCCCGAGAAGCGTGGAAGCTGAAATGGGATCATTAATGAGGGCCAATTGATCCCCCAGATATGCTTTCATACTTTGTCGTCCTCTGGAGCATTGTTTACTATTCTAAAGGCTCAAAGAAAACCCCAAAGTTTGTTCTTTTGAATCGTACTTTATAGCAGACGACCACAGCACAGGCGGCTACTGAAAATCCTACAGACGAGTAGACAAAGACGTTGACATAAAGAGATGATAAATCTGGCACAGGGAACACAAGCAGAGACACATGCTATTGAAAATCAGCCTTTCTTTTGCGATAATTGGCCAGAGAAAGACAGGGTTTAGGCAACATAGACTCATTTTGAAAACGTAGCCCAATATACATTTCTGGAGATCACGAATTATGTAGCCAGAGGAACGTATGGCTGCATTTCGTCTTTAAAACAAACGATATGAGGCGCTTTGACACTCACCAGCTGACCGCTTACCTTCGAATGGACGGATTTTCCACTGTTACCAGTTTGTCCAGTGGCTTGCCGCGTATGTGGGTGGACTTAAGATGCAGAGAGGAGTTGACTGCGATGATAGGGGTTTGAGTCTGGCGAAGAACAGTTCCAAAAAGCAGGAAAGACAAAAACAGAAGGCACAATTCTGAAAATGTGGTAAAAATCAGGTTGGTATGAGGGCTTTTTTTTCTGGATTGCTTTAAAAAACACTGTCCATTAGGTTTAGGGTGGGCGGGTAAGTCAGTGCTTCTGAAAACACTATTGGTTGGGTTTAGGGAAGGAGGGTGAGTCAGTTGATCGGTCGGTCAGTTGGTCAGTCAGTCAGTCAGTCAGTCAACAGCAGCCTCTGGTGGATTTAAGTGAGAACAGCAGGCGCAAATGGCACTCGCAAGATAAATTTGAGATGGCAAAAAATGTACACGCCGGCCTCTGGTGGATTCGCAAAAAAAAAAATAAAAAAATGCAAAAAAACGTAGATTCTGGGACATATTTGGTGCTCTCCAGAAATGTATATAGGGGTACGTTTTCAGAATGAGCCTGGGTTGGGTTTAGGACACACGCAAACAAACACAATTGTACGGCTATCTTTATGGTGACTTCCCAAAGACATAATGCTTTTTATAATATACAGACTGTATATTTGATTCAAAATCCAACCCTCATAAGAAACAATCTGCATTTTTACACATTTTAATAATGCTGTGTGATATATGAGCCGTTTTCTTTATGGAGACCAAAACAATACCAAAATCTACTGGTATTGCTATATTTGTGGAGACATTTAGTCCCTACAATCCAAGAAATACAAGGTACACACACACACACACACACACACACACACACACACACATGTTTGTTTTTGTGAAAAGTGGGTACAATAATTATAATAATAATATATAATAATAAATATATAAGCAGCAAATAAATAAGTAAATAGTAATAAGTAATATGTTTACTTATTTATTTGTTCATTTACATTATTAATAAATTATTATTTACATTATTGTTTATTAATAATAAATGGATAAACAAACAAACAAACAAATAAATAG
>LR812519.1:6346249-6351249 GCA_903798195.1 Danio kyathit
AGAAATAAATAAAGAAATAAATAAAGAAATAAAGAAACACATAATTTTAAACTGGTAAATAAAAAATTAAATATAATAAAACAAAACACAAATTAATAATAAATAACATATAAAATAAAATAAATAAAATAAAATAAAATAAAATAAAATAAAATAAATGAAAATATGTTGGTTTGTTTGAACCACAATACATTTCAAATTTCCGTACTGTTTGTTAACACTTTATTAAACCAAACATTAAATGAGATAGTTTTTTTTTGTTAAGGTTAATTCATTTACTTGGAAAAACTAAATCCAGCAACATGTTTTGCATGCATATACCATATAGCCATGAAACTGATTAAGTAATCAGAATGAAAATTCAAAGAACTGAATATACATAATGCACATGCATGTTATGTCAGAATTATGACATCAATGCTTTGACGTGGGAGCAGATGATGGATCATTTCATGAAGGTGAATTGATCCTCCAGATATGCTGTCATAAACACTCATCCTCTAGAGCATTGTTTACTATTCAAGGCTCAACGCAAGCCAAAGTTTGTCCTGTCAGAAAAAAAAAAAATAGCAGATAACCAGCGCACAAACAGTTAGAGAAAATCCGACAGTCCAGAAGGAGAGACGTGAGACTCTTCCATGACCTCCTCCTCTTCCTCTGCCCTTCACTTCACTGCATATCAAGAAAGAAAGCAACACAATTTCCTTTCCTTTATGAGACTGATGCATACAATTTGAGACCCAGTCAACCCTGCTGTATTTGACTGCTTACCAAGCCAAATGAAGACCAAATCCTTTTTTTTTTTTTTCCAGAGGACTCTCTTTCATTCCCTGAGTTTATTTTTCCCACTATGTTGACACTCATCAGGTTTACAATATGGGGCTTTATCTGCAATACATTACCACTGAGTGATTGGATAACAGCCGTACTGTCTACACTCCTCACAACACCTGAACTTTTTTCCTGATTTGGATTGCAATGTAATAACCTGCACTTTTTGTGAAGCTGCTTTGGAAGAATACTTATTGTGAATAATGAATATTCAATTTAATTAACATAAATGTGAATTGAATCATATTAAAACAAATCAAATCAAGTTAAGTTAAGTTAAGTTGAGTTGAGTTGAGTTGAGTTGAGTTGAGTTGAGTTGAGTTGAGTTGAGTTGAATTGAATTACTGACTTGGCAGTACAGTTTGTTTGGACACATACTCGTATATATCAACGGTTAGTTTTACAGTAGACAAACATAAGCATAAACAAACACAAGTACAAACACAAACAGACAAAATCGCACTGCTATGAGTGTGATATTGTGTTTCATACAACAGTTTGACAACATAATCGTGTATATAAAGAAGAAAATCAAACACGGAGAGTCTCAAAAATCCTATTGTATGAGGAACTACTTTCTTCCACTATTCATTCACATGTGCAGCTGTCGTCAGAACAGCAGAACCTGTTGCTACTTCACAAACGTCACTTTAGAGCTAGTATTTGAATGATTCTCTAGCGTAATGTCTAAAGTGATGATAAAACAGGTGATTTTGCTGACATTTTAAGATGATAAGGCTGAACGGCATGAAATGCCATCAGTCTACAGAGATTTCCCAGTATTTTTCTGTTGCAATCGGGATACCACAACAATTAACTCGAAAAAAGCCAAAGCAAACACTAGCAGATTACTGTGGTATAAATAGAGCACATAAAAAAGAGAGATCGACTCAGTGTCACTTACCAGTTTTATAATAATTTGATCAGCTGTAATTTTAATTTTTGATTGAGTTTTTGAGTTTTAAAAACCAGACAGAATCTATGTCTGTCTGTCTGTCTGTCTGTCCGTCCATCCATCCATCCATCCATCCATCCATCCATCCATCCATCCATCCATCCATCCATCCATCCATCCATCCATCCATCCATCCATCCATCCATCCATCTATCTATCTATCTATCTATATACACTTGAAGTCAGAATTATTAGCCCACCTTGGATTTTTTTTGTTTTTTTAAATATTTCCCAAATGATGTTTAACAGAGCAAGGACATTTTCACAGTATGTCTGATAATATTTTTTCCTCTGGAGAAAGTCTTATGTGTTTTATTTTGGCTAGAATAAAAGCAGTTTTTAAATTTGTAAAAGCCATTTTAAGGACAAAATTATTAGCCCTTTAAGCTATTTTTTTTGTCAATAGTCTACAGAACAAACCATCGTTATACAATAACTTGCCTAATTACCCTAACCTGCCTAGTTAACCTAATTAATCTAGTTAAGCCTTTAAATGTCACTTTAAGCTGTATAGAAGTGTCTTGAAAAATATTTAGTAAAATATGATTTACTGTCATCATGGCAAAGATAAAATAAATCAGTTATTAGAAATGAGTTATTAAAACTATTATGTTTAGAAATGTGTTGAAAAAATCTGCTCTCCGTTAATCAGAAATTGGGGGAAAAAAATAAACACGTGGGCTAATAATTCAGGGAGGCTAATAATTCTGACTTCAACTGTGTTTATGGACTACAGATCCCAGTCATGCAACACATACACTCACCTGCTCCAAGTCACCATTGACACTCACACAGCTGAAGCTGCTCACAGACTGATTACTTAGACTATAAGAACAGCACAAACACATGTTGCTGAGTCTTGTTAGCTGTATAGTGACATTACAACGCAATTTCCTTTGTCTTGCTTTGCCTTGTTTTGATCCTCACCTAGTTTATCTGTTTATCCCTGTCTGCCGCCTGCCTTCTGACCATCTGCCTGTTAATTTGACTACAACTCTGGATTGCCCTTATACATCTGTTTGCTCCTGTGTTGATCATTGCTTGCCTGACCATCCTGTTAATAAAACCCTGCATTTGGATCCTCACCTCCGTTGTCAGTGTCACATCCCTGTTATAATTTTAGGTAAAATAAAGTGAAATAAACTGCATCAAACATCTTTATTATTCACATATTTCTTTAAATAATTTACTAATTATGCATTTCATTGAATCAATCGGTGTGTTGTTTATTATGATTTAAATGGTCACCCTTTACAATAAGGTTTCATTAGTTTATTTACTAATGTGAAATAATAATGAACAATACTTGTACAGCATTTATTAATCATTGTTCAACATTTACTAATGCATTATCAACATACAAATGCATTCTTGTTAACATTAATTAATGTACCGTGAGTTCACATGAACTAACAATGAACAGCTGTATTTTCATTAACTAACATGAATAAATACTATAATAAATGTGCATTAACTAACATTAAATAATACAACCTTTGGTCACACTTTATTTTGATGGCCCATTTGTTGAAATTAAATTACATTGTATCCAGTGGCGTAGCGCAAAATGCGGGGGCCCCCCTGCAAGGATTATTGACGGGGGGGGGGGGGTTGGGGGGGGGGGGGGTGTTGGCGCGAGTGTTACAAGCAACGGCGGTTCTAGACCAGAATGACTTTTTTTGTCAGTATTATTAGCCTCCTTAAGAAATATTTACTGTATATTTTTGATTGTCTACACAACAAACCAGTTATACTATAACTTGACTAATTATTTTAGCTGTCCTAGTTAACATAACCTAGTGAAGTCTTTAAATTACACTTTAATCTGAATACAACTATCTTGCAAAATAACTAGTAAAATATTATGCACTGACTGTCACCATGGGAAAGATAAAAAAGGTAGTTATTAGAAATTAGTTAGTTAAACTATTAAGTTTAAAAACCGTGTTGTAAAAAATCATGTGTTGAAGACTCGTATGTCAGTACTGATATCTAAATGAATGAAGGCAAAACTAAACGAGTAGAATATTACTTTCAACGTGACTGAAAACTAAATTTAATCATTGTGTTACATCTGTTCTCCGGTACTTGCCGACTGTAAATTCAAGACTGCATTTCCTAACGTAAAATATGTACACTCAGCTTCTGATTAATATGCAGGCTCTGCAGAGCCGAGGACTTCCTCTATTAAAAGGTTTAAAAAGTCTAATATAATCAACAGTGGACATTTTGTTTCACAACATGAACATGACTGAAGTTGAATCTTTTTATTACCCGTGTTAATTTGGGGGTGAACTTCTGAATGCGGGGAACTATTGCGCACAGAGGGAGCGCGCGTGAAGGCAAAGAGAAGGAGTGCACGTGAGAGCGAATGCGCGCGACACCTAGAGCGCGCGAAAGAAGCTCCAGTCATTTCTCCGCAGTTTGCCGCCAATGGCTGATATCCGTGACGTTTTGACCATCTTTTACAGTATATGGTTTTGACACAAAAATATCTCGCGGGGCCCCTTATCACGCGGGGCCCCCCCGCGGTGCGTGCCCTGCGGGCCCGTCCGCTACGCCACTGATTGTATCTACATGGCAACTAATTCTCAATAGATTATAAGTAGACTGTTAGGTTGGGGTTAGGGTTAGGGTTAAGTTGACATGTACTTGCAAAGTTATACTTGCAATAAGTTTCTTATAGTCAGTTAAATGTCTGTTGAAGAAGCAGTATCAACAGATATTAAGCAGACAGTCTACTTATACTCAAATGAACCATCAAAATAAAGGGTTACTCAACCTTTTTGTTAAATGTAGCTAAATAAAAGCTAGTTACATTTCAGCACCTATACCAAATATTTAATGAAAGCTTGTTTTTTATGTTTAAATGCGATATATAAATACCTACAGTACATGTAAACAATGTGATCGAGCTAGACGAACAGAAGAACTGTAGATGTCAAAACATCTGGTGGTAAAAAAACTGCTTAATTTGTTCTCTTCTTCAACTCTTTTTTATCATTTTTCCTTTATGATTTTTAATCATCTACCGATTTGGCAGAGTAACCAAAGTGTTTATCACAATCATTTCAAACATGCACATTTCACACGACAACACTTTATCTTCACAGTTTTATATACAGTGTAGATTTTTCAATTTATCATTTGAGTGATTTTTCTGTTTCTTAACGTTACATACACTTGCTTTATTCCATCATTTTGTCTAATGCAT
>LR812519.1:6358749-6363749 GCA_903798195.1 Danio kyathit
AACCAGCAAACTTCTTGCTGTGAGGCGACAGTACTAACCACTGAGCCACCATGTCGCCTAAGTTTAACCAATTCAATACATTTACTGTAGAAAGCTGTTTAATCAATAAGAATGTGTTAGTGAAACTAGTTGCAAAAGCAGTAATGATGGTTAAAAATGCGTATTAATTTTGTAGACATTTGTGATATGATGAGCAGATAGAGATGTGACATAATGAAACACTCAAACAAATGCACACTTTCTTAAATTGCACACTTTCATCAAAAACTAAATGAAAACAAAAAAGACAATCTAACAATAAATGTGAGTACAGGCATGTGAAATTATTTCTGAAGGGCTTTTTGACTCTGAAAACTAAAGTAATAGTCATGAAAATTCAGATCTACTGTACATCACAGAACTATTTTACAATTTAATATAATTTAAAATGGAAAATTGTCATTTTAAGTTGTAAAATTAATTCACAAGTGTACTGTTTTGTTTTGTATTGTTTTATTTTGTATTGTATTGTTTAGCCTTGTTGCCTATTTTAACTTTATTGTTCTGCAAAATGACGATTATTACAGTTGAAATGCAAACATACAAATAAATATGTGGGGAGAAATACATAAAAAAAGTTTGTTTATTTATTTATGTTTTTTTTTTTTTCAATTTAGTTTAGTAGTTTGCTTTTAGCTTAACTTTATGTATGCGTAAATAACTTTAATGAACAAATTAATGAATAAGTGAGTAAGTAAATAAATAAATAACTAAATAAATACATAAATAAATAAATAAATAAATAAATAAATAAATAAAAACATAAATAAATAAAAACGTTAATTAATTAATTAATTAACACATAAATTATTAAATGAACAAATAAATATATAAATAAATGATTAAATAAATACATTTATAAATAAATACATTTATAAATAAATACATTTATAAATAAATAAATAAATAAATAAATAAATAAATAAATAAATAAATAAATAAATAAATAAATAAATAAATAAATAAACAAACAAACAAACATGTAGTGAGTCGGAGAACAACGAAGTTGAGGATTCAAGTGTAGTTTATTATGAGATTTGTCAGACCGGCAAAGGTCAAAAAGAGGTAAACAGGAGAATGCAGGTAGGGATGGCTGACATGAAACTGACGTTTCAACACAATGCTGAGATCATGAAGCGAAACACTGGACCGAAGCATGATCCGAAACATCCAGGTCATGTGACTAAAGTGTTTCGAAACACCTGGTCATGTGACTAAAGCGATTTAAAGCACTTGGCAATTCATAATTGTTTCGAGCCATGTCGAATCTGCATTTGACTGACAGGGTTGGAAAAAAAAAACCTCTTATGTCTTATGTAGCTTAGTGGAATCATACATGTGCATGTGTAACTTTGTTACTAATGGCCCGAGTTCGAATCCTGACTTGTACAAATACAAATTATGACTTATGTTAATAATGTTACTTTTTTATGACCAAAACAAGACATATTTATTCATAAAGTGTTCATTCAAATGTCAGACCAATGTTAAAACAAAACACGGTTCAAGAACAGAGCATTTAAAAACTAACATCTATAGCTGCATCACCCTAGATTTGAACACATTATCTCTGCATGCTAGTCAGGAACTCTCCCCGCTTCAATAAATCACTTGAAACCTCAATTCTACAATGTGAGGTTTAATACCTCAATTTGCTGAACTGTTACTTTGCTGAAGCTGTTCCAGACACATTTGCTTTGACTGTTTCAGTGTTTCACGAAGCCTTGCTTTGCCCACCACTACATGCAGGTAACCAAAAGCATCATCAGAAAAGCAGGCGAATGGTTGGGACAGGCGGCAAACAACATAAAGCTATAAACAAAGTAAATGTCAATAAAACACAGCCAAGCAAGACAAGGAAACGCTTCGTAGTGCTCACTTACAGCTTAACAAGACTCAGCAAAGAGTGTGTATGTGAATGAGATGTCTTTATAGTCCTAGTAATCAGTCCATCATGAGTTTCCAGCTGTATGTGTGTAATCAGGAGGAATCAGGAACTGCTGTGTGAGTGCAAAGGCTTCTGGAAGTTGTATTTCATATAGTGTCAGATGTGTAGTTCTTCAGCGATCTGCACAGGCTAGATCTCTGGTGATTGTGAAACAACTATATAAAAATAAAAAAATAAAAACACAACAAATTATCTAAAACTCCATTTTATTTAAATGAGAACTATTAGCAAAACAACTGCAGCAGTAACTCAATGTCTCACAACCTAAAAATATAGCAATTTTATAATAAAATATAGCTAATTATAATATAATATAATATAATATAATATAATATAATATAATATAATATAATATAATATAATATAATATAATATAATATAATATGTGGGGATAAATACATGAAGAGCAACAAGTTTATTTAATTATATATTAATGAATTTTATTTATTTATTTATTTATTTATTTATTTATTTATTTATTTATTTATTTATTTATTTATTTATTTAATAGTTTGATTTCAGTTCATGTATGTATAATTATCTTTAATAAAATAATAATAATAATAATAATAATAATAATAATAATAATAATAAACAACTGCATCATTTTAAAGTGTACTGTATTCTCAAAACCGTTTTTATTTATATGTCTTTTATATGCCTTTAGGAAAAACATCTGAAACAAAGCCTGCATTCAAACTCATTTCCCAAGCTGTGAGCCCCAGAGAAAAAAAAGAACTGGCCCTCGATGTATGTTGATGACTAGTCATTTTCAGCATCAGGACATATAAGAGTCTGCATGCTATTTCAGGCCTATATTGCTCCCGGCATGCACAACGTCAAAATCAATTCCCAGCATGGTCAAACAACTCCTGCGGTCAGCGAACTCGAGCACTGATTTAACAGCTAAAGCAGAACATAAGTGGCCGTCTCTCCACCCCGATATGTGTGCTGTGTCTTTACGATGGTAGCCGGGTGGTGTATTTTTCTCAATCAGAGGAGACAGCCATGTGGTCAGAGGAGAGGCACAGATGGAGAGGAGGGGATGCTGGAGACCACAGCACTGAATCTGCCTGCTGCCAATGACAAGGGACTAACAGGCGAGGCAAACAGAAACAAAATAACAAAGACAAAGCAGAGAAGCGTATTTAAATGGCCACAAATTATGCTCACGGGTCATGGTTGCAGCTATACTGACTTACTACAGTGACCTATGAAATTTCTTTTTATAATAAATATATATTTGCAGATTCTCAGAAGTCGTCTTTGTAGTTGAGTGAACTGTTATAATGTTTTTGCTTTTTTTGGGTGGATGGATGGATGGATGGAAGGATGGATGGATGTATGGATGGATGGATGGATGGATGGATGGATGGATGGATGGAAGGAAGGATGGATGGATGGATGGATGGATGGATGGATGGATGGATGGATGAATGAATGGATTGATGGATGGATGGATGGATGGATGGATGGATGGATGGATGGATGGATGGATGGACAGACGGATGGATGGATGGATGGATGGTTGGATGGATGAATGGATGGTGAAATGGGATGTATGAAGGGACATATGGATGTATGGATAAATGGATGGTAAAATCGATGGATGGATGGATGGATGGATGGATGGATGGATGGTTAAATGGGATGGATGGATGTATGTATGGATGGATAGATAGATGGTAAAAATGAATGGATGGATGATTGGAAGGATGGATGGATGGATGACATACAAACAAATGTGAGATGAGTAGATGTGTTGAGGGATAGAGGGAAATATGGATAGAAATCTGCCAAGTGAATGAATGGATGAAAGTATAGATAGATGACAGATAGTATATACAAAATAGTATAGACTATATGATATAGAGAATTGATGGATGGATGGATGGATAATGGATGGATAATGGATGGATGGATAGATGCATGGATGGATGGATGGATGGATGTTTGTATGGATGAATGGATGGTGAAAAGGGATGTATGAAGGGACATATGGATGTATGGATAAATGGATGGTAAAATCGATGGATGGATGGATGGATGGATGGATGGATGAATGGATAGATAGATAGATGGATGGATGGGTGGATGAATGGATGGATGGATGGTTAAATGAGATGGATGTATGTATGGATGGATAGATGGATGGTAAAAATGGATGGATAGATGGTGAAAAGGGATGTATGAAGGGACATATGGATGTATGGATAAATGGATCGTAAAATCGATGGATGGATGGATGGATGGATGAATGGATAGATAGATGGATGGATGGGTGGGTGGATGGATGGATGGTTAAATGAGATGGATGTATGTATGGATGGATAGATGGATGATAAAAATGGATGGATGGATGGTAAAAGTGAATGGATGGATGATTGGAAGGATGGATGGATGGATGACATACAAACAAATGGGAGATGAGTAGATGTGTTGAGGGATAGATGGATATATGGATAGAAATCTGCCAAGTGAATGATGTGAATGGATGAAAGTATAGATAGATGACAGATAGTATATACAAAATAGTATAGACTATATGATATAGAGCACATGTGTCAAAGCCAGTTCCTGAAGGGCCGGAGCTCTGCACAGTTTAGTTCCAACCCCAATTAAACACACCTGATCAAACTAATTGAGTGCTTTAGGCTTGTTTGATACCTACAGATAGGTGTGTTGAAGCAGGGCTGGAACTAAACTCTGCAGGGCTCCGGCCCTCCAGGAATTGACTTTGACATCCCTGGTATAGAGAATGGATAAATGGATGGATGGATGGACAGAGTGATGGATGGATGGATGGTTGGATGGATGAATAGATGGTGAAAAGGGATGTATGAAGGGACATATTTATGTATGGATAAATGGATGGTAAAATCGATGGATGGATGGATGGATGGATGGATGGCTGGATGGTGAAATGGGATGTAAGTATGTATAGATGGATAGATGGATGGTAAAAATGGATGGATGGATGGATAGATGGATGGATGATGCATTGTAAAAATTA
>LR812519.1:6371249-6373749 GCA_903798195.1 Danio kyathit
CACATTTCTAAATATAATAGTTTTAATAACTCTTTTCCAATAACTGATTTATTTTATCTTTGCCATGATGACAGTAAATAATATTTGACTAGATATTTTTCAAGACACTTCTATACAGCTTAAAGTGACATTTAAAGGCTTAACTAGGTTAATTAGGTTAACTAGGCAGGTTAGGGTAATTAGTCAAGTTATTGTATAACGATGGTTTGTTCTGTAGACTATCAAAAAAATTAGCTTAAAGGGCCTAATAATTTTGACCTTAAAATGGTGTTTAAAACATTTTTAAACTGCTTTTATTCTAGCCAAAATAAAACAAATAAGACTTTCTCCAGAAGAAAAAATATTATTAGACATACTGTGAAATTTTCCTTGCTCTGTTAAACATCATTTAGGAAATATTTAAAAAAGAAACAAAAATCCAAAAGGGGGCTAATAATTCTGATTGCAACTGTATATAAATATAAAATAAATAAAAGTAAAGTTACTTGAGTACATTTCTTAAGATTTTACTTTTACTTTAATTGAGTAAACCTTTCCTCAAGTACTTGTACTTTTACTTGAGTATAGATTTTGGATAATCTATCCCCTTCTAATTATTTGAAGTTCAATAACATATCAATGTGTGTTTGTTAACCTACATATTTTTATTTTATTTATTTTATTTTACTTTATTTATTTATTTATTTATTTATTTATTTATTTATTTATTTATTTATTTATTTATTTATTTATTTATTTATTTATTTATTGTATTTTATTAATTTAATTTTATTTAATTTTATTTAAATTTTTTTATTTATTGATCTATTTTATTTTATTTATTTATTTATTTATTTATTTATTTATTTATTTATTTTATTTTATTTTATTTTATTTTATTTTATTTTAGTTTTGTTTTTGTTTATTAATTTCATTTATTTATATTTTATTTATTTATTTATTTATTTATTTAATTTTATTTATTTTAGATGAGTAGATTTCCTTCCAGTCTTGGACATTTTACAGACTTACTAAGAAGTTGCTAATAAACCAACATAAATAAACACATTTATATTTTATTTATTTTATTTTATTTTATTTTATTTTATTTTATTTTATTTTATTTTATTTTATTTTATTTTATTTTATTTTATTTTATTTTATTTTATGATTGGACAGACTTGAATTGTCAAACTGAATACTAATTCTTTTTTTTCTTTTTTCTTTGCAAAGAAACCAAAATATGTATTACAAGAATATACTATTTTATACTCTTTATACTATTATAATATATACTAGGTCAAGGTCAAGTTCACATTTATTTGTATAGCAACATTAATGTTCACCAAAGTGTTTCACAGAGATACCAAACAACAAACAATTAGAGAAAGAGGGCAGTATTTAATACAGTAAAAAAAAATAATTTATTAATTAAATTCAATTTTTTTCAATTCATCTATAGAGCTCTTACAATGTATATACATTAACAGAGTGAAGATTTTTTAACACATTTCTAAATATAATAGTTTTAATAACTCTTTTCCAATAACTGATTTATTTTATCTTTGCCATGATGACAGTAAATAATATTTGACTAGATATTTTTCAAGACACTTCTATACAGCTTAAAGTGACATTTTATATATATATATATATATATATATATATATATATATATATATATATATATATATATATATATATATATATATATATATATATATATATATATATATACAGTTGAAGTCAGAATTATTAGCCTAATGACCTACCTAATGATTTTTTTTTCTTTTTTAAATATTTCGCAAATTATGTTTAACAGAGCAAGGAAATTTTCACAGTATGTCTGATAATATTTTTTTCTTCTGGAGAAAGTCTTATTTGTTTTATTTCGACTAGAATAAAAGCAGTTTTTAATTTATTTAAAACCATTTTAAGGACAAAATTATTAGCCCCTTTAAGCTATATTTTTTTCTGATAGTCTACAGAACAAACCATCATTATACAATAACTTGCCTAGTTACCCTAACCTGCCTAGTTAACCTAATTAACCTAGTTAAGCCTTTAATTGTTACTTTAAGCTGTATAGAAGTGTCTTGAAAAATATCTAGTCAAATTTTATTTACTGTCATCATGGCAAAGATAAAATAAATCAGTTATTAGAAATGAGTTATTAAAACTATTATATTTGGAAATGTGTTAAAAAAAAATCTTCACTCTGTTAAACAGAAATTGGGGAAAAATAAATAAACAGGGGGTCTAATAATTCAGGGGGGCAAATAATTCTGACTTTAACTGTGTATTTATTTATTTATTTATTTATATATTTTAAAGATTTGTTCATGTGGATGAATCTCTAATTTCTAAAAAATTATGTTCCACAGTACTATTTTAGATTGCATCGTAATTAATTCAGTGTCTGAGTGAAATTTACACCAAATGCTTTTTACTGTTGTTTTTTATTACAGTAAGTTAAAGATGATTGTAAAGACAATTTCAAGAAAGAAAGAAATAAAGAAAG
>LR812519.1:6378749-6398749 GCA_903798195.1 Danio kyathit
GCTTATGCTAATTTTGTTGAATAAAATAAGCAAACAATATTATGAAATATGACAACAAGACGCTGCGCTGCCAGAAACTTGTATTATTGTCAGCTAAGTGAACGAGTCGTTCATAACGGAGATTCATTCACAAACGAACCACTCCCTCCGTCAGAATGAGAAGTGAAAGCAGGAGAGGGGGTGTGTTTCAGGACATGGATTAGATCAAATTAAACAGGGAAGGAGGATAATGTATTTCCATGCACACAAACACACACTCTTTGTCGGCAATGACCGTGCGGTCACATATCATCAATGTAGAAAAGTGATGTAAAATTATAATATTTCGTAATTGAAAAAAATATTTGCATACGGACCACTGGGGAAAACTCCCAATCATAGATATATGTGTATATGTGTATATCTCTGGCTCTGGATGGCCACAGTCCTCCATTGCATCTTGGTCCCACATTCATTTCAAAGGAGCGCTACCCTGTACTAAAATGGCGGCTCTATTGACGCATTCGTTCTAATAGACAACAGCAGGGTAGGCAACATCTAATGTATATATCTATGGTATAAAGTGATGACAAAACAGGTGATTTTGCTGACATTTTTAGATTATAAGGCTGAGCTTGACATGAAATGCCCTCCGTCTACAGAGATATCTTCTTACAGTGTTACAGTCTACAGTATTTCTCTTGTGCAATCGGGATATCACAATAATTAACCCCGAAAAAAGCAGCGTAATCACTACCAGACTGCTGTTGGTAGTGACACCTGGTACGGAAGCAGCACCAGCAGCAATCGCAAAGGTCTACATAAGATCGTGCGTACTGCTGGACGTGTAGTAGGAGGTGAGCTTCCCTCCCTCCAAGACATCTATACCAGGAGGTGCATGAGGAAAGCCAAGAGAATCATCAGCGACTCCAGCCACCCAAGCCATAGACTTTTCTCTCTGCTACCCTCAGGCAGACGGTTCCGCAGCCTTCGGTCACGCACCAGCCGACTGAAGGAAAGTTTCTTCCCTCAGACTATCAGGCTGATGAACACTTAACACACCCCACACAAACTCTTCCATACCCCGCACTGCACACCGTCAAGATGTAGCATGCACTGCACTTTAACAAATCCATACTTAAAACAATACTGCCTACGCATCGCTGTCAACATTGCCAATTTTACATTGTCTTGTTTTTTGTGAGTATGTTGTTGTATCCTGCACTGTCTGTATCCTGCACTGTCTGTATTTTGCACTGTCATTGTATTTGCACTGTCTGTATTTTGCACTGTCTGTATCCTGCACTGTCTGTATTATTGCACTGTCTGTATTTTGCACTGTCGTTGTATTTACACTGTCTGTATTTTGCACTGTCTGGAGCCAGCACCTAAGCTTTTCACTCATCATAGCACACGTGCTGCTGATGATGTGACAATAAAAGTGATTTGATTTGTGTTTGCGATAAGGAGGGGGTGTTCGAGGGTGAGGTCTCTGAATAACACTGTTGAGAACCGGGATAGGAAAGTAACTGTATTGTCCTTATAAATAAACTTGTCCCAACAAAATCTCAAGAATTGTGTTGCTTTAGCTCTTTTTAAATAAGCAGTTCGAACAAGCAGCAAAAAAATTTAAATTGTGTGTACATATTTACATACAATACTTCAGTACATACACACATACATACTTCAGTAACCAACTATTGTATTTATCCTGGTTATTCATTACTGGCGGCACGGTGGCTCAGTGGTTAGCACCTCCGGGTGATCCAGTTCCCCCATAGTCCAAAGACATGCACTATAGGTGAATTGGATGAACTGAATTGGCCGTAGTGTATGAGTGTGTGTGAACATGAGAGTGTATGGGAGTTTCTCAGTACTGGGTTGTAGCTGGAAGGGCATCTGCTGCGTAAAAACATATGCTGGAATAGTTGGTGGATCATTCCGCTGTGGCGACCTCTGAAATACTGTAGAGACTAAGCTGAAGGAAAATTAATGAATTGTTCTTCATTACTAATTTTGTCTGCTGATTTGCAATATTTATAACCTTACCATAAATGCTATCATACCTGCCAACACTCCCGTTTTTCCCGGGAGTCTCCCGTATTTCAGACCCGTCTCCCGTATTGTTCTGTCTCCCGGTAAACTCCCGGAATCCCCCCCATCCGCCCCCTGCTCCTCAGCATTTTGGTACAGTCCGGGCTGAAACCTGGTGCTTATGCGTGTGCTCTTCCGGTCGCGCGCCTCCATCTCCCCAAATCTCTCACCCCTCCCGGCCCGCTCCCCGCTCTTCAGTTCGCGCCAGTGTTGCCAACTTAGCGACTTTTCAGACCCCCCTAGCGACAAATTTTCAAAAAAGCGACAAATCTAGCGACTTTTTTGTGTTACTGGGGATTTTTATAGACTGTCGTTTGTCCATTACTGTACCGTTCCTACTCTTCTCAACGAGCTGCGGGTGATGCCGCCGGCCCCTCCCCCACCTCAGAGCACTGACAGGCGGCCCAGTCCTCGTACAGCAGCCTCTCCCACCTGCAGCCTGACAGCAGATCACCCCTCTGCGTACCGACGGCAAATGATTTAGCACCGGGAGTGTGAAGGTATTTCCCTTGTACAGTCAAACTGATCTGCTTCTCCTTTATTTTAACAATTTAATTTGACCGTTTATTGTTCACAATCCGAGATGTTTTAAGTGAGAGTTTCAGAACTTGTCTGAGTATATTACGTCTGAGAGATTACTGTAAATTCACTACTCATCTATGATGATATACTGTATTCAAACAGCAATAAATGTAGTTAAATTGACAAGCTTACATAAAGTGTAGTGCAAATATAATACCCCATTTATTTACCATAGGCTGTTAAACAAACAGAAATGGTAGAACGTGATGACGTCAGTAATATGCAAATTAGCATATGACGTAACCCCCCCAATCTCTCGGAATTTACGAACCAAATGTTGGCAGGTATGAATGCTATATACATTTCCAACCAGCTATACAGTATATCAGTATACTGTATAAGCTTAGCGAAAGTTTCTAGCTCACTCAGAACCTGGCAAAGAAAAAGAGAAGGTGGTCAATGAAAGGTGAAGCGCGGGACAGTCTTTATTGGTTTTGAGAGGTTACTAATCTACACTGCAAACAGACTCTCAGAGTAGATTTATCCCGGCACATTCAGCATGACTTGAAGCAAATAAATATATAAATATAGAACTGTCGATTTTTTTTCCCTTCCGCTTTTTATTTATCTTCTTCCCACCACTGCATTTGTGTTGACAGTTAATTTAACCGGATCAAGGAGTCCACTTGGCTTGTCCAAAGAAAGTATGACAAATGGCACACGCTGAAGCCTTCGACCATCTTCAGAAACCTCGCACCGTCCATAGAGATTAACCTCTCCAACGCTGGCGACACAATTTTTTCATTTTTGTGCAGAGCTCTTGGGAAGGTGTAAGGATCTTCACGTTGACACATGTCCATGATTGACTTTAAGAGCGGAATAAGAGCGGACACTGCTCAATAAACTGTTCTTGTGAAACGGCTCGTGAAAACCACTTGAATTTAAAGTGATTTCATCCGAGCTTCATGTTCTGCCTCTGGTGTTGGAGTAAAAACTGAGTAAAAATGATAACATATATTTGCAAAAAAAGATCAATTATGAATAACTAAATAACTATGCAAAACATAGACTTATTCAATGACACAGTTATGGGTTAAAAAGATTTTATACTGCAGCAGATGTTTTATGTTACATTTTTTATGCATTTACATTAAAAAACATTAAAAGTGATACTTTTTATATAAATCAATCCACACACACACACACACACACACACACACACACACACACACACACACACACACACAACACACACACACACACACACACACACACACACACACACACACACACACACACACACACACACACGTTTGTTTTTGTAAAAAAGTGGGTACAGTACATAGGCTTCCATTCATTTAAACAGATCAAACCTTATATTATATTGCCCTCACTCCACCCTACCCCTAAACCCAACCATCACAGGAGACAGTGTGCAGCTTTACTCCCTGAAAAAACTCATCCTGTGTGATTTAGAAGCTTTTTGAGAAGTGAGGACGTCACCAATGTCCTCATATTTCACCTGTTTCATACCTATGTCATTATACAGATTTGTGTCCTGATATGTCACAAAAACACACACACATACACACACACACACACACACACACACACACACACACACACACACACACACACACACACACACACACATCTATATATATATATACACAGTTAAAGTCAGAATTATGAGCCCCACTTTGAATTTTTTTTGTCTTTTTTAAATATTTCGCACATTATGTTTAACAGAGCAAGGAAATTTTCACAGTATGTCTGATAATATTTTTTCTTCTGGAGAAAGTCTTATTTGTTTTATTTCGGCTAGAATATTTATTTTATTTTAAACATTTTAAGGTCAAAATTATTAGCCCCTTTAAGCTGTATTTTTTTTTCTTCTCAATAGTCTACAGAACAAACCATCATTATACAATAACTTGCCTAATTACCCTAACCTGCCTAGTTAACCTAATTAACCTAGTTAAGCCTTTAAATGTCACTTTAAGCTGTATTGAAGTGTCTTGAAAATTCAAAAAAAAATATACGTTTATTCACAACAACGTTCTAGATTTATTATATAGTAATTGTATAGCAATTACTGTATATAGTACCATATTGTGCAGTAATTGCCTTATACATTTAATTTATATAAACACTCACCGCAACTTTATTAGGTACTCCTGTCCAACTGTTCGTTAATGCAAATTTCTAATCAGCCAATCACATTGCAGCAACTCAATGCATTTAGGTATGTAGACATGGTCGATCTGCTGCAGTTCAAACTGAGCATCAGAATGGGGAAGAAAGGTGATTTAAATGACTTTGAAACGGTCAGTATTGTTGCTGACCATGTCCATTCCTTTATGACCACAGTGTACCCATCTTCTGATGGCTACTTCCAGCAGGATAACACGTCATATCATACAGCACGAATCATCTCAGACTGGTTTCTTGAACATGACACTGAGTTCACTGTACTCAAATGGCCTCAACAGTCACCAGATCTCAATCCAATAAACCACCTTTAGGATATGGTGGAACGGGAGATTCGCATCATGCAGCTGACAAATCTGCAGCAACTGTGTGATGCTATCATCTCAATATGGAGCAAAATCTCTGAGGAATATTTCCAGTACCTCGTTGAATCTATGCCACGAAGGATTAAGGCAGCTCTGAAGATAAAAGAGGGTCCAACCTGGTACTAGCAAGGTGTACCTAATAATGTGGCCGGTGAGTGTATAATGGTTGATTGATTGACACAAAAAAGATACTTTTTAAGTCCCAGAAAAGGTGGTAATCAAAAGAGGAGAAATAAATAAATGAAAAAGAAAAACTCTGCAGGCTCAATATAATAATGATAATTAATTTATTATTTATAAAAACAATAATAATAAAATAAAACAATCATAGATCAAAAACAAACAAGCTAACAAAAAACCCTTGTCTTGTGCAGTCGTTATTTTCAACTTACTTTTGTGTTTTTCTTTAAAGCCCCAGAAAATAAATGAAATGCAACTGAAATTTTAATACTGACTTGTAACAGTGTGTTTACATCTTCATCGTGCTTTTCTTTTTTCTTATGATTGAACTTCTGAGTGCAATTTTGACCGTTGTGGTCACTTTGATCTGCAAAAAATAAAATAAATGTGTGTAACGACTCTCCAAAGAACATTTTGGAAGGTTTTGTCACCGAAAATAACAGCAGAAGGGTTTGGTGAGTCACCGATGACACGATTGCAAATTCTGGCTGAACCAATCCTTCCAGGCTAAATTTCTCATTTTGCCACACACAATAAAGTGCTGTAAAGCGTGTGTGACGTGACCTGCTGATGTGGCTGCGCTGGAGTCGCGCTGACATGCTTTGTCATGTAGCGTGTTTGAGAAGAACAGCTCCTGACAGCCGGCGCTCTGTCTGACTAATGGTGATTGGGCTGAAAGCCTGAGAACATGATGGACACATGACATGCTTCAAAAATCCCCACGTGCAACAATACAATGACACATCTGAGGGTCCTCTGCATGTCCAGTGTTATAAATGCAAGCTTAAAGTACAAATGAAATCAAAACTAACCATATGATTTAGTTAGCTCACATTGCTAGTTTTGTGGTGAACAATTCATCTGTGCATGTCATTACGAAATAAAATAAAAAAAGTTTGCTCTTGGTACCTAAAATAAAAATGAAAATGCACTTCCTGTTTGTTTTCAGTTCAATTATCAGATAACATCTGTCTGAGGTATTGAGCGTGGCTAACATACTTAAAAAAAATTGTTGTTCGCAACCCAAGCTCATTCTGAAAACGTACCCTTATATACATTTCTGGAGAGCGCCAAATACATCCCAGGAGCTACATTTTTTTGCAGTTTTTGTGTTCGCAAATCCACCAGAGGCCGCTGTGTACACTTCTTGAGATCTGAATTTGTTTCTCGCTAGTGTCATTCACACTTGCTGTTCTCATGTAAATCCAACAGGGGCCGCTGTCGACTGACTAATTGACTGAATGGCCTCCTCATTTCCTAAACCCAACCGATAGTGTTGTCAAAACCACAGATTGACCAAGCTGTCAGTTGGTAAGCGAGAAAAGGAACGATGTCATACCGCCTCGTAGCCTTCGTTTTAAAGATGAATGTAGCCATACGTATTTCAGGCTACATAATGTGCGATCTTCAGAAATGTATATAGGGTTTTCAGAATGAGCCTGTTTTGGGTATTGAGCAGGGCTAATATACTTAAAAAGAAAATTGTTGTTCGCAACCCAGGCTTATTGTGAAAATGTAGCCCTATATTATAGGTGGGCATAAATTAATTTTTTTTAATCTAGATTAATCTCAAAATTAATCTAGATTAATCTAGATTAAAATGGTTCATTTGAATTCAGCCGAAGGCATTCAGAATATGTGTGCTACCCAAATAATAAGTCTTTGAGAACGGGTTTCTCAAGCCAGGTGGCGCATTAGCCCAGAGGCTCATCTCCTGTTTCCAAAATCCATCACAAACTGCTTGAGAAACTGTTTTACTATGATAATTGGTGATGAAAATAAATGATGTTCAATAAGATGTGCTTGTGTTTACTAACTGTTTATTCAGTTAAACATGAATGTTGAACTGTAGGCCTACATAAGGCCCAAACAGTGATTTCATACTTGCTTTTGATGTACGTACATACAGAAAATGCTGCTTCGCAAAGGCAAGTTCACAGAGCCCTGACGGTGTCAAGCATTGAGTATGTTTACATGGGCAACAATACTTTAATATGATTTTAATATAATTAAAACAATACTCTGATTAAGAGTCTACCATGCAAACAGTGATTTCTGATTACCCTAATGCAGCTAAAGTCATAACTAAACTAAACAGAAATGGAATTGAGACGTGGAGTATGCAGATATTAGTGGCATTACTGACAAACTATTACCGTCATGTAGGACTTTCGCCATATTTTCCGACATGATCCACACAGGCGGCTGTCAGTAAAGGACCGCACACACACACAGACACGCACACACAAACACACACACATTGCAAAATGCGGAAGTCTTTTTTTTCTTTCCATTTGGAGTGCGTTATTAAATTCCATAACACTCTCACCTGTCCTTACTCATTTATTTGCGTCTAATACCCCAGTTTGTCATGGCGCATGAATGAAATGTTTGTGAGTTAAAGTGAAATTGCCAAACTGCAGTTAAAGTCAGGGATTCTGCTGATTTGATTCAGACCCAGCTCCCAACCCAAATTTGAGAATAGATTAACGGCGATATTTTTTTTTATCGCGTGATAAGAGTCTCGCGTTTACGCAGCACGTTAACGGCCCACCACTACCCTATATACATTTCTGGAAAGTGTCAAATATGTCCCAAAAGGTACTTTTTTTGCAGTTTTGGTTTTCGCAAATCCACCAGAGGCCGCTGTGTATGCTGTTTGACTACTTTTTGAGATCTCAAATTTTTCTCATGAGTGCCATTCACGTGTACTGTTTTCACGTTTATCCACCAGAGGCCGCTGTCGACTGTCTGACTGACCGATCGACTGATCCACCCTCCGCCCTCCCTAAACTCAACCTACAGTGTTTTCAAAAGCAATCCAGAGAACATAAGACCTTGATTTTTACTACGTTTTCAGATTTTACCACATTCTCACCCTGCCATTTATTTGTTTGTTTTATTTTTTGTTTTTTTAATTTTTACATTTTTTTTTATTACCTGCTTTCTGGAACCGTTCTTCACTAGACTCAAACCCTGTTGTCGCGGTCAACTCAAGTCCGCCGATGTACATGTCGAGCTACTGGACCAACTGGTAACAGCGGGAAAGCCGTCCATACAGAGGTAAGAGGCCAGTTGGTAAGTGTGAAAAGGAACGCTGTCATACTGCCCCGTATCGTTCGTTTTAAAGACAAAATGCAGTCATACGTAGCCCTGGCTACATTATTCGTGAACTCTAGAAATGTATACAGGGCTACGTTTTTAGAATATGCCTATGTTGGGTATTGAGCGTGGCTAACATTCTTAACAAGAAAATTGTTGTTCGCAACCCAGGTTCATTCTGAAAACGAACCCCCATATACATATCTGGAGAGCACCAAATTTGTCCCAGGAGCTATGTTTTTTGCAGTTTTTGTTTTCGCGAATCCACCAGAGGCTGCTGTGTATGCTTTTTCAGATCTCAAATTTCTCTCACGAGTGCCATTCACGACTGCTCCTTTCACATAAATCCACCAGAGGCCGCTGTCAACTGACTGACTGACCGATCGAATGATCCACCCTACTCCCTCACTAAACCCAACCGATAGTGTTTTCAAAAGCAATCCAGAAAAAGAATAGCTCTCTCGACACCCTGATTTTGACCACGTTTTTAGATTTTACCACATTCTCACCCTGTTATTTACTTGCTTATTTTATTTGTTAGCTTTTGTTTTTGTCTTACCTGCTTTCTAGAACTGTTCTTCACCGGACTCAAACCCCATCATCACAGTCAACCATAGATATATACATTAGATGTCGCCTACCCTGCTGTTGTCTATTAGAACGAATGCGTCAATAGAGCTGCCATTTTAGTACAGGGTAGCGCTACTTTGAAATGAATGCGAGACCAAGATGAAGTGGAGGACTGTGGCCATCCAAAGCCAGAGACATACACATATACACATATATCTATGATCGGGAGTTTTCCCCAGTGGTCCATATGCAAATATTTTTTCTTAAATTAAGAAATATTATAATTTTACATCACTTTTCTACATTGATGATATGTGACCCCACGGGCATTGCCGACAAAGAGTGTGTGTTTGTGTGCATGGAAATGCATTATCCTCCTTCCCTGTTTAATTTGATCTAATCCATGTCCTGAAACACACCCCCTCTCCTGCTTTCACTTCTCATTCTGACAGAGGGAGCGATTCGTTTGTGAATGAATCTCCGTTATGAATGACTCGTTCACTTAGCCGACAATAATACAAGTTTCTAGCAGTGCAGCATCTTGTTGTCACATTTCATAACATTGTTTGCTTATTTTATTCAACAAAACTAGCATAAGCCTAGAATTTAATGCGAGTTGGTGCTACTTTGCCTTATGGTGAATGCAGTAAGAGACTGTATTATCATCAAATAACACTTGATAAGCACAAAAATTTATAACATACAAAAACATAAAAAACGAAATCTTACCTATGAAATGTTCTGCCTTTGTGGTTTGCTTTCTTTGTTTGCCTGTTACTACATCCATACACAGCGCTAAAGTCCAGCATCTTCACTTTGGCACACTGTCTTGACTAGTGCGGTTGAATGACATTTGTCCTAGGAGCACTGTACCAATGTGGCGGCGCTATTGACGCATGCTCAGGGTCCCTATGTGATATCTAGTGTATATATCTATGACGGTCAACTTCTCTCTGCGTCTCAAGTCCATCGACATACGTGGCGAGCCACTGGACAAACTTGTAACAGTGGGAAAGCCATCCATATGGAGGTAAGCATTCAGCTGGTATGAGCGAAAAGAAACGGCGCCATACCATCCCGTAGTGTTCGTTTTAAAGATGAAATGCAGCCATACATAGCTCTGGCTACATATTTCACAATCTCCAGAAATGTATATAGGGGTACATTTTCAGAATGAGCCTATGTTGAGTGGTTCGATATAGGTGGAAGTGACAAACTGCAAGCTGCAAGCAAATGTTGTCACTGTTTTGGAGCACACTAGCTAATAAATATCCTTAAACTAACAGACTGAAACTGACATCTAATTTTTTATTATTATTGTTATTTATTTCACTTTAACGATAATAAAATATGACTCTATATATCAATGACATTTTAATAAGCAAAATGTAAACCCTTTGAATAAACAATTGGAAACTCTGAATTGATGCAACAGAACTGAAAGCATCGTTTCATCTACCTCCATTATCTCTCTCTCTTTTTCTCTCCAGTAAAAGAAGCCAACCCAGATGGCAAAACGACACGAGCACGGATCAGCTCCAAATCTCTCCAAAAATCTGCTTCGAAGCAAGCAAACTTATTCAGACTGGCATGGATTTGCACAGCAGCCCAAAGCTGGCATTGAACGGGGCTCCTGATGCGGCACAATGCTATCTCTATCTGCGGTTGTTTCGAGAAACAGTTGGCATGACAAATGCTACTTCAGAATTACAACCTCAAAAACATTACAGTCAGATACCGGGATCAAATGAATGGAAATACAGTATGGAGAACACACGGGGACATCTGAGCTTCCTAAGCTGTGCTTTCTAACCTATAGTAATTGTGCATTTTTGTACTTTTTAAAATGAAGAAATGAATACAGGGCTGCACGGTGGCGCAGTGGGTAGCATGTTTTCTTTACAGCAAGAAGGTCACTGGTTCGAGCCTCGGCTGGGTCAGTTGGCATTTCTGTGTGGAGTTTGCATGTTTTCCCCGTGTTCGTGTGGGTTTCCTCCGGGTGCTCCGGTTTCCCCCACAAGTCCAAAGACATGTGGTATAGGTGAATTGGGTAGGCTAAATTGTCTGTAGTGTATGTGTGTGAATGAGTGTGTATGGATGTTTCCCTGTGATGGGTTGCAGCTGGAAGGGCATCCGCTGCGTAAAACATATGCTGGATAAGTTGGCGGTTCATTCCGCTGTGGTGACCACAGATTAATAAAGGGACTAAGCCGAAAAGAAAATAAATGAATGAAATGAATACAATTAATACAATTGATAATTGTTAATAATTGTTAATTTAATAATTATTAACTTAATACTTAAAACAAAATACTTTGTCTTACCTTAATAATAATAACAACAACAACAACAACAACAACAATAATAATAATAATAATAATAATAATATTATTATTATTATTATTATCATTATTATTATTATTATTATTATTATTATTATTATTATCAATTGTATTAATGTATGTATGCCTGTATATTTTTGCATGTGTGCAACAATAAAATATTTGATTTATGTAATATAATGATAATATGTAATATAATGTGTAACATATTTAATGTACAATATTAATGAAAAAATAAATAAACAAATAAATAAATAAATAAAAAAAATTATAATATGCACAACTATAGTAATGTCATTAATATTATTTTGCTTTAATATTAAATATTATTATATCCATTCATTATAATATTTTAACTAATATTAATATGCATTATTATTTAATTAAATGTTATTTTGTCTTATGTTAGATGTGTACACATATTTTATTATACATAACTATTTTATTATATACTATACCTTACTATATAATACAATTAAATAACTGTAAACAGTAACAAAACAATGCAACAGTAATGATTTTTTTTATTATGGTTATTATTATTATAAAAAATATTCTTTATTTTTATTTATTTTGATAATTTAGTTCATTTATTACATTTTAAAATATATTTATCAGCAAAGTATCAGTGATATTCAGTAGAACAGAAAGGAACAGAACTGTGAATTGATCCTTTGACTATCAGCTTACTCTTGTGGGTTAATCAGTTTATTTGACTCTTAACCTCAGCATACAATAGAATAACTGTATGTTCTTCAGAACTCTGCTTAAAAGAGAGAGAAAGCAGATAATTAAGACCTGATCGATGTGGACAGAGTCTCGGACACTTCATCACACTGAAAGGCTGTGTGTGTGTGTGTGTGTGTGTGTGTGTGTGTGTGTGTGTGTGTGTGTGTGTGTGTGTGTGTGTGTGTGTGTGTGTGTGTTTGTGTTTGTTTGAGCACTGCTGATGAACATCTGTGTCTGAAGGCATGTTAAACACTCACAGTACTGCACATGGTAAAGTAGATGAATATAACAAACATCCATAATATTCCACAAATTCTTCATATATATATATATATACAAACTCGGGTCACCATTAGCACCTCAGTGCTATATGTCAGTGACTTTGCCAATACCACAATTACCACAATTTCTTCTTCTAAATTAATTTAATTGAAAATTGAATAAAACATAAAATAATAATAATAATAATAGCAATAATAATAATAATAATAATAATAATAATAATAATAATAATAATAACAGCAATAATAATAATAATAATAATAATAATAATAATAATAATAACAGCAATAATAATAATAATAATAATAATAATAATAATAATAATAATAATAATAACAGCAATAATAATAATAATAATAATAATAATAATAACAGCAATAATAATAATAATAATAATAATAATAATAATAATAATAATAATAATAATAATAACAGCAATAATAATAATAATAATAATAATAATAATAATAATAATAACAGCAATAATAATAATAATAATAATAATAATAATAGCAATAATAATAGCAATAATAATAATAATAATAATAATAATAATAATAATAATAATAATAATAATAACAGCAATAATAATAATAATAATAATAATAATAATAATAATAATAATAATAATAACAGCAATAATAATAATAATAATAATAATAATAATAATAACAGCAATAATAATAATAATAATAATAATAATAATAATAATAATAATAATAATAATAACAGCAATAATAATAATAATAATAATAATAATAATAATAATAATAACAGCAATAATAATAATAATAATAATAATAATAATAATAATAATAACAGCAATAATAATAATAATAATAATAATAATAATAATAATAATAATAATAATAATAATAATAATAAGGTTGAATGTTCAATTCATGCATAGTATGACTGTATTAATCAGGGGAGATTATTTATTTAATTATTTATTTATTTATTTAATTTAATTTAATTTAATTTAATTTAATTTAATTTAATTTAATTTAATTTAATTTAATTTAATTTAATTTAATTTGTATTTTTGTTTATTATTTCCTTTATTTAGCCAGGAGATCACATTGAGATCACACACTCCCCCACACCCGCTCACATATGTACATATATAATATATAATACACATAAAATCTATAAGATAAAAGTATAATAACGCAAGGAAAAAGTGGAATTTATGAGCTTCCAGTACAGTGAATTACAGTGCCGAGCTCCTCCTCCTCCATTCGTACTGCTGATTACATTATTCATTCATAACCCAAATGGAGGACATGTTTCTTTTTCAGAAACACAGTTACTGCGCAGTGAAATCAATCTAGTCTTCATAAATGAATCAGCACTAATGATGCACAGCGTCTCACATTTGTCTAACAGCCACTGCCATGCATCAATGCCCAGCCGATGGAGGAAAACACACAATGACTGCCACCCTTCACTGCATCAAAACACACTCTTTTAACACTCTTTGGGACACACTGTGATTTTAGTTGCTTTTTGACAATGGCTGCATGCGATATGAGAAGATGAGAGGTATAGGTGATGATTGATCTGTCTCTGTCTGACTGTCTATTGTACTGTGCAAAAAATTGATCATAGGTTCAGATGCACTTTTGAGAGAGGTATTGATCATTATGGTACAGCACATCCTGTTCCTTTATTAATTATGCACAGATATTGAATTAGGCCAGCTAATGAGCGAATCTATAGGACACGTATCTTCAGACAGAGAATTAATTATAGCCTTTTTAGGATCTGTCTTTGGGATAATTAACCATATTTATTTATTTCTAAAATACATACGTGAAGTCTTGCAAACACATTTCGAGAGGAGCATGTGATATGATTGATCGCCGATGGCCTCTCATCTGTATCAGCAATAATCCAATCAGATTCATTCAAATAGACCTTCAAATTATCTTCGTTTTGGAAGAATCCCCCTTCCACCCAATCTCCTCCTTTTCCTCACTTTACCATTAGGAGCTCTTGAGTCCTAACTGATCTTGGACCCCCTTATGGCCTGTTTCCACTGAGTGGTACGGTATGGTTCGGTACGCTTTTATGGCTGTTTCCACTGTCAAAAGATACCAAAAAGAGAACCGTACAGTACCACTTCTTGGGTACAATTTACACGAGAGGGCACGACAAAAGGGTACCAAAAGGCGGAATTAGACACGCAGCTGAACGCCATTGGTTTACAGCGAAACCTCACTAGTGTGTGCACAAGCAAGAGAATGAAAACCACCATTTTTAAATACACAGCCGAGACATTACATCGCAACACTATATACATATAATAACAAGCCATGCTCGACCTGAGCTGAAACAAACCTTGTTGTCATCTTGATGAACAGCCACAAAGCCAAGAAGAACAAAATCTGCCTGGTCCAGTTTTTGTTTTACGAGGTTGTCTAAAAGTGCGAGCGGTTTCACTTTCTCCACCATCGCTCGCGTACACATCTATATTTAAAATAATGAACTTTTTGAGCTGATGATAATAACGTGCACTTAATTACTGAAGTGCTTCTGAGTGAAGCGCTAAAAAATGAAGGAGAACCCGGAAAAAACAAAGAAGCAAATGATTCTTTCAGCAACCTAAAACATGAACAAACTGCCATGTTTAACTATGATCATCACCTTTTGGACTATTATGAACTCGTAATGACGGAATTACTCTCTAACAGAGGCTACATGTGCTGGTGAAGATTAAAGATACATATGAGGTCTGCACTAACTGTGGGCTATATTTAGTGTTGTTTTTAAAGCCAAATAAGGACTAAATGTCTGCTGTGTGTAGTTTGTAATTGGTAGCATATCGGAGACTGCAAA
The DNA here is from genome assembly GCA_903798195.1 of Danio kyathit. Taxonomy (NCBI): domain Eukaryota; kingdom Metazoa; phylum Chordata; class Actinopteri; order Cypriniformes; family Danionidae; genus Danio; species Danio kyathit. The sequence goes on from LR812519.1 coordinate 6,393,967, forward strand.
GGTCTGTATGTGTTCATATATGTTGCATTTATAATTGTAATTTATAATTGCAGACGTTACAGTAGGCTATTTCACCCTTTGATCATTGATCTGCAGTTATAATCAAATCATGTTCATGGAAAGGTTAGTAATGGACAATAATTTAATTATTTATCTGTATAAAGCATCTGTTTTGTGTGAAGTGCTTCTCATATGATATATACTTTGACATTTCCTCGAGCGAGAATGACATTGACTGAAATTTGTGTCGAACACCACACCCACCAAAAGGGTACCATTGGAAACGCAAGCCTGATAGAGGTGACCCATACCGACCCGTACCGTATTGTACTGTACCACTCAGTGGAAACAGGCCATTATATACTAATTGGCCAGGCGGGAGCCCTGGACTCAAATAGCCCTGGACTCAGGGTTCTTTCCAGGGACAGCATGCCAAACCTGCTAATAGCTTTAAGCTATATCTAAGTGTGAACTCTTGAAATTTAAATTATACAACTCACTACAGTCATTACAACGTTATAATATATGATATAACATTATGATATGATATCATATGTACAGAAATTACAAAGTAAAAAAAGAAAAACAAATCAGCCTAAATTAGCACAAATTATTCAACAAATTACTATTATGTTATTAAATCAGCATCTTATTATTATTATTATTATTATTATTATTATTATTATTATTATTATTATTATTATTATTATTATTATTATTATTATTAGGGGGCAAGCATGTAGGCACCTTTTGTATCCATTCCGGTTCTTATTATTATTCTTCCGGCTTCTTCTTCTGCTTCTTCCTCCGCCCTGGGAGTCTATGGCAGCCCTATGAACCATTTATGGCATTTGAGCAAACTTTGGCACACTGATAGAGGACTGTCTGATCTTCAACCACAACAAATTTGAACTCTCTAACTGAAACTCTCTAGCGCCACCACTTGTCCAAAGTTTCACTTATGTTTATCTTTATAAACTCGCCACCTATGGGTCAAGAGTTATAAGACATTCATTAGCCATTATTAATGAAACTTACACATTTGATAATAACTTTTGACTACATATGCTTATTTTGATGAAAATGATCTCAAATTATTCCTTGGGTCATGCCGACAACACAGATACAAATTATGCCATAATCTGCCAAACTTCCTGTCCGCCATTTTGATTTTGTTCAAACAATTGTTTTTTTTAACTTCTCCTAAACCGTTGGTCCAATCTTCACCAAATTTGACTTGGATCATCTTCAGACCATGTAGACCAAAAGTTATGGAATTCATGTTGATGGACAGAACTGTTGTCATTTAGCATGTGCGCAAACTTGATGTAATGCTGCCAGATGACATTTCAGGCTGAATCACTGCAATGGTTTGAAGTCTTGAAATCAAACTTCATGTGTGTGATCCAGACCTGACTTTGACCAAACTACATCAGTTTGCGCTACCTTCTGGGTAAAATTGACAAACAATTTAATTCTATTAATAGAAATCATACATATTTTACCAAATGACTTTTGAATAGTTTTGTCTATTGTCATGAGACTGGTCTTGCAGATTCCTTGGATCATACAGAGTACATTGATATAAGGTATTCCTTAAGTGACACAAATTCCTTTCCACTATCTTGAATAAGTTTGAAAATCTGTTGTTTCCACCAATTTCCACCAAATTTGGCTCAGACCATGCTTCCCAAAAGTAGAATTTTCCCGTTGCTCTGTAGCTTGTTGCTGTGCTTGTTTATGATGTGGCCGCTGAGCTGCTTGGCCTCGATAATTGCTGCTTGTTATTATTATTATTCATTCATTCATTTATTCATTCATTCATTCATTTATGCATTCATTCATTCTCTTTTCGGCTTAGTCCCTTTATTTTTCTAGTGTCGCCACAGCGGAATAAACTGCCAACTTATCCAGCATATGTTTTAAGGGCGTCACACACCGGATGCGCACATGACAGTTGAAAGTATCGCACACCAGACACGCACATTTGCATTTTATTTAAAATGAAACTAATCAGATGGCGCTCTGTGGCGCTGCAGAAATATGAACAGTACCCTGAGTCGTGGCTGGGTGCCGTGGACAGCCGCCAACTTGTGGCGCTGGTGTGTGTACCCTGATAGAAACCTATGTTTAGAATTCTGAAATGCCTGGCGCTGTGTGGCGCTGTGCGTCGCCGAGTGGCGCTTCTGGTGTGCGACCTGCTTTACGCAGTGGATGCCCTTCCAGCTGCAACCCATCACTGGGAAACACCCATACATTCTCATTCACACACATATATTACGGACAATTTAGCTTACTCAATTTACCTGCATCGCATGTCTTTGGACTTGTGGGGGAAAACGGAGCACCCGAATGAAGCCCACACGAACGCGGGGAGAACATGCAAACTCCACACAGAAACGCCAACTGACCTAGCCAAGGTTCGAACCAGCGACCTTCTTGCTGTGAGGTGAGAGCGCTACCCACTGCGCCACCGCGTCACATTATTATTATTATTATTATTATTATTATTATTCATTCATTCTCTTTTCGGCTTAGTCCCTTTATTTATCTAGTGTCGCCACAGCGGAATGAACCCGCCACTTATCCAGCATATGTTTTAAGGGCGTCACACCGGATGCGGCACTCAGCGCCGCAACACGATGCGCACATGACAGTTGAAAGTATCGCACACCAGACGCGCACATTCGCATGCTATTTAAAATTAAACTAATCAGATGGCGCTCTGTGGCGCTGCAGAAATATGAACAGTACCCTGAGTCGTGGCTGGGTGCCGTGGACAGCCGCCAACTTGCGGTGCTGGTGTGTGTACCCTGATAGAAACCTATATTTAGAGTTCTGAAATGTCTGGCTCTGTGCGGCGCTGCGCGTTGCCAAGTGGCACTTCTGGTGTGCGACCTGCTTTACGCAGTGGATGCCCTTCCAGCTGCAACCCATCACTGGGAAACACCTATTCGGGGAGAACATGCAAACTCCACACAGAAACGCCAACTGACCTAGCCGAGGCTCAAACCAGCGACCTTCTTGCTGTGAGGCGAGAGCGCTACCCACTGCGCCACCGCGTCACATTATTATTATTATTATTATTATTATTATTATTATTATCATCATAATCATTTATTAAGATGGCAAAATGAATGATAAATTATGAAAAGTAGAGTCTTTATAAGACTTTTTCCCTTAAATATCATATATATGTTGTAATGTCATCATGCCAAAGGCAAATATAAATTAGTTATTAGAAATTATTTATTAAACTAATATGATTAAAAATATTCTCTCCTTTAAGCCAGGGGTTGCCAAACTTTTCAGCCCGTGACCACCAAAATAACAATGACAGTGACTCGAGACCCCCAATTTTCTGAGGTGGTTATAAATATACAAACCTTGAACACAACGGCGCACATACCAAGAGGCCCAAGTCTACTCATCGTTTAATTTTGGAGAACGCCACTCGGAGACCATCCTCCATGTTCAGTTGTGGCCTGTATTTATTTTGAATGTACGTGAGTGCAGTAAAGTTGTCAGAAAGTCTAACCTGATGCCATAGAATCAATATCTTGCATCTGACGCTATTGTTGTGTCTTATTGTAATATAACATAATCAGGGCTTTACATTAACACCCGCCAACCCGCCAAATGTGGGTAGATTTCAGTGGTGGCAGGTAAGACAGACACTCCCACTAGCCACTTTGGCTGGTTGAAAATAATTTTCCCGGATAATAATTCATAAAAGCTAGGTTCGACAATAAGGATGGTCCAATATGCATGCAAAGGCGATCTTAGAATTGAGAAGCAACACGACTGATAAAAATAATTGCGTTTGCGTGAGCAATAAAAAAGCAGATGAATACCGCATGAAAGGTTGATCACTCGCACTAACAGCTGAGGTGTACGCGCGACTGTTTAAAACGTGCGCGCTCCTGTTTCCTTGCGTGAAGCAACTGTGTCTAGAAACACAGCTGATGTGATCGGTTCTCTTTCAAATAGACTAGACAAAATTGATGAACATGCACCCACAGTCTTGCTGCTTTCAAAAGCTCCAGATTTGTATTTTTGTGAGCAGCACCGGTTGCTTTTGCTTTCACAATTATAGAACAGATTTTTTTATGGGTCTAACGTTAACCGTGTGCGTTATAATCCTTTCATTATCACACGGTATGTTTTTACCTGCTTTCTTTTGCGTGATGTGGTTTAATTATCATTTTTTACAATAACATTACTTTAATGGGAGATTACTCCCCATTTATGTGTAGTTATGGTGATCCTGGACCTTTAGCCAGGACAGATTACTGTGCATATTTTAGATAAATGACAATAAATATTTTTTAAATGTCATTTTTTTTTTTTTATAAATGCTTTGTTAAATAAAAAGTATTATTAAACAGCTATATTTTGCTTGTTTTGACACATTTAAATTTTGAGGCTAAAAAAATAATTAATTGTTTATGTTTGGTGTGGGGCAACGCAGTGGCGCAGTAGGTAGTGCTGTTGCCTCACAGCAAGAACGTCGCTGGGTCGCAGGTTCGAACCTCGGCTGGGCTGGGTCAGTTGGCGTTTCTGTGTGGAGTTTGCATGTTCTCCCTGCGTTTGCGTGGGTTTCCTCCGGGTGCTCCGGTTTCCCCCACAGTCCAAAGACATGCAGTACAGGTGAATTGGGTAAGCTAAATTGTCCATAGTGTATGAGTGTGAATGTGTGTGTGGAAGTTCCCAGAGATGGGTTGCGGCTGGAAGGGCATCCGCTGCGTAAAAATCGTGCTGGATAAGTTGGCGGTTCATTCCG
>LR812519.1:6403749-6406298 GCA_903798195.1 Danio kyathit
GCTGAACACACAACATGTCCAACCTTGAGGTGCATGGGCTACAGCAGCAGAAGACCACACCGGGTGCCACTCCTGTCAGCTAAGAACAGGAAACTGAGGCTACAATTCACACAGACTCATCAAAATTGGACAATAGAAGATTGAAAAAACGTGGTCTGATGAGCCTTGATTTCTGCTGTGACATTCGGATGGTCGGGTCAGAATTTGGCATCAACAACATGAAAGCATGTATCCATCCCGCCTTGTACCAACGGTTCAGGCTGGTGGTGGTGGTGTAATGGTGTGGGGGATAATTTCTTGGCACACTTAGGGCCCATTAGTATCCAATGAGCATTGTGTCAACGCCACAGCCTACCTGAGTATTGTTGCTGACCATGTCCATCCCTTTATGACCACAGTGTACCCATCTTCTGATGGCTACTTCCAGCAGTATAACGGGCCATGTCATAAAGCGCTGAATCATCTCAGACTGGTTTCTTGAACATGACAACAAAGTTCACTGTACTCAAATGGCCTCAGGAGTCAGCATGTGGTGGAATGGGAGATTCGCATCATGGATAAGCAGCCGACAAATCTGCAGCAACTGCGTGATGCTATCATGTCAATATGGAGCAAAATCTCTAAGGAAAATTAAGGCAGTTCTGAAGGCAAAAGAGGGTCCAACCCTGTACTAGTAAGGTGAACCTAATAAAGTTGTCAGTGAGTGTGTACACACAATCAAGCCTTTAAATTTGGTATTATATATATATATATATATATATATATATATATATATATATATATATATATATATATATATATATATATATATATATATATATATGTTTGGTATATTCTATATATTGATATATATTGGCTTATCTATCTATCTATCTATCTATCTATCTATCTATCTATCTATCTATCTATCTATCTATCTATCTATCTATCTATCTATCTATCTATCTATCTCTCTCTCTCTCTCTCTCTCTATATATATATATATATATATATATATATATATATATATATGTTTGGTATATTCTATATATTGATATATATTGGCTTATCTATCTATCTATCTATCTATCTATCTATCTATCTATCTATCTATCTATCTATCTATCTATCTATCTATCTATCTATCTATCTATCTATCTATCTATCTATCTATCTATCTATCTATCTATCTATCTATCTATCTATCTATCTATCTCTCTCTCTCTCTCTCTCTCTTTCTATCTCTCTCTCTCTCTCTCTCTCTCTCTCTCTATATATATATATATATATATATATATATATATATATATATATATATATATATATATATATATATATATATATATATATATATACAGTCAACATATAGACTCTATATAAAGCTTTAAATATATAAATATATGAAACGTCACACACAGTCATGCAAACTTTCACAGTATGATTTCACAGCTAAAATATCAGTATTTTCTATTTTATAGGGTAAAGGGTGTGTTTCTCTGCTGATGCCCATTCAACAATACCAGACTGTAACCTTTATCTGGCCTCAGAGATTGTGAGTGGATTGATTCAGACTCTATTATTTTGACAGGACATCAGTCTAGAACATAACACAAAAAAGCAGGACTTGCAGGGAGAGCAGTGAGACATAAAGAGCGAATAGAAAGGAAGACGACCTCAGTGAAAGTGTAAAAGAAAGAGCGAGAGAAAGGGAGAGACAGAGACTCGCTCTCTCCGGCAGGTGCACAGCGTCTTTCCTATAAAAGAATGGGAAAGAGAGAGAGACAAAGAGAGAGAGAGAGAGACCTTTCAACAAGAGCAGTGAGAAAGAAAGACCTTGGCTCCCCTTGAAGAGTCCATAAAACCCCCTGTCTCTGAGAAAAGATTGGATGTGGCGCCATGTCTGGATGCATGGCCTCTCCGATAACAGGCTAGTTTCCCTTCGTCAAATCCACACCATGAAGGAAATGAAGGAGGGGAATAAAAAAAACACAAGTCTGAATGTCCTGTCCCCTCATGTTCTTCTAGATGTGGCAAGTAAAAGAGGCACGTCAAACCCAGGAAAGTACGCAGGAGTTTTGCTATCAAAACCAGGCCTGAATTTGCGTCTTCACAGCAGTATCGACTTTACCGCTATGGAAGAAACAAACAACGGCAGATAAAGATATCAGTTCCACTTGCCTGCCACAGTTTCTCCAGTCTTCTTAAAGAAAGAGATACGGACAACAACAATGGCAACTGGCATCTGAACGAGTCTGTCGTCCACAAAAAAACCTTCGTGACAGATTACAATTAACTTATAGATCAATGACTGAACACAACGGCGAATTAAGCGGAGCATATACCGATTGACGCTCAGAGTCTGGCGAACCAAACATGCATATTTTATTGACTTTCAATTGTAAAGCGTTCACTAATAGCCAGATCCGTTTCACGAGAATGGAGTTTGTCAGTCGAGGTGACACCGAACGCAATAAGCCTAAATAAATCAATGCAGGGTTTTGAGGGAAATCAACAACTCAAAACAAAATATGAGGGTGTTTCCGATACGTTAACAAGACCTTTTGTTGTCA
>LR812519.1:6406773-6411773 GCA_903798195.1 Danio kyathit
TGTCAGTGCAATTACTTAAGTAAAAATATATTGACATGTCAGATTATGCAGATGTTTTCGTGACAGGTATTTTCTGTTTAAAGACCAATCTCTGTGCGAAAATGCGTTGATTTTCTGAAATACTCAGATCAGCTCATGTCATCAACAACTACAGTGTGAAAAATATCTGTTAATTAACAGTTTACATATTTTGTGTTTTGCGTTTATTTACGGTTGTGAATTGCATTATGGGATGTTGATCTTTGCATGTTCTCCCTGCGTTCACGTGGGTTTCCTCCGTGTGCTCCGGTTTCCCCCACAAGTCCAAAGACATGTGGTCCAGGTGAATTGGGTAAGCTAAAAAAATTGTCCGTAGTGGATGTGTGTGAATGAGAGTGTATGGGTGTTTCCCAGTGATTGTTGCAGCTGGAAGAGCATCCGCTGTGTAAAACATATGCTGGATAAGTTGGCGGTTCATTCCACTGTGGTGACCCCAGATTAATAAAGGGACTAAGCCGAAAAGAAAATGAATGAATGAATAAATGAAAAAAAAAAAAAAAAGAATAATAATAATAATAATAATAATAATAATAATAATAATAATAATAATAATACTTGTTGCTGTTGTTGTTGTTAACAAAAAGAAATAAATAAATAATTTAATTAATAATAATAATAATATAATAATAATAATAATAATAATAAAAAAAAATAATAATAATAAATAAACAAATGAAATAAAAAATAAAATAAAATAAAATAAGATAATAATAATAATAATTATTATTATTATTATTATTTAAGCATCAGTTTTTTTTATATTTGAATATTTCAAATATATTATAAATATATTTATAAATACTTGATTTATATGACCTAATGATTTACAATATATGCATGTATTTAGCATAACAAAATAATAATAATAATAATAATAATAATAATAATAATAATAATAATAATAATAATAATAATAATACATAAATAAATAAATAAATAAATAAATAAATAAATAAACAATAATAATAATAATAATAATAATAATAATAATAATAATGATACATAAATAAATAAATACATAAATAAATAAATAAATAACAACATCAACAACAACAACAACAACAACAACAACAACAACAACAACAATAATAATAATAATAATAATAATAATGATACATAAATAAATAAATACATAAATAAATAAATAACAACATCAACAACAACAACAACAACAACAACAACAACAACAACAACAACAACAACAATAATAATAATAATAATAATAATAATAATAATAATAGAAATAATAGTAATAATAATAATAATAATAATAATAATACATAAATGAATAAATAAATAAATAACAACATCATCAACAACAACAACAACAACTATAATAATAATAATAATAATAATAATAATAATAATAATAATAATAATAATAATACTACTGTTACTACTACTACTACTACTACTACTACTACTACTACTAATAATAATAATAATACATACATACATACATACATACATACATACATACATACATACATACATACATACATACATACATACATACATACATAATAAATACATAAATAAATAAACAAACAAACAAACAAACAAACAAACAAATAAATAAATAAATAAATAAATAAATAAATAAATAAATAAATAAACAAACAAATAATAATAATAATAGTTGTTGCTGTTGTTTTTTGGATTACTAATTTTCTCTACAATACTGTAATATTTATAGTTTTTCCCCTCACATGGAACGATGTTAAAGGCCACATCATGTGTCCCTGAATCGAGTCAATAATAAAAAAAATAATCTCATCTAAACAGATTGAGTTTTCTGAACTACATGCCGAGTCTAATTTGCTATGCTTACTTTTATTTGTTGTGCTAAAAGCAAGTGTTCAATTTCTTCATTTGTTCTAAAACTCAATAGATCGTCAAGCAAAGGACTATGTCACCTCCGTTTCTCCCTGAGCTGATCTTAAAGAAGGATGTTTGGCTTTTGTTTAGGGCTTCATTAAAATTTGATCAGGCTTCAAACTGTAACCCACCTTCCATACCGTCAATACCAAAACAAGGTCATGTGCCTGATAGGATGTAGAGGTGACCCCAGCCGGATGAACGCATTAGCATCCTTTTGATAACGGGACGGCAGGAAACAATAACTGTGCATGCATAATAAAGAGACGGAGTGGAATGGACATGCTGTAGAGTTCATATTTCACATGTATGTGATTATGCAGTGCTGTGCTGTTATGATCATTATCTGTTTTACACAAACAGATTCCAAATGATAGGAAGTTTTATGAGAGTAAACTACTTTGTTTTAATTAATTACATTAATTAATTAATTTTTGAATCTCACAGGAAATGATTCATAATTCACTGATTCTGATTGATTAGATTTTTTTGTCATTTTATTTTGTATTTATGCAATACAGGATCACATATTTAGAGTAATATCGAATAGGTTTCATTTATCTTTGTATTTTTTTATATCCGTATATTGTAAATAGTCAAATGTGATTTATTGTGATGAGTCAGTTGTAATCAAAAAGTAGATACATTACATGGTATTTTATATATGCATTGCTGTGAATTTTCTTCTTATAACATTGCCGAAGTGCTGTTTAATGGAGAGCAGTTTTCCCGACACATTTTTAAACATAATAGTTTTAATAACAAATTTTAACAACTAATTAATATATATATATACAGTTGAAGTCAAAATTATTAGCCCCCCTGCATCATTAGCACCACTGTTTATTTTTTCTCCAGTTTCTGTTTAACAGAGAGAAGATTTTTTCAACACATTTCTAAACATGCTAGTTTTAATATCTCATCTCTAATAACTGATTTATTTTATCTTTGCCATGATGACAGTAAATAATATTTGACTAGATAATTTTCAAGACACTTCTATACAGCTTAAAGTGACATTTAAAGGCTTAACTACTTTTATTTGTTCTGTAGAGCTGCGCATCGATGGATTTGCTCCTCAGTGTTTGGACTCTCAGTAGTGATTATTAACCCACACTGAACTGAACTGAACTTAATCTCTTAAAACTGAACTGACACTGTTTCAATTCACTATAATCTTCCATGTGAAGCTGCTTTGACACAATCTACATTGTATAAGCGCTATACAAATAAAGATGAATTGAATTGAATTAACTAGGTTAATTAGGTTAACTAGGCAGGTTATGGTAATTAGGCAAGTTATTGTATAATGATGGTTTGTTCTGTAGACTATCGGAAAAATATATAGCTTAAAGGGGCTAATAATTTTGTCCTTAAAATGGTGTTTAAAAAAATAAAAACTGCTTTTATTCTAGTCGAAATAAAATAAATAAGACTTTCTCCAGAAGAAAAAATATTATCAGACATACTGTAAAAGTTTCCTGAATCTGGAAAAAATAATTTCCAATATTTAAAAAAGAAAAAAAAAATCAAAGGGGGTTAATAATTCTGACTTCAACTGTATATATTCATGAAGAGGGATGTAAACAATAACAACGGTCCTGAAGTATTTCCTGTTTTACATTTTAAATGTCCATAGCTTTTGAGGGTACAAAAAGTTCGACATATTGATAAATAATGTTGCGATAGCTGTTATAACATCAAGTTATGACTGAAACGGCAACTAGCAGGAAATGTTCACAGGCCAATGACATCACCAAACAAACAAACTAATTAATTAATTAATTAAATATAATTATTACTGTAAAAATGTCCATGAATGTAAAAATGTATACATATACATACACAGTTTATACAGTCTGTATTAAAGTCAGAATTATTAGCCCCCCTTTTATTTTTTTTTTTATTTTTTTAAATATTTCCCAAATGATTTTTAACAGATTCAGAAAATTTTCACAGTATGTCTGATAATATTTTTTCTTCTGGAGAAAGTCTTATTTGTTTTATTTCGACTAGAATAAAAGCAGTTTTTATTTTTTTAAACACCATTTTAAGGACAAAATTATTAGCCCCTTTAAGCTATTTTTTTTCTGATAGTCTACAGAACAAACCATCATTATACAATAACTTGCCTAATTACCCTAACCTGCCTAGTTAACCTAATTAACCTAGTTAGGCCTTTAAATGTCACTTTAAGCTGTATAGAATTGTCTTGAAATATATCTAGCAAAATATTATTTACTGTCATCATGACAAAGATAAAATAAATCAGTTATTAGAGATGAGTTATCAAAACTATTATCTTCTTTCTGTTAAACATAAATTGGGGAAAAAAATAAACAGCGGGCTAATAATTCAGGGGGCTAATAATTTTAGTTTCCTGACTTTTTTCTTTTTATTTGGAGTTTTTTTTTTCTTGACTTTACTACAGTGCAACAAATAAGAAACACATTTGTGGTTTTTATTAGTTTTTTTATTATTATTCTTACAGGGAATTACGATCAGCAAGAAGGTTGCTGGTTTGAGTCTTGGCTGGGTCAGTTGGCATTTCTGTGTGGAGTTTGCATGTTTTCCCCGTGTTCGAATAGGTTTCCTTCGGGTGCTCTGGTTTCCTTCACAGTCCAAAAACATGCGGCAATGGTAAATTGGGTAAGCTAAATTGGCTGTAGTGCATGTATGTGAATGAGTGTGTATGGATGTTTCCCAGTGATGGGTTGCAGCTGGAACAGCATCCACTGCATAAAACATATTCTGGATAAGTTGGTGGTTCATTCTGCTGTGACGACCCCAGATTAATAAAGGAAATAAGCCGAAAAGAAAATGAATGAATGAATTATTCTCACAAGCAACAAATTAAACAAGACCTCATTTGAATCCCAGCGTGTGCGACAAATAAATGCATTCAGAAACTCTGTGTTTTAATAACCTGTAATATGCATCACGTTGTACCTCACAGCTCAACCTTTGGCCCTCTTGCATTTTCCAAAGGACATGCAAAAAACAAAGTCATGAAGTAGGGCGCCAAATAAATTAGCTAAAGAGGCTGTTTGCTTCCTTCAGTCAAGGTCTCTTATATTTAGCCT
>LR812519.1:6416773-6441773 GCA_903798195.1 Danio kyathit
AATTTAAAACTGCTTTTATTTTAGCCGAAATAAAACAAATAAGACTTACTCCAGATGAAAAAAAAAAATGTTATAGGAAATACTGTGAAAATGTCCTTGCTCTGTTAAACATTATTTGGAAAATATTTGAAAAAGAAAAAAAAAAATCACATGCTGGAGGGTGAATAATTTTGACTTCAGTTGTATATTTCATTTAGGAATATATCTATAATATATATTATTCGTCGTATATTCTGATAAAAAGGACTCATATTTAGGAGAGTGATATGTTTACCACACTGACATGTTTTTTTTCCAGCATTCATCAAGGCTCAGTGTCACAGTCTTTAGCACATTTGTTAAGCCACACACTGAATGAGTCACTGAGAGCCGTTATTGATCTGAGTAAACAGAGAACTGTGTCTATTCAGTCTTTCAAGGCTTCTTGTACAGTGGAGTACAACACTTTGCAATTCAATTTGGCACGAGTGCACGCAGTGGTGAGGGTTAACAGTTCTGATGACACTCTGAGAATGAGAATAAGAAGAAATAAATAAATAAATAAAATCAGTGGAGCTCTTGAGGAGATTTTCCCTTATTTATGCAGCTTCTCAAATGTGCATATTGTGGAAAAATTGTCAAGCCTGGTGTCAAGATACAAATCAATAAAATTATGATGATGATGATGATTATTATTATTTATTATTATTATTATTATTATTATTATTGGTAGTAGTAGTAGTTGTTGTTGTTGTTGTTGTTGTTGTTGTTGTTGTTGTTGTTGTTGATGTTGTTGTTGTAGTAGTAGTAGTAGTTGCTGTTGTTGTTGTTGTTGTTGTTGTTGTAGTAGTAGTAGTAGTAGTTGTTGTTGTTGTTGTTGTTGTAGTAGTTGTTGTTGTCTGGATGCCTAAATGTAATGCCTGAAACAGCACAAAAATAAAACATACATACAAAGCATATGTAATTTCTCACAGTTGTTGACCGATGAAATCTTAATAAAAGTACAGATGACTATTTGGATAAATTGCTTTTGAAATATAATCTCTGACTGATATAACCAGTCTGTTATGATTGGTCAGTTAACTATTCTTTTTTTGGGATGTCAAATGGTCTAGTCAGTTATGATTGGTCAGACAGCTCACTCTGTTCTGATTGGTCAAATAAGGACAAATCAAAAACAAAACAGCCATGCCTATTCCTATTTTAAGCTCTGGAGGTTTCTCCAATCCTTAGCAACTGCAGGAAGAATTATGGAATAGAAGTTGGACGAAGCAATCACCCAATTTGCCATTGTAGAATTACTTATTTTACACAGTTTGATTATTAGAAATGTGCAGACCTTTTACATACACAAACAACCAACCATAATATTAACCTCTGAAGTATGCTACACTCTTAAAACAGAGTGTCTACCTAAATGCACATTGACTGTCTAAATAACTCACTATACGGTGCACCCGGAAAGTATTCATAGCACTTAACTTTGTCCACATCCTTTTATGTTACAGTCTTATTCCAAAATAGATTAAACTCATTTATTTCCTCAAAGTTTTACACACAATCCCCCATAATGACAACGTGAAAAAAGAGTTTTTGAAATTGTTGCAAATGTATTCAAAATAAAAAAGCTGAAAAATCACATGTACATCAGTATTCACAGCCTTTGGCATGAAGCTCTAAATGGAGCTCAGGTACATTCTGTTTCCACTGATCATTCCTGAGATGTTTCAGCAGCTTAATTAGAGTTCACCTGTGGTAAATTCAGTTGATTGGACATGATTTGAAAAGGCATACACCTGTGTACATAAGGTCCCAGGGTTGACAGTGCATGTCAAAGCACAAACCAAGCATGAAGACAAAGGAATTGTCTGTAGACCTTCGAGACAGGCTTGTCTTGAGGCACAAGGTTGGGAAAGGTTACAGAAACATTTCTGCTGCTCTGAAAGTTCCAATAAGCACAGTGGCCTCCATCATCCATAAGTGGAAGATGTTAAAATCAACAGGACTCTTCCTAGAGCTGGCCGGCCATCTAAACTGAGTGATCGGGTAGTATATAATAAATATACTAATAATAATAATGAAAAAAAAAATCTATATATATATATTAAACATTAAACAAAGTAAGCTCATAATAAACTAAAAGAGCAGTTGCTTTTCTTCTCCAATAGATTCAGATCTCCGTTTGCTATAGTCTACAGCAGGACACACACACACACACACAATTCATGGTGCATAATAGCAAACCCCATAAGCTATTGTACAGTGCCTATACTTCAAGCCAGATGATATATGATTGCACCAAGAGTTTCTCTATATGGAGATATACTGCATGTGTGGACTATTTCACTACAGTGCCGATGCAGCTGCTATTGTAATCCAATGCTGTTTCCAACCCAAAGAGCAGAGAAACGTACACTATATCCGAATCTAAACCCACTGTTTCTTTCACTACATTCAGCAATATTTTAAAAAGAGAAACTTTCAGCGTGTCAGCAAGATAACACGCAGTTTCTGTGTAATCTTCACACAGTTGTGGGGTGGGAAGACAATCAAGAAACAATCTACTGGTCTCTTGCACTTACCAAAACTTATAATGAACAAACTACAGTTTGATTTGGGAAACAGCAGTTGTTCTGTTCAAAATAATGTAATGCAAAAAATTAAGTGTGATTTGCAGCAGGCCTATAATCATGAATTGTAAAAAAAAAAAAAAAAGGCTGATTATTAACATCCTTTCTCAGAGATCCGTCTTCCCAGAAGCTTTCTAACATTCCTTTGATCCGAAATTCCCAAATCAAATAACACCGAGACAATTTCCGACCATCTAGGAATTAACAATGTGCAACAAAACACACTCACAAGCCCAAGGCTGAATGTGCACATGCTCTGTATTAATAATAATAATAAAAAAGTGCCAGTCATAAGTGCACTACCTTTCCATAAATAAAGAAAAAAAGAGCAAACTCGACATCAAAGTCATACACAGAAGGAAGCAATCACTTGGAAATGGAATTGTAATCTCTTGGGGATGGAGGAGGTAGTTATTTTTAGTCCATTTTCAATTAAACATTTCTTTTTTATATATATTTTAATTCAGTTTGCAGTTCACCTACGGCTAAACTTGAGCAAATATATTATAGTAAAGATCCTCGTGAAGTACACACGACTACACACATGATAATGTAGCGTTCATTGGGTGTAAATACAGTGAAATCAACTTAAACTCTACATATAACATCTGGGTTTATGTTTGTGTGTGTGTGTGTGTGTGTGTGTGTGTGTGTGTGTGTGTGTGTGTGTGTGTGTGTGTGTGTGTGTGTGTGTGTGTGTGTGTGTGTGTGTGTGTGTGTGTGTGTGTGTGTGTGTGTGTGATTACAGCTCATGGGAACGCTAATGCAAATTTAGAAACTCACTCGCTGACATCTGTTCTAGAGCAAATAGACTGTGCTAATGTGTGTGTGTGTGTCTGTGCTGTAGACTAAAAAGTGTGTGACAGTAGCTATGTTTTCATTCACCTAGTTGTATGCGCATTTTGGATATGCGCATAATAAACGGTTTATGAAAACGACAAGATGCGCATAAATTTTGCAAATGCGCATAAAAAACATATCCGCATAACTGAGTAGATCAACTTTTTATTCGATAAGAAAAGATGCGCATGAACTACGATGGAAACACTTTTACCGCAGAAATTCCAGTATTCGCATTAAAAAACGGTCATGTGATTTTGTTATAAGAGATCATGTGATGATAAAAATGTGCGTGAATGGACAAACCAGCAGGCGGAGCACACTGTAAATCACCTGAAATGTTGTTTTGATCATTCTAAAACGCCTTACTGTTTCAGTATTAGTGTTATATTATTAATGACCTCCAGAATCAAGAGCGTTTGTGCTCCGCGTCTCACGCCTTCAAACACCACCACGTGTTTACTGCCTGTCCAGCCTGATCTCACGAGGAAAAGTATTTTACATTTTGTCAGTTTAGTGGCTAATTCGTACGAATTCGTATGAGTTCAGTCGTACGAAAATTTACGATTTTAAAAAGGAGGCGTGGCACCCCACCCCGCTCTATGAATTAGATCGTACGAATTCATACGAATTAGCCACTAAATCAAAAAGTTACGAATTGCCGTGAGATTGTGTTGGCCTGTCAGAATTGCCTTCTGAGGCGCAAGTAATTTATTAAATGAGGAAAAGATTAAAGCAGCTTCTCTTATCGCACCGAACTCTGTTTTTACTGTTGATATTTGGTGCCAGATAATCAGAAAGTGACGATCTTGTTCACTTTGACTCATTGAATAGAAACGCTGCTTTATTCGAAGGTCTTTTGTGCGATAATCCAGTTTTGCGCATATAGGCAATTCGCATTTCTGGATGGAAACATAGCTAGTGACATCATAATGGACTTATTGAGATAAATAATGTGCACATCATATATGAATTGTGCATTCTGAGTAATTCGGCTGAAAGCTTGTACTGTATATTGCATTCATTGTTTATTCAGGATAATGGAAATTGTAAAGTTGTAATGTTTCTAAAAATATTTATTATTTATTAATATTTATTATAGTTATTTTTTTAGGCTTAACTTTTGTGAAAGTATATGTGATTCTGGACCACAACAAACAATCATTACAAACAGTCATTTATTACAGAGAAAGTAAAATAGAGAGAAAAGAATAGCAGCAACATATGTGTGTACCATAAAAATGGGAGAGATTTTTAAAATTAGATTTCAATAACAAAATTTACACCAACTAATGAAGTAAAAAAAATTAATATATATATATATATATATATATATATATATATATATATATATATATATATATATATATAGTACATATATATTTAATATATATATATATATATATATATATATATATATATATATATATACTAATAATAATAATAATAATAATAAACAGCTTATAAACAGCTATTTTGTTTGTTTATTTATTATTTACTTTCCAACAGTAGCAATTTAACAGTAGTTAACTGCAAGAAAAAAAAAAAAAAATATATATATATATATATATATATATATATATATATATATATATATATATATATATATATATATAGATATATATATACTCACCGGCCACTTAATTACAGGTACACCTGTCCAACTGCTCATTAACACAAATTTTTAATTAGCCAATAACATGGCAGCAACTCAATGCATTTAGGCATGTAGACGTGCTGCGTCCCGATTTGCATACTTATACTATGCCCTAAAAGTATGTACTTTTTTTGTGAAGGAAAAATATATACTTTTGAGTGTGGGATGTGGTGGAACAGGAGATTCGCATCATGGATGAGCAGCCGAGAAATCTGCAGCAACTGCGTGATGCTATCATGTTAATATGGAGCAAAATCTATTGGAATATTTCCAGTACCTTGTTGAATCTATGCCATGAAGGGTTAAGGCAGTTCTGAAGGCAAAAAGGGTCCAACCCAGTACTAGTAAGGTGTGCCTAATAAAGTGGATGTCTATACGAGCAATATCACAGTTGTAGCAGTGTGATATGGCTATATATTGGCACTAGTGAGAGGCGTGCATTGGCCTTAGTGACCCACCAGTGACAATATACAGCCATATCGCACTGCTACGAGTGTGATATTGCATTTATAAAACAGTTTGACGGCATAATCGTGTATATAAAAAAGAAAATCAAGCACAGACAGTCTCAAAAATCCTTTTGTACGTGAAACTACTTTCTTCCGCCATTCATTCACATCTGCAGCTGACGTCAGAACAGCAGAAGCCTTTACTAATTTACCAACATCACCTTAGATCTAGTCTTTGAATGATTCTCTAGTGTACATACATATAATGGCTTAATGGATCAGAGACTCAAATGTAGCAGTAAACCTTCAGAATAAAGACTCCTCAATACTTCAGGCTGACATTTCAGGCGAGCATGCTTGATTATAGCCTTGGATCAATCAGCTCTACAGCTATTCATATTTACAATGATGTCTCTTCTATGATAACATACAGTACAACAGGTCACACCAGCATCTGATGAGTAACAGGAGGATTGGATGGGGAGATTCGGTCCTTCTCTCTTTGAAGCAATAATGTAAATATAATGAGACAGAAGAGATAAAGAAAGTAGAACGAGTCAAGGCTGAAGAGGTCGACGTGTCCTCAGCTCATCTCCATCCAACTTCATCCACTGCGCTTTATCATCGTATTCGACAATTCTAGTCAAAACCATCAGATATGTGTTATAAGAGAATAATTCAGAAGGGAGAAAATAGCAGAGATATTTAAATGATCCCTGGAGGACAGACTCTCCGAACGCTCGATCTGAATGATGGCCCGCATTGATGGCTTTTACAAAGCATTTCTCAACATTACAGCTCCAGTGCTGGGAACTGTGTTGTGGATTTACTACAAGAGATGCAGGTTCAGATTTGGTGTAAATCATAGTGAGTCCTGCTTTCTTATTATGTATTTTTTTATAATAAAAACGAACAAACAAACGAACGAAGGAAGGAACGAACGAACGAACGCACTGTAAAAATGCAGGGTTCCACACAATTCATTTATGTCGTCCCAACACAAATCCATTAAGTTAATGAAAAAATCCAAGTAGTGTGAATTAAAGTTAAAAATAATTTGGGAAATATTTAAAAAAGAAAAAAAAATTCAAAGGGGGGCTAATAATTCTGACTTCAACTGTATATATATATATATATATATATATATATATATATATATATATATATATATATATATATATATATATATACATACACACAGTTGAAGTCAGAGTTATATATATATACAAGGGAGTGCCGAATTATTAGGCAAGTTATATTTTTGAGGATTAATTTTATTTTTGAACAACAACCATGTTCTCAATGAACCCAAAAAAACTCATTAATATCAAAGCTGAATATTTTTGGCAGTAGTTTTTAGTTTGTTTTTAGTTTGAGCTATTTTAGGAGGATATCTGTGTGTGCAGGTGACTATTACTGTGCAGAATTATTAGGAAACTTAACAAAAAACAAATATATACCCATTTCAATGATTTATTTTCACCAGTGAAACCAATATAACATCTCAACATTCACAAATATACATTTCTGACATTCAAAAACAAAACAAAAACAAATCAGTGACCAATATAGCCACCTTTCTTTGCAAGGACACTCAAAAGCCTGCCATCCATGGTGAACGGATCAAAACACTGACAGAATCCATCAACATTGCGTGCAGCAGCAACCACAGCCTCCCAGACACTGTTCAGAGAGGTGTACTGTTTTCCCTCCTTGTAAATCTCACATTTGATGATGGACCACATGTTCTCTATGGGGTTCAGTTCAGGTAAACAAGGAGGCCATGTCAATTGTTTTTCTTCTGTTAGACCCTTTCTTGCCAGCCAAGCTGTGGAGTACTTGGACGCGTGTGATGGAGCATTGTCCTGCATGTAAATCATGTTTTTCTTGAAGGATGCAGACTTCTTCCTGTATCACTGCTTGAAGGTGTCTTCCAGAAACTGGCAGTAGGACTGGGAGTTGAGCTTGACTCCATCCTCAACCCGAAAAGGCCCCACAAGCTCATCTTTGATGATACCAGCCCAAACCAGTACTCCACCTCCACCTTGCTGGCGTCTGAGTCGGACTGGAGCTCTCTGCCCTTTACCGGTCCAGCCACGGGCCCATCAAGACTCACTCTCATTTCATCAGTCCATAAAACCTTAGAAAAATCAGTCTTGAGATATTTCTTGGCCCAGTCTTGACGTTTCAGCTTGTGTGTCTTGTTCAGTGGTGGTCGTTTTTCAGCCTTTCTTACCTTGGCCATGTCTCTGATACACACCTGATATAGGGTGTTGATGTCATTAGACCACACCCCTACTCATTACAGAGATGCACATCACCTAATATGCTTAATTGGTAGTAGGCTTTCGAGCCTATACAGCTTGGAGTAAGACAACATGCATAAAGAGGACGATATGGTCAAAATACTAATTTGCCTAATAATTCTGCACTGCCTGTATATATATATATATATATATATATATATATATATATATATATATATATATATATATATATATATATATATATATATATATATATATATATATAATATATTGAAGTTAAAGTCAGAGTTATATATATTAGGGGTGTGACAAGATCTCGTACAACAAAATCTCGCGAGATTAAATCGCGGCGAGATTTCTCGTCGAGGTGAAAAGTTGTCTCGTCACGCGAGTTGTGATGTTATGATGGAGGGTGAAATTAGCATTGACGATTGGAGGCAGGAATGGATTTGATCTGCAAATAAAGTGCTTTGCACACACCTGGCAACCCAGGCTGGCCTCAGAGTTGCGCTTGTCACTCGGTGGGTGGGTGTGACGTAACCGCTTTTTTCACCGCAGTTCAGCAGGTGCTGCATCCAACAAAGGCTATAACTACAGCCTCACACATTATGGTTCGTATCCATGCAATAGAATATCACTTCATATTTGCTGAAAGGCATAATCGTCGTAAACACAAATGGAGTTAAGATGTGGAGTATTCCTATTTTAGTCGCATATTGAAGTGCAGATATTTAAACGCCGTAATCAAACTATTAACACAGTAAAGGACTTTTAGCCGCATTTTGCGACAGGACCTATACACCTAGCGAGTCAGTAAAGCACCACAGACGCACACATCTCTAAGCGCGCACAAACAAACACACACACTCACTGAATGAACTCCTGGAGACTCATCGTCACATCATCATCACGGAACACACGTTTATGCTGGCCGGGAAAAGCGGAATTTTTAGTTTTTTCATTCTGCGTGCGGTATCAAACTCCATTAAAACAACTCTCCTATCAGTCCTTCATATTCGCATGATCCCATCCGGTAGCTCAGAGTGAGTCACGGGGCCTGAATGAAATCTTGCTAAATGAAAGTGAAACTCATTTATTAAATTAAAAATGAAATACAAAAAATTACATATATTTGTTTCAGTGTGTGGAAATAAGTTCGATATATCATGAGAAATTGTACAGGGGAGAAGCCAGTCGGTGGAGTTTATAGCTAAATATTAAGCAGTGTTTGCATGTCCTTTATGAATTCATTTAAATAGAAATAAAATACCATTCATTACAATGTTTTTAAAAAGCACCTAAATTGTTTTGTATTTTGTGATTTTTTTTTCTAGTTGAATAAAAATTTATTTTCCATTCATAAATTAGCATATATTTTGCTAATATTTAAAATTATATATAAAAAGATTATTTTCCATTCACATAAGCTATTAGCAAAATATTTTGCAGTGTTTGTATGTCCATTACTGCATATAATTAATTAAAATAGAAGTAAAATAACATTCATTACAAGTTGATTTAAAGAAAGCACCTAAATAGTTTTGGGATTTGGGTTTTTTTCCCAGCTGAATAAAAGACTATTTTCCATTTATATATTTCATCATTGAGGATTTCTTAAAAATACTGTAAAAATCTTGTCTCGTCTCGTTCTCGTGAACCCAATCTCGTATCTCGTCTCGTGGAGTAGGCATCTCGTCACACCCCTAATATATATATATATATATATATATATATATATATATACATTTTTTATTATTTGGTTTAATAAAAAGCAAATAAAACTAAAATAAAATGAATCAAACAATATCCAAATCTAAAAATAGTTGATTTCAATTTAAAAAATACAAGCTAACTTGTTAATACAAACTATGAAAGTGACACAATTAAATTAAAACACCTCAGACACTTACAGTATACATAAAACAAACAAACAAAAATTAATAAATAAATAAATAAATAAATAAATAAATAAATAAATAAATAAATAAATAAATAAATAAATAAATAAATAGCATTTTTGTGCTGCATAATTTCTTTTCTTGTCGACAGAAACACTTTGATTGACATTCTTTGTACGTTTCACCAGAGAGGGAAAGTCACACTCATTAATGACAATGGCTGCGTCTGAAATCACATACTTCCATACTATATTGTATGCTAAAAACATTATGCGAGCCGATTAGTATGTCCGAATTCATAGAACTCGAAAAGCAGTATGCGGGAAGAGCCCGGATGACCTACTACTTCCGGCGAGATTGTGAAGTGTGCATCCGATGCACACTATGCTATCCCATAATCCACTGCAAGAGAATTCATGAATGGGAGTGACGCAACTGATGTGAGTAGGTCACGTTGTTATCATGACAAAATTGCAGATGTAGTACGTCCAAGTTACATTCATAGCCTACTATTCACATTCATACTGTATAGAATGTACTTTTCTAATGGTCAAGCAGTACATTTAAATTCAAATAGAGTACCTACTGAGTAGTAGACAATTTTGGACGCAGCCTACCTCTCCATCATTAGCATAAACAGCCCTGAATGAGAAGCAGCCGCTATGCTGATGCATAGGCGTTTAAAGCTCCGCCCTCTTTTGAAATGAGCACAATCTCATTTGAATTTAAAGTGACAGTCACCAAAACGGCACAATTTAGATCAAAGCATAAAAAGGGTCAGTTTCATAGAGTAATAGAACATTATTTGTGTGCTATTTTAAGCTAAAACTTTACATACACACTCTATAGGGACATCAGAGACTTATTTTACATTGTGTAAAAAGGGGCATAATAGGGCCCCTTTAAAATCATTGCAACTAAAAACATCCTTAAGCAGAAAGTGCAGGAATCCAGCCCTTTAGGTATCATTCCAGCGTGTTTGTGATTTAAATGTGTGTAATTCTTTCTAATGAGGCTGTTAGATTTCATAATGTGTGAATTTCTGCTTACTTCTTTGGAAATGTGCATGGATAATGACCGGAGAAGAAGCGCTGAATACAGCAGGAACCTCACACACTTTCAGAGGAAAAAAGAAGATAAAAAAAGACTAAAGGATGGAGGGAAGATCAAGGCGATGGTGTCGGAAACGGGGCAAGTTTCAAAAGCCGTGTCACTGTTCTGATGAAAGGCAGACGACGGCGTTCACCTTTGATTTCACCCTGGATTCTCACGTCCAGACAGAGTTTTTTTTTTTTTTTTTCGGATGGCTAATTGACAGATAATGGTGTTTTTCCTGACCAAACGCTCACACTGATTCAGTTTTGTGCACTGCTGTCAACACGATGGGGGTTTTTACATAATTAAGACAATGTGATGTTTTCTTTCATGGAAGTTACACTCAAACTTTTATTTTGCTGCTTGTTTAAACTACTTATTTAAAATGAGTTGAAGTAACATAATTCTTAAGTTTTCTTTGCAACAACTTATTTTTTTTATGTTCAGTCTACTTACATTTGTAAAATTGAGTTAACTTGATTGATTTGTGTTGGGACAACATTAATTAATTGTGTGGAATCCAGCATTTTTTACAGTGCACCAAATCATTCACTGTAAAAAATGCAGGGTTTCACATAATTTATTCACGTTGTCCCAACACAAATTAATCGTTAACATAACAAATTTAAGCGACATAACATAAAAAATTAGGTTCCCCACAAAAATCTCTAAAATAGTGTTGTTTAAGAGGCGATGCAGTGGCGCAGTAGGTAGCGCTGTCACCTCACAGCAAGAAGGTCGCTGGTTCGAGCCTCGGCTGGGTCAGTTGGCATTTCTGTGTGGAGTTTGCATGTTCTCCCTGCATTCGCGCGTGGGTTTCCTCCGGGTGCTCCGGTTTCCCCCACAGTCCGAAGACATGCGGTACAGGTGAATTGGGAAAGCTAAATTGTCCGTAGTGTATGAGTGTGAACGTGTGTGCATGGATGTTACCCAGAGATGGGTTGCAGCTGGAAGGGCATCCGCTGCGTAAAACAAATGCTGGATAAGTTGGCGGTTCATTCCGTTGGGGCGACCCCAGATTAATAAAGGGACTAAGCCGAAAAGAAAATGAATGAGAATGAACAAGTGTTGTTTAAGCTCATTTTAAATAAGTACTGTATTTGAACAAGCAGCAAACAGATATGCTTTTGCGTGATAATGAGTCAGTCTTAAAGCAGACATGCATATTTCACAAAAGAAAAACAATCAAAATTGGTTAGTAATAAAATTAGAATTATTACCCAGCTACACTGTAAAAAGTGTTATGAGAAAAAAGTCATGAAAACTAAAGGCGTACTCACACTATGCTATCCAAACCGTGCACAGGCCCGTTTCCAGGATCGTTTGAGAAGTGTGAGTGCTCTGAATCGGGCTCAGGCACGGTACACTTGGGTGGCCCTGGCCCGGCTGGAAGAGGTGGGCCTGAGTGCGGTTCACTTGGGATCAGGCGCTGTACGCTTGCAGTGTGAGTGCAAGCGTGCCTGAGCCCGAAACTGAAAGCGAGACGTGACTTTTAAAAAGGGACTGTTTGATATGGATGAATTAATCATTCGTACTGTTTAATGAACGCAAACTGTCGTAGATTATTAAAGACGCAAACCCCTCACTGCACGACAGCTGCAGCTTCAGCAAACCTCCTAATTCCTGCAGCACGAGGACTTTATGATTGTTTATGAGCGTCAAAAGTGGCTGATCTGTTCGGCAAAATATTTGACTGTGTGTCACCGCATATCAAACGACTAAAACGATATAACTAAAGAAATCTCCACTGTGCTGAGCGAGAGCACTAACTGAACAGCGCATCATTGATGACGTAAGCGTGCCCAGGCCCGAATGTAATGTGAGTGCAGGCCGTCGGGGGAGACAGGAGGGGGGACAAGCATGCTTTGGCCCGGTTCAAGGCAACTGTACATAGTGTGAGTACGCACTAAGTGAAGTTTCACAAACTAATTTCGAGAGGAGCACGTGATAGAACTGACAGCAGCTGGTCCCTATCGCTAATCATTAGCTAGCCAATCAGATCATTCCAAATTTAACATAAATATCCAGCCTTAACTTAACTTCATTCCCCATCTTCGCTTTGGAAGACACCCCCTGACCCCCCAATCCATCCCTTCTCCCTCCTCCTCAATTCTAGGATTGGGCGACATGGTGGCTCAGTGGCTAGCACTGTTGCCACACAGCATGAAGGTCATTGGTTTAAATACTAGCTGAGCCAGTCAGCACTTTCTGTGTGGAGTTTTCATGTTCTCCCCGTGTTCGCGTAGGTTTTTCCTGGGTACTCCGGGTTCCTCCCACAGTCTAAAGACAAGTAACACAAGCTAAAGTCACAAGCACCTTATACGTACACACTGACGCAGTTCACGTTCTATTCTTGGTAAGCTGTCGAGAACTACCTGATCTCGTATCCCTCCTAATGCTCATTGACCAGGCGGGATCCTTGGGCTCATCTGTCTTCGAGCTCAAGGGTTCTTTCCCGGGACAGCATGCCAAACCTGCTAAAATAGTCAAGCATTATCTAAATGTGAACTCTTCAATGCTTTTTTTTTTGTTACTTTAAATAATATTAATCAGATTTCATTTTTTTTTCTTAATAGTTTTAGTCAGTTTGACTGATGTACATTGAGATGACTATAAAAGTTCCTTTGATTCGTAGTGTCTGTAGTGTATGAGTGTGAATGAGTGTGTATGGATGTTTCCCAGAGATGGGTTGCAGCTGAAAGGGCATCTGCTGCGTAAAACATGTGCTGGATAAGTTGGCGGTGCATTCCGCTGTGGCAACCCCAGATTAATAAAGGGACTAAGCTGAAAAGAAATGAATGAATGAATGAATGAAGTCAAGTCAAACACACAATCACAACACTGGACACAAGAGCTATTAAAAAAATCCATGCACAACTAACATATACTATAAGATACTTAACTATACAGATAAGACAGGCTATAAGTACTTTTACATGAGACTGAACAATGTTGTGCAGTATATTGTTCAAGAGAGGTATTAAAGGTGAATATGTGCAAAAGAGTTAATTAAGGTTGAAGCAAGCAGTGCAGCATGATTGTGATACGTTTATAGTAAACATAATTGTCCTTATTGAGAGATGGAGTTTAATTAAAGTGGCAGGTGCATAAGAGATAATATTAATAATAATAATAATAATAATAATAATAATAATAATAATAATAATAATAATAAGCAATACATATATGTATATATATATATATATATATATATATATATATATATATATATATATATGTATATATATATATATATATATATATATATATATATATATATATATATATATATATATATTTATATAAGATTATACATAATTTGTATGCAATAGAAACAGCAACATTTATTTACATTAACAACTAATTTTAAAACAGCAACACTTAATTTAGCAAAGATGTTTGTTGAATATAATGTTACATATTCTATTCAACAAACCTCTTACTAAATGCATAGCTCTTTTAAAACTATGCTGTAAATTTGTTTATTGTTTTTTTTTTTTATTATTGAACATTATGTGTAAACATTTGGCAAATATATTTATGGGGTTTCTAAGGAAATGTTTCATTAATAAATAAATAAATTAACAAGCAAATAATCAAAAACAAGCTCATCAATGATTCCATTAGTGTTGTGCTTTAGCTACAGCTAAAACACAGTAGAATATTTTTTTTTCATAGCTATGCCAGTTTTTCTGTTCATTATTATATTAGTAGTTCAGCATGTCAGAGAGAGTTCAAGAGCTTCTCAATCCTGTCTGCTTTTCTTGGAATCACCTGATTTGGACATCAGAATTTTTTAGAACTACGTGGTAAAATTAAACTTTATTGATCTAGTTTTATCAACAGGACTCTTATTTATCATTATTTGTTTAAATATTTTTTTTTCCTGCCTCCACAGAAGCATTGATGACTTGACCCTTGTGCATTCTTATGTACAGTTGAACATTTGGTTTTGTGATAATTTCAGCTAAATGTAAACATACAGTTGAAGTCAGAATTATTTGCCCCCCTTTGAATATTTTTTTATAATATATTTTCCAAATGATGTTTAACAGAGCAAGGACATTTTCACAGTATGTCTGATAATATTTTTTTCTTCTGGAGAAAGTCTTATTTGTTTTATTTTGGCTAGAATAAAAGCAGTTTTAATTTTTTATGATCCATTTTAAGGTCAAAATTATTAGCCCCTTTAAGCTATTTTTTTTTTCCAGACTGTCTACAGAACAAACCATCGTTATACAATAACCTGCCTAGTTAACCTAATTAACCTAGTTAAGCCTTTAAATGTCACTTTAAGCTGTATAGAAGTGTTTTGAACAATTTCTAGTCAAATATTATTTACTGTCATCATGGCAAAGATAAAATAAATCAGTTATTAGAAATCAGTTATTAAACTAGTATGTTTAGAAATGTGTTGAAAAAAAATCTTCTCTCCGTTAAACAGATATTGGGGAAAAAAAATTAACAGGGGGGCTAATAATTTTTTTTTTTTTGGGGGGGGTGTCTAATAATTGTGACCTCAACTGTACATTTAGGCAAAAATTGCAATAAATGCCTAGTGCTACTTAAAATAAATATTTTCATATATATATATATATATATATATATATATATATATATATATATATATATATATATATATATATATATATATATATATATATATATTTTTTTTTTATTTATAGTCGTTTGATAGTTTTGTATTAAACAGACTGATTTAAACACTGGACATACACTCACCGGCCACTATATTAGGTACACTTGTCTAACTGGATCCATCCTGCCTTGTATCAACGGCTCAGGCTGGTGGTGGTGGTGTAATGGATATTTTCTTGGCACACTTTGGGCCCATTTGTATCAACTGAGCATCGTGTCAACGCCACAGCCTACCTGAGTATTGTTGCTGACCATGTCCATCCCTTTATGACCACAGTGTACCCATCTTCTGATGGCTACTTCCAGCAGGATAACGCACCATGTCATAAAGCGTGGATCATTTTTGGAACATGACAATACGTTCGCTGTACTCAAATAGCCTTCCAGTAGCTTGTTGAATCTATGCCACAAAGGATTAGGGCAGTTCTGAAGGCAAAAGTGGGGGGCAACCCGGTACTAATAAGGTAAGATGTACCTAATAAAGTGGCCAGTTAGTATACATACATACATACCTCACTGCATAAGGAGCATGAAAGTTTGAAACACACACACGTATAAAAATAAATCCCAGAATTTATAAAATTTTCATAACTTAATATCAATATTTTCATAACTTAACATTCCAAACTAACCCCCCTCCACCCCCCGCCGCCAAAAAAAAAAAAAACAAGTATTGCAATTCAACATCATAACTCAAAACTCTGAAGAGATAAATAAAAATGCAAATACAACAGCCGAATGCACGATCCAGATACGTTTGAAAAGCAGCGTTCAGCTCAAATAAGACTCCTATGGGGAACCGGAGAAGTAGTCATGCGTTGCTTGTTCTTCATTCAGAAAGGCCCCTTGGCTCCTTTCCCAATTCACAACATTAAGAATCTCTCTGTTCTCTCATTGCACTGCCCTGAATTCAATATTTAAAGCACTTCAACACAAATAGGCTCTCCATCATCACTAAGGTAGGGGAAAGTTCAGACAACTGCCTGGTGTTTGGTCTGATAAATGAACACCCTTGGCATTTACTCGGGGATGAAAACTCAGATGAGAGTAATCCATGTTCTGCTCGGAGAACGTCCTATTATTCGCATGTGACCAGCAGATTTCTTTACGCGCACTGAAAAAAATGATTAATAGGATTTACGCAATTTTTTTAAAGGAAAGTGGCTTGCTAGCAATT
The DNA here is from genome assembly GCA_903798195.1 of Danio kyathit. Taxonomy (NCBI): domain Eukaryota; kingdom Metazoa; phylum Chordata; class Actinopteri; order Cypriniformes; family Danionidae; genus Danio; species Danio kyathit. The sequence goes on from LR812519.1 coordinate 6,433,422, forward strand.
TATTGAAACAAACAAAAGAAGTTGAACATGACTACATGTAATTTGTTTGTTTAAATTTAGCCCTTATAAATTGTGCAGTAGGTAGTGCTGTCGCCTCACAGCAAGAAGGTCGTTGGTTCGAGCCTCGGCTGGGTCAGTTGGTGTTTCTGTGTGGAGTTTGCATGCTGTTTAGGGGTTTGATGCGCGAACTGAAAAGCCGGGGGGTGGGGGGGAGTGATGTGCGAACTGAAGAGCGGGGAAGTGGGGAAGGGGGTGCAGAGGCGCGAGCGAACTGTAGAGCGGGGATGGGTGCGCGAGAACTGAAGAGGGTAGGGAGAGGCGAGGGGGGGGGTAATTCTGCCCACATAGCAAACGGACTTGGCCCAAATGTGGCCTCATTATGGCAATACTATTCTGCCCACATAGCAAACGGACTTGGCCCAAATGTGGCCTCATTATGGCACTACTGGCATGTTGCCGGCACTGGCATGCATAATGTCAGCCGAATGTGGGCCATGCATGGCTATAATGGCACTGCATGCATGACGGCAAGCTACATTTGGGCCAGTTGTGGATGGGAGGTGTGTGGCCCAGATCAATGTAGCGATTATTTACATTGTTTAGGTAACATTAGGCTGGATTATGGCTCAGTTTTTGGGGTTTTTGGTCAAAGGGTAGTGTTGATATTTTTAACTTACAGCTGAGAATCGGTACCAATAATAAACCTGTTTTGGCCCAGTTCAGGGCCAGTTGAGGATAATAAATTGGCTGAGATTCGGGCCGGTTATGGCCCATGTGTGGCCCTTGTCTTTAATTCAGCTATGGGGCACTTCAGGATCGTCATTCTTTGCAGTACTTGGGCCATGGGAAAAGTTATTGTGTGGCCCGGAGCTGGGCCAGAAAACATTTGCTATGTGGGTGGGAGTTTTCAAAACATACGGAAGATGGGTCTGAAATACGGGAGACTCCTGGGAAAAACGGGTGTGTTGGCAGGTATGATGTAAGCGTCAGTGAAGGTTCTACCAGAAAGACTCTACTTCTACGTCATTTTTCATAATTATCAATTCACCCAATAATGATCAAGCGAGTCATATACTGTAAATGAGCCATCTAAACAATTTCCTTCGCTGATCATAGGTGAGATAGTCAAAGTTCACTCCATCCTCCCCACCACCACCAGGTTGGGCCCCGTTCTCGCTGGGGGTTGGCTCCACCCTGCCTTCATCTTCAGGCAGTATTTGACGGGGCATCGGCGGGGCTTAAGCCAAAGGACTAAACACAAAAGACAGAAACAGAAATTGCTATTGTTTTATGCATTCTCAATAAATGTTAAAACGTTTATTCGCCTAAAGAGTCTTTCTGGTAGAACCTGCATGGACTCAAGATTCTCACAGAAATCAGTCCAGTTCGGTGAAGGAAAAATCATGGTTTGGGGTTACATTCAGTGTGGGGGCGTGCAAGAGATCTGCAGAGTGGATGGCAACATCAACAGCCTGAGGTATCAAGACATTTGTGCTGCACATTACATTACAAACCACAGGAGAGGGCAAATTCTTCAGCAGGATAGCGCTCCTCATACTTCAGCCTCCGCATCAAAGTTCCTGAAAGCAAAGAAGGTCAAGGTGTTCTAGGATTGGCCAGCCCAGTCACCAGAAATGAACATTATTGAGCATGTCTGGGGTAAGATGGAGGAGGAAGATGAATTCACAAAATCTTGATGAACTCTGGGAGTCCTGCAAGAACGCCTTCTTTGCCATTCCAGATGCCTTTATTAATAAGTGATTTGAGTCATTGCAGAGATGTATGGATGCAGTCCTCCAAGCTCATGATGGAGTCAGACACAATATTTATTCTTTTTCCACTGCAGCATGACTTTATATTCTATACTGGACATTATTTCTGTTAGGTGACAAGACTTTTGTCTCAGCAACTTACTGTCTTAGCTAAATAATTAAAAATCAAGGCATGATCCTATTTTATTTTGGTAAAATAAGCATCATCTAGAGGCCTTTGCCTTTCAAATAAGCCACTTCTGATACCAAATGATCAACTAGAAGTCAAGTTATTATCCATTGTTCATAAAACTTGGATAGCCGACAAGACTTTTGTAATGTAGTGTATAGTAGGTTATTGAAATGATGGAAAGGGTAGATTAAAAAATAAATAAATGAGATAAACAGTCTGACATGTACACTTGACAAGGTCAACATGTTTAAAGCAGGATTAGGCGAATCATTGGTGTCCAGTCCTGCTCCTGGAGGGCCGATGTCCTGCAGAGTTCAGCTCCAAAAACACTCGCCTGGAAGTTTCCGGTAATCCTTAAGAGCTCGATGAGCCGTTCAGGTGTGTTTATTTAGCATTCAAGATAAACTCTGCAAGATTGAGGCCCTTCAGGAGGAGGATTAGACACATCTGACATAATTAAAGGTGTGATGAATAAGCCAAGCACGCATGCACGCATGCACGCACACACACACACACACACACACAGACACACGTCATAGTTAAGATGCTTTATAGCACCACTGCAATATAAAGAACATGTTAAACCCCTGTATAGCTATTTTAAAGGTTTTCTATCACTCTTTTAATCTCTAGGTTTAGTTGGGGATAGGATTAAACAAACATAACAATGTATTTCCTGAAAATAATGTGGCTCTCAAACTTTCGAATTGTAGGCTCATTGGAAATCAGGTAAATAGGTGAAAGGTAAAATTCATTGCTCCGGGTACATTTTGATGGACGTTTCAGATGTCAAATCATCTAGAGGGTGCTGCCAACAGTTTTTTTTTTTTTTCGTAAATGTGAAATACATTACTTTGGGTAAGTTTTATTGTTCGTTTCAGATACATATCACGTGTAGATGTCTATGAGAAGGCGGAGCTTGTTGTACAGATCACCTTGCGATCGACTGAGCTAAACCCTTCCCTAAACCCAACCAATAGCTAATAAGAGAAAAGAGCATTATGAATTTGTAGTTTTACCTTGACTTTACATTGCTTTTATCTCTTTTGTAGTTTTAAAGTGCTCTGAAGGACAAGCTACTGAGCAAACTGACCATACCAGAAAAAAATAAAATGTCCATATGTAGATAGACAGATAAGGCAAAAATATGCAAGTACAAATCACAGACACCATTAAGTTGTTTGTGGTATTTATTTGATGTTTGCGTAAAAAAAAAAAAACAATTATCATTTACAGTTTATTTGTCAATAATATGTCCCTGTAAAAATCATTAGTGTGAAAAGAAAGAAAAGGAACAAAAGTTGTTGGGATTATAGAGCACAATGTACATTATGATTTTGCCAAGTATGATGCGATCTTGGATTGACATCTATGTTAATCCTGGAACATCATTTGTGTTCAAAAATGTAATCCATACATATTCCCTATCCTCAAAACCCAACCATAACTGTAAATTACTCCCAAAATCAAAGGGGAATAATAGTTGGATAACAATCATGTAGATTGAATAAACCTAACTGTAAGCCTAAACTTAACATACACTGTAAATGGATCCCTTAATTCTTCTTGGCTGACTGGGATGTTGTTCCAGGATCAACATATTGTAGACATTTTACCTAGAAAATGACAAATCAATGGAAATGATCAACATCTACACTGTAGAACAGCGGAAGTTATTAGAAACTTTAAAGCAGGTATGTCTATTTTATATCACATATACTGTATATACTGTATGTATATATATATATATATATATATATATATATATATATATATATATATATATATATATATATATATATATATATATATATATATATATATATATATATATATTGTAAATATAATTTGATCTGGAAACCAAAATGAGACTGAAAAATATTGGGAAGTAAAATGATATATTTTAGTAGATTATCTTGATGTTTTCCCCTTTAAAAAAAAAAAAGCTGCAGTGATGAAATATTCACAAAATAATAGACAAGTGAAGTCACAAATGGTTTGTTGATCTTAGATTTTATCGAATACAGTAAACAGTTATAAATCTGCATGCAAATGGCAGGGAATGCTGAAATAGCATTTTGAAGTCATCATTTCGGGTAATCACAAAGTTAAATTAAAAGGCAGTGAGAGAGCACACATTCACATATAACCAAACAGAGATTATCAAACTGTGTTCATCTTTTTTGTTGATATAAAGCACATCCTCAAGTGGCATTTTACAAAAGTTTTAAAAACAGTTGTGTTGCATATTATTATTATATTAATATATTTTCTATGAATTAATGAATGGATGGATGGATGGATGGATGAACAAACGAAGAACGAATGAACCAACCAACCGAACAACCAAACCATTGATCCAACCAACCAACCAACTAGCCAACTAACCAACCAACCAACCAACCAACCAAACCAACCAGCCAGCCAACCAACCAACCAACCAACCAAACCAACAGACCAACCAACCAACCAACCGAACAACCAAACCAACCAATCAGCCAACCAACCAACCAACCAACCAACTGAACAACCAAACCAACGGACCAACCAACCAACCGATCAATAAATCAATCAATCAATCAATCAAGAACTCAACATTTTCAGCCATTGTATGACGATTGCCATTTATTAAATTGAGTGATTTTATATTTATAATATTTTTTTTATAAAAAAAAAAATAGCATTTATATGTATTATATATTGTCCAAAACAATTTTCAAGACTTTTCAGAGCACTTTGAAATGTCATGTAAAGCATATAACATGTCCACACCATGCATAAAATAAAATAAAATACATTGAGTTAAATACAATTAAATAAAAAATAAATCAATAAAAATAAAAAAAAAGAAAGAAACGAAAATAAAAAGTAAGAAAGTAAATCATATAGTTCTGACTAACTGAATGAGTTGAGGATGAGAAAAAACTGCATAGTTTGGTGCTCTTTTACTATTTATTTTACTTTTAGATGAACACAGAAAGAGTACAACTATAATAACATTATCCTCAATTTTCAGTGCATATAACTTTAAATTAGATGCAAACTTTGGACGAGTCCTTATTAGTTTAAAGCACACAAAAACACGAAGAATGAACACTAAACCTAATCCATTTTTTTTGCAAGGTGAAAGATTACTTGCATCTCTTTATAGTCAGATCTCCACCTAAACAGCATTTTCAAAGCACACAGCAGGCCTGGCAAATTGAATATATGCGAGGCATCCAGCAAGTGTTTAACCGTATGACCTTTATCAAAAGTAATTTCCAACAAGAGACTTTATCATAGTCCTCACGGAGCTCCATGCATAATACAGCATCAGCTAATGGGGTTCATGAGTTATTTCTCTGCAGTATTTTCCAATGATGAACTCCATCCCATCAAAGAGAAACATTAAAAAACGGCCGACGGACCGGCCCGACCCCACGCGTTACAATAAGCTAGTGTTTGTCGCGTCACACATTTTACATCCAAAATGATGGACTGCACCTCGTCCACGTGAATAATTGGCCATGCATCAGAACCACAGAAAAGGTTAATTAAAATGGCATTACAGGCCATAGGGATCTATTAGAAATGCCATGATGGTTCGACTGGGTTTTATTTAAGGCTTCTGGCATGACGATTGAATAGAGACTGATTCACCACGTATCTATCGTCATGCTGTGAGGAAAAAAAAAGGTTATATTGTAGTTATTAGTGATCAGACCAGAGTAAATTCAGTGATGGCATACAGTGCCCTCCATTAGGCTGGGGGAAATTGCCTCTGTTGTTTAACCTTTTGATGTTTTGCTCAAAATATTAACAAAACACCATGACTCTGAGCTTATTTTGGGGAATAAAGTGGATGCTAGTTTGATGAAATCCTTTCAAATAATTTGGAGTGATGTAGTGTAGATGATGTCAGATAGTTTTAAAGTCGTTCTGACCTCAAAACCAAAATAGCTCATGCAATTCTCCAGCATTGGGTGTGGATGAATGGACAATTAGACTGACAGATAGAGAATAGATAGATTGATGGATTGATAGATGGATGGGCAGTTATACTTATAGATTGAGGATGGATGGATGGATCAAAGGATGCATGAATGGATGAATTAATTGTTGAATTGTTTGATGATTGGTTGGTTGGTTGGTTGGTTGGTTGGTTGGTTGGTTGGCTGGTTGGTTGGTTGGATGGATGGATGGATGGAGGGATGGATTGTTTGATGGTTGGTTAATTGGTAGGATGGATGGATGGATGGATGGATGGATGGATGGATGGATGGATGAATGGATAGTTGGATAAACAGTTGGATTGTTGGTTAATTGGATGGATGGATGGATGGATGGATGGATGGATGGATGGATGGATGGATGGATGGATTGTTGATTAGCTGAAGGGTTAGCTGGCTAGTGTTTGGTTGGCTGGCTGGTTTGTTGGTTCGTTTGGTTGGATGGATGGATGGATGGATGGATGGATGGATGGATTGATGGATGGATGGATGAAAGGATGAATGGATGAATGGTTGGATGGCTCGTTGGTTGGTTGGTTTGTTGGTTGGATGGATGGATGGATGGATGGATGGATGGATGGATGGATGGATGGATGGATGGATTGTTGTATGGTTGTATGGTTGGATGGATGGATTGTTGGTTGGTGTTTGGTTAATTGGTTGGATGGATGGATGGATGGATGGATGGATGGATGGATGGATGAATTTATGGATGGATGGATTGTTGATTGGCTGAAGGGTTGGCTGGCTAGTGTTTGGTTGGGTGGCTGGTTTGGTTGGATGGATGGATGAATGGATGAATGGATGAATAGATGAATGGATGAATGGTTGCCTGGTTGGATGGCTTAGTTGGTTGGTTGGTTGGTTGGTTGATTGGTTGATTGGTTGGTTGGTTGGTTGGTTGGTTGGGTGAATGGATGGAATGATGGATAAATGGATGGATGGTTAGATGGAAGGATGGATGGATAGATTGTTGGTTGGTCTTTGATTGGTTGCTTAGTTAAATGGATGGTTGGATGGCTTGTTGGTCGGTTGGTTGGTTGGTTGGTTGGTTGGTGGATGGAATGATGGATAGATGGAGGGATGCTTAGATGGAAGGATGGATGGATAGATTGTTGGTTGGTGTTTGGTTGGTTGCTTAGTTTAATGGATGGATGGATGAATGGATGGATGGATGGTTGGTTGGTTGGTTGGATGGATGGATGCACGATTAGCTGGATGGATGATGGATGGTTGATGGATGGATGAATCGTTGGATGGATGGATGGATGGATGGATGGATGGTTGATTGGTTGGTTGGTTGGTTGGATGGATGGATGGATGGATGGATGGAGGGTGGGTGGGAGGGAGGGAGGGAGGGAAGGAAGGGATGGATGGATGGATGGATGGATGGATGGATGGATGGATGGATGGTTGGTTGGTTGGTTGGTTGGTTGGTTGGTTGGTTGGTTGGTTGGTTGGTTGGTTGGTTCGTTGGATGGATGGATGGTTGGTTTGTTGGTTGGTTGGTTGGTTGGTTGATTGGTTGGTTGGTTGGTTGGCTGGCTGGATGGATGGATGGCTGCAAACTTTTTTAATTTTCTTATTCTTTGTTCCAGCTTTCATCTTTTTTGTTTAACAGTTGAAAGAAACTCATAAATAATTTAAACAAGAGCACGTAAATGATGAATGAATTGAAGTTTTTGGGTGAACTATCTCTTTAATTTATTGAACAGAATACCCAAAGGTTAAACAATAAAGACAATTCTTTGCTCATATTTATCAAGAGTGCCGATATTAATAGAGGGCTCTGTAGTCTTTACCCCGATGGCCTTTAAAATCAGTCTAAGAATGAATAGGACACATCTCAGCCTGCCATAGACCCAAAGTCCATAGCGATTTATCACACAATCGTGTTTCAGCCACCGCTTTCTGTTCAACAGACTACAACTCTCTAATTGTACTCAGGGCTGGAGAACTGGAAGCCTTTGATAACTGTGATTGTGCCCAGTACGAAATGAAATTAATTAAAAGCGCCTCGATAGGAGGCCCGTTATTAGGTCCAGCTTGTTTTCATTTCTTTGCTTGCCTTTGTAGCACAATAAAATGGCACTTCTATTCAACGAGAAGACAATCGGGCATACAGTATTTATACTGCCCTGTTGCATGGAAGTTCATTTTTTTCCTTTGTGCTTACAAGATATGTTATGCAAATAAGTTTTTGATCATGTTCCATTAAATTGAACTCCTTTTTTTGTGAGATTAATTAATTATAATTTCTCAAAGGCAACATCCACCCCCAAAATATATCATAATTAAGTAGACAAATCCTAATAAAGCACACTCTATTTTACTCATTAATTCATTTTAAGCTATGTTGTAAATAGTAAGTTGCCAGATTGTGTGTATTAAATATTGAGAATGTAATTATATAATG
>LR812519.1:6446773-6449252 GCA_903798195.1 Danio kyathit
TATCCAGCACGTTTTTATGCAGCCGCAACCCATCCCTGGGAAACATCCACACACACTCATTCACACTCACACACTACGGACAATGTAGCCCACCCAATTCACCTGTACCGCATGTCTTTGGACTGTTGGGGAAACCGGAACACCCGGAGGAAACCCACGTGAACACAGGGAGAACATGGAATCTTCACACAGAAACGCCAACTGACCCAGCCGAGGCTCGAACCAGCAACCTTCTTGCTGTGAGGCGACAGCACTACCTACTGTGCCACTGCGTCGCTATTTATTTATTTATTTATTTATTTATTTATTTATTTATTTATTTATTTATATAACTATCATTTTTATGAATTAATGAATTAATGGATGAATGAATGAATGAATGAATGAATGAATGAATGAATGAATGAATGAATGAATGAATGAATGAATGAAAAAAAGCACAACTCTCTTCAAAGTAGCAATGCTAAAAGTCCTGCTTGCCGAACCCTATACAGTAAATGTATACAGAGCCGTGAGATAATGTGTATTTGGGATGGACTATCGATTCCATCACAGCCGATCGTGTCTGAAATGTGTTATGGAGCCGTCATGTTGATGTATTGTTTACAGAGAAACGGCAGCTGTATACAGTACTATATGTTAATTGAATTCATACGCCACAAGCCACACATGCATCAAAATGACAGAATGGAAGTGGCGTCCTGATGCAGACGATGAATCGCTTTCTCATTTCGCCTGATTGGGACATTTAGATTCAGGCTTCGACTTGTAGGTGGATCGACGTGAAGGTGAAGACTATTGACTTATATCAGCATATTTAAACAGCCGAAAACTACCAGAAATCATTTTTCTATTTGTCTTTTTCGGACAGCGTTACTTTTTTTCTTCGTCGCCACATAGTAAGATCTGACCCCAATCTATTTTATCTGCCTTATTCTCATTTCTGGAGGAGAGATAGTAAAGCTATATTTAATTGATGTGGTCTGATGAACGGAAGATTAATATGTGATAATATAATGAGATCAGTGGAAATCAGGATGCTGGGTCGTAAGACTCGCTGAGGGAAGTCAGATTCCTTCAGTTTTTCTTCGTCTTATCATTATTATTTTTTGGATTATTCCTGTAAAGCCCACTGTTCCAGAATTACGACATCACTTTTAACAATTCTAAAAAATAGCAAGCATTTATACAGCTGAAGTCAGAATTATTAGCCCCCCTGAGTTATTAGACCCCCTGTTTATTTTTTCCCCAATTTCTGTTTCTGTTTTCAACACATTTCTAATCATAATAGTTTTAATAACTCATTTCTAATAACTGATTTATTTTATCTTTGTCATGATGACAGTAAATAATAGTTTACTAGATATTTCTCAAGACACTTCTACACAGCAAATTCATTAGTGTTAAATGTAGAGTGTTGCAGTAATTCAGAGTAAAGTATTGAAACTCTAGAGTTAGATAAAGATAAAGTAACCCTCTCAGTGTTAGAAACTGATTTGCCTCCTTGTCACATACAGTTACATGTGTCTAACGCTAATCCAGTGTTGACTACCACATCCGGGAATTGATGCAGCAATATCCTTGGAGGACTTTTCCAGAAGCCAATTTCTTCTGCCACAAGGAGCAACTGGGGAGTAGAAGAAGCAACTGGTGAGTAAAACTACTTAAAATCTTTGTATTTATTATTAGCCCCCTTTGATTTTTTTTTTCTTTTTTTAATATTTCCCAAATATTAATAAATATTAAGCAGTTAACAGAGCATAACAATTTTCACAGTATGTCTGATAATATTTTTTCTTCTGGAGAAAGTCTTATTTGTTTTATTTTGGCTAGAATAAAAGCAGTTTAAAATTTTTTAAAAACTGTTTTAAGGTCAAAATTATTAGCCTCTTTAAGCTATATTTTTTTCCCGATAGTCTACAGAACAAACCATCATTATACAACAACTTGCCTAATTACCCTAACCTGCCTAGTTAACCTAATTAACCTAGTTAAGCCTTTAAACGTCACTTTGAGCTGCATAGAAGTGTCTTCAAAAATATCTAGTCAAATATCATTTACTGTCATCATGACAAAGATAAAATAATCAGTTATTAGAAATGAGATAATAAAACTATTATGTTTACAAATGTGGTGAAAAAAAGGTATCTCCTTTAAACCGAAATTGGGGAAAAACAAACAGGGGGGCTGATAAAGCAGGGGGGGTAGGGGGAGGGGGGTGGCTAATAATTCTGACTTCAACTGTATATCTATCTATATATATATATAGATTTATATAGATATAGATATCTAATTTTTTTTATTATTATTATTAATTTGTATAAGATGCAAATATATATATATATACACAGTTGAAGTCAGAATTATTAGCCCCCCTGAATTATTAGACCCCCTGTTTATTTTTTTCCACAATTTCTGTTTAACGGAGAGAAGATTTTTTTCCACCACATTTCTAAACATAATAGTTTTAATAACTCAT
>LR812519.1:6449752-6454752 GCA_903798195.1 Danio kyathit
GATTAATATGTGATAATATAATGAGATCAGTGGAAATCAGGATGCTGGGTCGTAAGACTCGCTGAGGGAAGTCAGATTCCTTCAGTTTTTCTTCGTCTTATCATTATTATTTTTTGGATTATTCCTGTAAAGCCCACTGTTCCAGAATTACGACATCACTTTTAACAATTCTAAAAATAGCAAGCATTTATACAGCTGAAGTCAGAATTATTAGCCCCCCTGAGTTATTAGACCCCCTGTTTATTTTTTCCCCAATTTCTGTTTCTGTTTTCAACACATTTCTAATCATAATAGTTTTAATAACTCATTTCTAATAACTGATTTATTTTATCTTTGTCATGATGACAGTAAATAATAGTTTACTAGATATTTCTCAAGACACTTCTACACAGCAAATTCATTAGTGTTAAATGTAGAGTGTTGCAGTAATTCAGAGTAAAGTATTGAAACTCTAGAGTTAGATAAAGATAAAGTAACCCTCTCAGTGTTAGAAACTGATTTGCCTCCTTGTCACATACAGTTACATGTGTCTAACGCTAATCCAGTGTTGACTACCACATCCGGGAATTGATGCAGCAATATCCTTGGAGGACTTTTCCAGAAGCCAATTTCTTCTGCCACAAGGAGCAACTGGGGAGTAGAAGAAGCAACTGGTGAGTAAAACTACTTAAAATCTTTGTATTTATTATTAGCCCCCTTTGATTTTTTTTTTCTTTTTTTAATATTTCCCAAATATTAATAAATATTAAGCAGTTAACAGAGCATAACAATTTTCACAGTATGTCTGATAATATTTTTTCTTCTGGAGAAAGTCTTATTTGTTTTATTTTGGCTAGAATAAAAGCAGTTTAAAATTTTTTAAAAACTGTTTTAAGGTCAAAATTATTAGCCTCTTTAAGCTATATTTTTTTCCCGATAGTCTACAGAACAAACCATCATTATACAACAACTTGCCTAATTACCCTAACCTGCCTAGTTAACCTAATTAACCTAGTTAAGCCTTTAAACGTCACTTTGAGCTGCATAGAAGTGTCTTCAAAAATATCTAGTCAAATATCATTTACTGTCATCATGACAAAGATAAAATAAATCAGTTATTAGAAATGAGATAATAAAACTATTATGTTTACAAATGTGGTGAAAAAAAGGTATCTCCTTTAAACCGAAATTGGGGAAAAAACAAACAGGGGGGCTGATAAAGCAGGGGGGGTAGGGGGGGGGGGGTGGCTAATAATTCTGACTTCAACTGTATATCTATCTATATATATATATAGATTTATATAGATATAGATATCTAATTTTTTTTATTATTATTATTAATTTGTATAAGATGCAAATATATATATATATACACAGTTGAAGTCAGAATTATTAGCCCCCCTGAATTATTAGACCCCCTGTTTATTTTTTTCCACAATTTCTGTTTAACGGAGAGAAGATTTTTTTCCACCACATTTCTAAACATAATAGTTTTAATAACTCATCTCTAATAACTGATTTATTTTATCTTTGTCATGATGACAGTAAATAATATTTGACTAGATATTTTTCAAGACACTTCTATAAGCTTAAAGTGACATTTAAAGGCTTAACTAGGTTAATTAGGTTAACTAGGCAGGTTAGAGTAATTAGGCAAGTTATTGTATAACGATGGTTTGTTCTGTAGACTATCAAAAAAAAAAATATTAGCTTGAAGGGGCTAATAATTTTGACCTTAAAATGGTGTTTAAAAAATTAAAAACTGCTTTTATTCTAGCCGAAAAAAAACTAATAAGACTTTCTCCATAAGAAAAAATATTATCAGACATACTGTGAAAGTTTCCTTGCTCTGTTAAACATAATTTGGGAAATATATAAAAAAAGAAAAAATAAATTCAAAGGGGGGGCTAATAATTCTAATGTATATAGAAAATATTAATGAATAAAACAAATTTGTGAGGGGTGTACTAATATACAGAGCACTGTATATAACGGAAAAAAAAAACATTTAAATTTAAGCAATATCAGTATCATTTACATTCATTTTCACAAATGCTACTCTACATCACAGTTTACAAATCTATGCTTTCTGCACCACAAAAATAATAGAGGCATATCTAAGCACAATGAAAGCAGAAATGCAATAAATATCATGAATTAAAAGAGTTATGTGTTTGATTTTATATAATAAACTCCACTGCAGTCACTTTCTTCAGCAGTGTGGCCTCAATAAAAAAAGTTAAGTGTGGCAAAAAATAGCGCATTATTTATTAAAACCCTTTGCTATTGTCTTCATTTCGTTTTAAGCTCAATTGCTTGTTTTATTGCTCTTTTGTTCCCAATTCAAAATCCATACTTCTATCCAATCAACTATAAATATTTTATAAGGCTCCCATACGTTATCCGGCTCGGTGCACGGGGCCATGTCTTCATGTTGGTCCAAGCAAATTTTACACACAAATTGGCTATAAAAGAGAATGCTTCTTTCAGACCCAAGTGGGCCGTCTGTAATATTGAACGCATTTCCTCCTCGGGCGTTTTCAGAAATGACTATGGGATGAACAAAATGACTAAAGCTATGAAGTGCTGAAGATTAGCTTAGCTCAGCAGAGAGAGTAAATAAGAGGTTATGATATGTGGGGGAGGGGGAAAAGAGACGTCTGGGAAACTGGACCAGTCCATGCAAGCTGAAGCATTTTCTGTAAGTATTGTTATAAGGGCACATGAGCGACAGGGGTCACGTATCCTTATTTCATGCTAAGTGACCCAACGTTTATCTGGAAGATTTAACATCTGGTGAAACTAACTGTTCTTTTCAGCAAAAAGGTAAAATCCTAGGTAGATGCTTCGCAAGCGCTTTGATTAATTGAATGATTGGTTGGTTGGCTGGTTGGTTAATTGGTTGGTTGGTTGAATGATTGGTTAGTTGGTCATTCAATGGTTTAATGATTGGTTGGTTGGTTGATTGGTTGAATGGTTGGTTGGTTGGTTGGTTGGTTAGTTGAATGGTTGAATGAATGGTTGAAAGGTTGTTGGTGGTTGAATGGTTGAATGATTGTTTTGTTGAATAATTACTTGATTGGTTAGTTGAATTATTGGTTGTTTGATTGGTTGAATGGTTGAATGATTGATTGGTTGGTTGGTTGGTTGGTTGTTGGTGGTTGAATGATTGTTTGTTTGGTTGGTTGGTTGGTTGGTTGGTTGATTGGTTAAACGATTAATTTGTTGAATAATTAGTTTGTTGGTTGGTTGAATTATTGGTTGTTTGGTTGGCTGGTAGGTTAAATGATTACATGATTGATTAATTGGTTGGTTGGTTGAATGATTGCTTGTTTGGTTTGTTGGTTGAATAGTTGAACGATTGGTTTGTTGAATAATTAAATCCTGTACACAGCAGTTCTCACAACTGGACCTGCAACTAGAGGGATACAAAGTTAGCGTTAGCTCTACTATAAAAGATCTGGGTGTCATATTAGACAGCAATTTAACTTTCAAAAATCCTATATCCCATGTCACAAAAACTGCTTTCTTTCATCTGAGAAATATTGCTAAATTGCGAAGTATGCTATCCATATCAGATGCAGAAAAGCTAGTCCATGCTTTCATGACTTCTAGGCTAGACTACTGTAATGCTCTGTTTGCTGGTTGCCCAGCATCCTCTATTAACAAACTCCAGCTAGTGCAAAATGCAGCTGCCAGAGTTCTTACCAGGTCTAGAAAATATGATCATATCACCCCAATTTTATCCTCCTTACACTGGCTGCCTGTTAAGTTTCGTATTGAATTTAAAATATTACTCCTTACCTATAAAGCTTTAAATAACCTAGCTCCTGTTTATCTAACCAACCTCCTGTCTTGCTACAACCCAACCCGCTCTTTACGATCTCAAAACTCAGGGCTTCTGGTAGTACCTAGAATATCAAAGTCGAGTAAAGGAGGTCGAGCCTTCTCATTTATGGCCCCTAAACTCTGGAATAGCCTTCCTGATAATGTCCGAGGCTCAGACACACTCTCGCTCTTCAAAACTAGATTAAAGACCTATCTTTTTAGCAAAGCACACACTCAGTGCAGTACATAGCGGTATGACGCATGATGTGCCCCACACATGATTTTGCTTCTCGTTTATATACACTATGAACAGCAGCTACGCTAATTATTCTCTTTATTCTCTTTTTCCACCTGGGGGTATTCATCTCGAGGCCCTCAGACTATGCAGTGCCACTAATGCGATCCGAAACCAGCGACGAGATTATCCCAAGGTTTTCTGGACCAGGCCATATCCTGAGCAGCTGCTGTGGTGGTCATCGTGGAGTGAGAACATGAGACTAACTCCTGTGATGCTCCAAGGACAGATGAGTCTTCGCTGAGGTCCAGCTTCCTGCGCCTAGACTGCAGCTCTGCACAAGACGTTTGGCCATAGGGGAAATGGTCGTGCCCAACTGAGCCTTTCGCCAATTGGTGAAGTTTTTTCCTCGCCGCTGTCGCCACTGGCTTGCATGGTTCGGGATCTGTAGAGCTGCGCATCGATGGATTTGCTCTTCAGTGTTTGGACTCTCAGTAGTGATTATTAACCCACACTGAACTGAGCTAAACTGAACTTAACTTAATCTCTGAAAACTGAACTGAACTGACACTGTTTCAATTCATTATAATCTTCCATGTGAAGCTGCTTTGACACAATCTACATTGTATAAGCGCTATACAAATAAAGATGAATTGAATTGAATTGAATAATTAGTTGGTTGGTTGGTTGGTTGGTTAATTGAATAATTGGTTAGTTGGTTGAATGGTTGATAGGTTGAATGATTGGTTGCTTGAATAATTGGTTGATTGGTTGGTTGGTTAAATGATTGGTTGGTTGGTTGGTTGAATTATTGGTTGGTTGGTTGGTTGGTTGGTTGGTTGGTTGAATGGTTGAATGATTGGTTAGTTGGTCATTCAATGGTTTAATGATTGGTTGGTTGGTTGATTGGTTGGTTGGTTGGTTGGTTGGTTGGTTGGTTGGTTGGTTGGTTGGTTGG
>LR812519.1:6457252-6469752 GCA_903798195.1 Danio kyathit
TGATTAGTTGATTTCTTGATTTGTCAATTTCTTCGTTGATTGATTGATTGATTGATTGATTGATTGATTGATTGATTGATTGATTGATTGATTGATTGATTGATTGATTGATTGATTGATTGATTGATTGATTGATTGATTGATTGATTGATTGATTGATTGATTGGTTGATTTCTTGATTTGTCAATTTCTTCGTTGGCTGATTTATTTGTTGATTGATTGATTAAATTATTGAGTTTACATAAGGACCATTATTACTATTACCATTATTTTTCAGAAGATGCCCACTTAAATGTCATTCAGTATCAATAGATTATATACCAACAAACAATTCAACCAGGCATATTTACAAAACAAAATAAATAAATAAATCCCTTGAATACATTTTAAATATATTAATGTAAAATATAGCTGTTCAATTTAATATTTCAGAAAAAAAAGCCTTCTTTCAAAAGGATTTGGCTGTACAAAATGATATTTAGACTATTTAGCAAAAGCCCTCTTATTTTAGACCCATATACATCCTTAAGCCGGTGTGTTTGATTGCGCAACTTCACACTTAAGCAGCTTAAGGTCTGTTTGTTTCTTTTCATTTCATTTTCAAAAGGACTTTGAGGTAGAAACAGGCAGTTTACATGCAGTAAATATAGTGAAAAATAAGCACTTAGTAACAAGAGACCAAAAAAAGGTTGCTGTAGCTTAAAGAAATAGTTTAGATTTCCATTATTCCTTACCCTCATGTCAATCTAAACCTGTATGTCCTCTTTTGACATTCATTCATTCAATTTCTTTTCGGCTTAGTTCCTTTATTAATCTGGGGTCGCCACAGTGGAATGCACCGCCAACTTATCCAGCATAAGTTTTACGCAGCGGATGCCCTTCCAGCTGCAACCCAACACTAGGAAACAACCATACACTCTCATTCACACACATACGCTACGGACAATTTAGCTTACTCAATTCACCTATACCACATATCTTTGGACTTGTGGGGGAAACCCACACCAACACTAGGAGAACATGTAAACTCCAGACAGAAACGCCAACTGACCCAGCCAAGGCTCGAACCAGCGACCTTCTTGCTGTGTGGCGACAGCACTATGTACCTACTGTGCCACTGCATCGCCTACTCTTTTGACATGGTAAATGTAATCTATTTGGTTATATGGCAAGTTATTTATTCATCTTTTATTCACACTCTGGATTTGGAGACTAAACATGTTTATATTTGCAGTTTGGTTATGTGTTTTAATTATATATTGTGTATTGTGTTTATTCGTTAGTAAAACTGCAGACCAAGACCTGTTATATTCAGTCCTGTCTCATTAGGAAACATAAGTATTTTCCATGTTGTCAGTAAAGTGGCTAAATTACACAAATCCATAGGTTTAAATTTGTATGAAAAAGTAAAATTTTTTAAAAAAAGCCCTGGCCCTAAAACCCACTTCTAAACTTACCCCTCATTGGCCATTTCACATCATACTACATTGCATGAATCAGATTACACAAAATAATACAAATTAATCCTTAAATCAAGCACTTACAAATTGCAGTGAGAATCCATTGGTTACTTCAGTGGTGTTTGGATAACATTATTCACACTTTTAAAATGAATTGCACTACCAGAGTAACAGCAGAGTAATTTGAACACTGCAAATTTTAATTAATGATAATAATAATTCCTTGCATTTATATAGTGCTGTTCTTGACACTTAAAGCGCTTTACACATATTTGAGGGGAATCTCCTCATCCACCACCAGTGTGCTGCATCCACCTGGATGACGTGACAACAGCCAGACCACACACCACACACACACACAGAGTGATGAAGCCAGTTTTGATATGAGGATGGTTAGGAGGCCAGTGGGCAAATCCCTGCTCTTTTTCAAAGGACACCTTGGGATTTTTAATGACCACAGATAGTCAGTTTAACGTCTCATCCGAAAGATGGCACTCACTGAGCAGTATATAATCCCCATCAATATACTGGTGCGTTAGGACCCACACAGAATGCAGGTTGAGCACCTCCTGCTAGTCTCACTAACACCACTTCCGGCAGAAACCTAGTTTTTCCATGTGGTCTTCCCATTCAGGTACTGACCGGGCACAGCCCTGCTTAGCTTCAATGGGTGACTATGCGAGAGTTGCAGAGAGCTAGCTGCTGACTAATTCAAATCCAACCATCAGCATCAAATGAAAATTACCCACATTTATTGTATTAAGACATTTCTGGAATCCTATATTTATAATCGAAAACTCTTTTTAACATGCAGTCATTTCCAGACAGATGCAATCCCACACCAACCCTTTATTCAACTCTGAATTAAATTGCGTTTCGAATCGCCTGTCATGTTGACTTAGAGAACTTGTGTTACAATTACCAAAAACAAAGGTTCATTTAATCGTTATACCTCCATTCTGATGCCTACTGAACTACATTGAGACTATGTTAAAAAAGCAAACTTTGCTTCAACATTCTGTCCTTAGTTCACATCTTGTGACACCAGGACCTATTTTGGGTTAGTTTTTCTTGTTAAATATCATGATCCCACTCTTCGATATGCTTTAACTCTAAATTAAATTGAGTTTCGAATCCCCTGTCATGTTGACTTAGAGAACTTGTGTTACAATTACCAAAAGTGAAGGGGTCATTTTATCATCTACCCCTCCTTAAGCAAACCAAGATATATTTAAAGACGTCCTTTATGTAATTAACATAAAACTAGCCTCCTTTCCCATTATAATTATTGATGCCCTTATGATGAGCACTTGAAATGCATGATTGACTTGAACAACAGTAATGCGAGAAGGGAAGCTCTCCATGTGTAATGTGGCTCTCAACATGGAGTTCATGAACTTTTCTTAATCTATTTGAGAACTTTTTGTATTTTTTAAGTTGCCAGAACTGGATTAAATCAACTATACTAGAAATATACTAGAAATATACTAGTTTCTAATGCTTACTAAACTACATTGCGATTATGTTAAGAAAAGCAAACTTTGCTTCAGCATTATGGCCTTTTGGTCACATCTAATGAAACCAGGACCTATTTTAGCTTAGTTTAGATGTTTTCGGTCCATGTTTGTGCTTATATTTGTCAAACTGTAGCACAATATCATGATGAAACCTAACTAGTTCAGGTATTGTCCATTTCTTTTATGTTTTTCTCGTTAAATATCATCATCATCCCACTCTTCAAAATGCTTTAACACTGAATTAAATTGAGTTTCAGATCGCCCTGTCATGTTAATTTAGAGAACTTGTGTTACAATTACTAAAGGTGAAGGGGTCATTTAATCATCTACGCCTCCTTAAATAAACACGACCCATTTTACAGAGGTAGAATAGCCAAGATATGCTTAAAGACGTCCTTTATGTAATTAACATAAAACTAGCCTCCTTTCCCATTATAATTATTGACGCCCTTATGATGAGCACTTGAAATGCATGATTGACTTGAACAACAGTAATGCGAGAAGGGAAGCTCTCCATGTGTAATGTGGCTCTCAACATGGAGTTCATGAACTTTTCTTAATCTATGACTTTTTTCTGTTTTAATCTAGTTGCTACTAGATTAGGTGGGTGTCATCTCTGGTAGAGCTAGCCTCATGCTGGGTGTATAGTGCACTTAAGCAGAAGAGCAAGATTGATCGAGTCATTACCTGCTACATGACATATTCAAGTCAGATAATGTCTGGGGCTGAAAAGCCTCTGGAGGACTGCAATCAGAGACATTATTAGAGTGCAAAAGAAATGCGATACAGTATGGACAATCTGCCCAGTTAGGCTATTTTTGTAGCATGGCTACTACTCCAATCCTATTATCCTCATGTAATTTACATGTCATTTTGGGAACCAATTTAGAATGCCTCTAATATGATATCACGATGTGCAGTCCTTTCTTCATCGAGACACGAAGGACTGAGTAAAATGTCATTTGTGTGTGTTGACGAGATAATAGTTGACAGGGTAGAAGTACAGGTGCTTGTACGGTACATGATGTTTCTATGGGGTTACTAAGGTGATCTGAATAGTTGCTAGGTGGCTTTGTTAAAAATATCAATCATAAGTGATATAATATTATACACTAAAAAAACATCTGTTTTTCGTGATTCATTTATGCTTTTGAATTACATTATAGGCAACACAGTGGCTCAGTGGTTAGCACTGTTGCCTCACAGCATGAAGGTCGCTGGTTTGATTCCCAGCTGGGTCAGTTGGCATTTCTGTTTGGAGTTTGCATGTTCTCCCCGTGTTGGTGTGGGATTTCTCTGGGTGGTCTGGTTTCCCACACAGTCCAAAGATATGCTGTATAGACAAATTATTGATTTGTAAACATTCAGTAAGCATGGCAGCGAGGTTACAGAAGAAAAAAATGGGAGCGCTAGCATTTACAGCGAATGACATCCGATGCTGTACAGAGTTTGTTGTTGTATTACCGTACGTTCACACCGAAAGCGGCGAGAGCGTCAAAGAAGCCGGAAGCCATTCATTTTCAATGAGAGCCGGCGGCGATAAGCGGCGAGGAGCAGCGTGGCGCGTCTTCATCGGTGTGGGCGTCGAGGAGAGTTGAAATCAAGTTAACTTTATGGTAATGAGCTGTGACGCGGTTCGGCGGCAAGCAATCAGAATGTAGACGTCCACCGCTTGAGAGTTCAGAGAACACAGTAACTGTAAACTTTGGTTCCGACCACACATGTTCCCAAGGGTTTGATTATTGTGGTCGTCGGATTTCCAATTATTTGCAATGTTTTCTTACAGGAACATACATTAAAAAGTTTCTGGTGAGTTACTGATGTCCAATAATATTATATATGTATTTTTTTTTCTTTAAAAAAGCGTGAATCTCATGCAACAGTACAAAACAGTATTGCTGCTTCAGGATATTTCAGGCATATGGACACATTGGATAATTAAGTGGAGCAAAGCCATACCACATGCAACAAAATCTTCCATATTTAAATGAATTTGATAATAAGTGCGCAACAATTTCACGCTAGAAAGCATGTTTTATGCGGGAATGTCACTCATATGCTGCAACCGCCCCTTAAAATACGAGATCAATGTAGCGAATTTTGATGCTCTCGCCATCGGGTTGAGCTGAAGGGAGACAGCGTTGTCGCCAGGGCGGCCAGAGCGATCTTTGACGCTCTCACCGCTTTCGGTGTGAACGTACGGTTAGAGATAAGTTATATTCATTACATATTATATATTTATATAAATATATATATTATTTACATAATGCTTTCAGCTTATTATAACAGCTTGTCACCCAGTGATAAGAACAGTTATTCTGCAAAATTTGCATTAAAGTGAATGGCGTTTATCTGACAGGTCCATTTGCGATAGCACCCTCCCAATGGATATTGGATAAGATGAAATGGCCAAGCATCCAGCCCCAAATATACAACTATCTCATTGAAACTCTAAGTGATTTTACAGGAGAAAAGTTAAAGGCCTACAAGTCTTTGGATGCCTACAACTTTGTTCTGTGTGGTCATGTACAAGAAATAATGTTTCATGATTACCAGATTCAAAACTTTGTAGTGCTAAAAACCGAGGATCTGCCGAGCCAAAGACAAGGAAAGAAGACGGAGCTGTACAAGGCCTGGGTAATCATCAACAACTGCATTCTGACCGTCAACTGCACCTGTACGGCAGGGTATGTGAACTTAGACTTTTACATTTCATAATAAGCATTCAGCAACCCAGTGGCGCAGTAGGTAGTGCTGTTGCCTCACAGCAAGAACGTCGCTGGGTCGCAGGTTCGAACCTCGGCTGGGCTGGGTCAGTTGGCGTTTCTGTGTGGAGTTTGCATGTTCTCCCTGGGTTCGCGTGGGTTTCCTCCGGGTGCTCCGGTTTCCCCCACAGTCCAAAGACATGCGGTACAGGTGAATTGGGTAAGCTAAATTGTCCATAGTGTATGAGTGTGAATGTGTGTGTGGAAGTTACCAGAGATGGGTTGCGGCTGGAAGGGCATCCGCTGCGTAAAATCGTGCTGGATAAGTTGGCGGTTCATTCCGCTGTGGCGACCCCGCAAGGGACAAAGCCGACAAGAAAATGAATGAATGAATAAGCATTCAGTGTCTGCAGTTTAATTCACCATATTTAACTGTTTTTGCTGAAATCATTGCTGCAATCAAAAACGAGTAATGTGTAGAATTCAGCATGGCGTAAACTTACCTGATATAACATGAGAACTGCAGAGTCGAGTATTTTTAATTAGGTCCTCACTCCATTCAGCTCTTATGATGGCTGTTAGCCAAAGACGTCTGTGGTTGGCATTAAAAGCAATGTGGTGTACGGTAAAATTTAGGTTTTCTATTTTGGACGAATTTGACATCCTACCGCACAACACGACATGTTTGCTATTGCAACCGGTCTTTTTTGCAACCGGTATGCACGGTTGAACCCGTGTGACGTCATGTGTGACGTAGGTTGGTAATTCCCCTATAGGTGAATTAAATAAACTAAATTGGCTGTAGTGTATCAGTGTGAATGTAACTGAGTGTGTATGGATGATTTCCAGTACTGGAAAGGCATCTGCTGTGTAAAACGTATGCTGAATAAGTTGGCGGTTCATTCCACTGTGGTGACCCTTGAGGAATAAAGAGACTAAGCCGAAGGCAAATGAATGAATGAATTACATTATGGGACCTCTTTCTTCAAAATAAACATTGGAAAGATTGAAAAAGTGACTTTTATTAACATTTCTAATAGTGTAAAGTGCTATATTGTCTGGGTTGGTGTTCATTTCTTCTTCATTTTCTTGTCGGCTTAGTCCCTTTATTAATCCGGGGTCACCACAGCGGAATGAACCGCCAACTTATCCAGCACGATTTTACACAGCGAATGCCCTTCCAGCCGCAACCCATCTCTGGGAACATCCACACACTCATTCACACTCATACACTACAGACAGCCTTTAGCCTACCCAATTCACCTGTACTGCATGTCTTTGGACTGTGGGGGAAACCGGAGCACCCGGAGGAAACCCACGCGAATGCAGGGAGAACATGCAAACTCCACACAGAAACGCCAACTGACCCAGCCCAGCCGAGGTTCGAACCTGCAACCCAGTGACGTTCTTGCTGTGAGGCGACAGCACTACCTACTGCGCCACTGCATCGCCTGGGTTGGTGTTGTATATGGTAAAAAAACCTTATGATATACTGCCATTTTCTGTTATTTTACTGTTTCTCTATATATTATTTCTTACACATAATATTAAATCAAACTGTAGAGATGAATTTTCAACATCAAAAGTCGACAGAAGCAGAGATCAACATCCCATAATGCAATTCACAACCTGTAAATAAATGGAAAACACCAATATATTTTTTACAGTGTAGGGTTGGCTTCTACTTGCGTCTATTTTTCCTGGGAAATGTTCACTAGTTTAGTCTGTTGTGTAATTATTTAGATAATTCAACTGTGATTGTTAGTATAATCACACAAAGCATAATAATTGGTAGTTTTCAGACAGTAGTAGTGATGCTTGCTTCAGCCAACAACTAATAATGTGCTCTTTTGTGTGGTTTTTGACAGACTAATGTAAAATGTAACAATTAAAAATTTTAGATTGATGATCAATATATAAAGGGCCTCGCAGCAAGAAGGTTGCTGGTTCGAGTCCCAGCTGGGCCAGTTTGCATTTCTGTGTGGAGTTTGCATGTTCTCCCCGTGTTGGCGTGGGTTTCCTCCGGGTGCTCCGGTTTCCCCCAGAGTTCAAACACATGTGCTATAGGTGAATTGAATAAACTAAATTGTTCATAGTGTGTGTGTGTGTGTGTGTGTGTGTGTGTGTGTGTGTGTGTGTGTGTGTATATGTGTGTGTGTGTGAATCCGAGAGTGTATGGGTGTTTCCCAGTGCTGGGTTGCAGCTGGAAGGGCATCTGCTGTGTAAAATATATGCTGGAATAGTTGGCGGTTCATTCCACTGTGGCAACCTCTGATAAATCAGAGACTAAGCCGTAGGAAAATTAATGAAAGAATATATAAAAGTGCTTGGTTCAATGCAATTTGTTTATGTTGTCCCAACACAACTTAATCAAGTTAACTTAATTATATATATATATATATATATATGGGGCTCAGCTCCTTATAAGATCATTTTTTATTAATTAATTAAATTATATAAACATATATACATATACACATATATATATTAAGGGTGTAACGCATTACAAACCGACCGATTCAGACAAATTTCTAAAAAGATAAAAGAGAATAAGTGTACAGAATATAATGTTTTCAGTGCAACAACGCTCAACAAGGCATCCCAAATGACGTGACCCTGGACGTGACAGACAACATGCTGCCTTCCCTGCCCACCTCCAAACACTACTCCAGTCAGGCAGACGCTGCACTAGCTCGCAAAATGGCTAACATTAATGTAATCCTCCTATAACCAACAGCGGGTCTGGCGTTTGGAAGCCCTTTGGTTTCCCTGTAAGTTATGAGGGTGATGGCAAGAGAGTGGTGGATAAAAAAAAAAAAAAACACTATGTTGTTGGATTCGCGCATAAAAGACGTGCGAATAAAGCTGCGTTTCCATCCAACGAGTCAAATCGAACAAAATCGTCAAAACTTGCGCCTCGGAAGACAATCCTGACACAGTGAACGCGCTGTGGCGTTTGAAGGTGTCAGACGCGGAGCACAGACGCTCTTGATTCTGGTTGTCATTAATAATATAACACCAGAGGTGTAAAGAGTACCTGAAAACCATACTTGAGTAAAAGTACAGATACCTTACTGTAAAAATTACTCCATTACAAGTTACAAGTCACCAATTCAAATAAGACTTGAGTAAAAGTATTAAAGTATCCGATTTTAAAAGAACTTAAGTATTTTACTCATACTGAATGTAGGCTCAAAGAGCTCCAAGAAAGGTTTATTTTCCTAATATATAAATTAAATTTAACACCTCAATGTTTCAAAATGGCAGAACAAAATATATTTAAAAATAGAATAAAAAGTCTCAGTCACACTCAAATGTTCAAAAAAGCCACAAACAATTTATCAACAAAAAAAAAAGTAGTAAAACGTAGTAAAAAAAATCAGAGCTGACTTTGATGTGATTCATCTCTCAGTATCAGAGGGGGGCAATATTTTTTATTTTGAGTAGTTTTGTAAACAGTATGTTTTGAGCAGTAATTTAATGCTGGGCGTGTCATCGTGATTGACAGCTGTGATTGACAGTTTCTCAAAGCAGACGCCGGAGCTTCGGCAGGAGACTGAAGTGTTATTATTCCATTTCTGTGTTATTTTACCATGATAAAATGAGTTGCTCAGCAGTAAACTAGAGTTTCTGACATACAGGATCTGGTGAAACACTGTTTATTCGTTAGGGTCAGGGGGCTTTATCAGTTATTTGATACACGCCTAACCACCCAGATAGCAAAATACACTCGGGCCAGTTCCGGCTACACTCTCGCCTGCCGGAGACTTACCCCTCGGCCCGACTCCGTCTGCTGTACCTACTCGCGCACATTACTCGCGGGCCGATCCGGCTCGGATGCGGCAGCGTCGGCTCGCTAACGGCCGCCGCATCTGGCCCGATTGACTCGGGCAGTGTGTCCATAGGCATCCAGTCAGATCCGGCGAGCCGACGCTGCCGCATCCGAGCCGGATCGGCCCGC
This sequence comes from Danio kyathit, assembly GCA_903798195.1. Lineage (NCBI taxonomy): Eukaryota > Metazoa > Chordata > Actinopteri > Cypriniformes > Danionidae > Danio > Danio kyathit. The sequence continues at coordinate 6,466,896 of LR812519.1, forward strand.
GAGTAATGTGCGCTGCGGCCTGGAGCTGGCGCGATTAAATCTTCATTATATAAACCGCACCTTTGTTAACGTTATTACAACCATTTGTGTTGATAAAACAGCAAACCAGGCTCCTATGTAAACGCAAAGTGTACATTAGCGAGCCTTTGTTATAGTGCAGACACCGGCGGTCAAGTGAGCAGTTCGGGGGGGCGTGGTTGATTTGATGTACAAGCGTTTGGTTGGAAGCTTGATTCCGCAGCTCCTCCTCTGGCTCCATCAGGCAGTCCTTCTGCGCATGCCCAGGCTCCAATTTCAGCAGTCTTCTGCCACAGTTTGTGTCCGTCACGAGGCGTTTTTTTCTTCACAGCGTTTAATGGAAAATGGCGCTGTCGCGTCGTCCATATTTTATACAGTCATTGGCACAATTACAATGTAACGAGTAACGGTAAGCATCTGTTCAAATGTAGTGGAGTAAAAAGTACATATATTCAATCAAAAATGTAGTCAAGTAAAGAGTAAAAGTTGCTTATATTTTTGATACTCAGTACAAGTACAAAGTAGCCAAAAAAATACTTAAGTAAAGTAACGAAGTCCATTTACTCAAGTACTTTACACCACTGTATAACACTAATATTTAAACGGTAAGGCGTTTTAGAATGACAAAAACAACATTTCAGATGGTTTATAATGTGCAGCCTGCTGGTTTGTCCATTTACACATTTTTATCATTACATGATCTCTTATAACAAAACCACATGACCTTTTTTTAATGCGCACACTGGAATTTGTGCGGTAAAAGTGTTTCCATCGTAGTTTATGCGCATCTTTTCTTATCGAATAAAAAGTTTATCCTACTCAGTTATGCGCATATGTTTTTATGCACATTTTCAACATGTATGCGCATAAATCGGTACATTTATAGCTGTGGATATAAGACCTTAATCGATAGTGGAAATTCGGGTTTTAAGAAAATGTTAAATGTAATAGAGCCTCGTTACATTATTCCTTCATAAGCCCATTTCAGTCAGATAATAATTCCTGCTTTTAGATCCACTGAAATGGCAGGTGAAAGTCAAATCAAGCAGATCTGTGCTGTCTGAAGAAAAGGTGGACACAAAAATTGATTGAAACTGAGTTCCATATAAAAACTAAATTGTTCTTTTCCCTTTATTTGTTTAACTACTAAAAAATTACATTTTATTTTTATAAGCAGCTTTGTGGTTTTGAGTATAAAGAAGGATTTGTTATATTTGCTGCTAAGCAGAAACCCCAGATGTATAGCTTTATATCACTGTTCAAAGTAAAAAAAAAAAAAGAAAACAAAAGAAGAGAGATCATGCTTTTATGATGTTAGCTTAAATACATTAAAAAGATTTCAATCAGAGAAATCCTCTGGCTTTTTTCTTTTTTGCTGTATCGAAAACATACCGAACCGTGACACCACTGTGTCGTATCGAACCGAACGGTGATTTTTGTGAATCGTTACACCCCTAATATATATATATATATTATAGGTGGGCATAGATTAATTTTTTTAATCTAGATTAATCTAGATTAATTTCGAAATTAATCTAGATTAAATGGCTCATTTGAATTCTGCCGAAGGCATTCAAAATATGTGTGTTACCCAAATAATAAGTCTTTGAGAACAGGTTTCTCAAGCCAGGTGATGCATTAGACCAGGGGCTCATCTCCTTTTTCAAAAATGTATCACAAACGGCTTGAGAAACTGTTCTACTATGATAATTGGTGATGAAAATAAATGATGTTCAATAAGATGTACTTGTGTTTACTAACTGTTTATTCAGTTAAACATGAATGTTGAACTGTAGGCCTACATAAGCTCCAAACAGCGATTTTATCATCATAAACTGATAACTTAAGTCATAACTGAACTAAACAGAAATGGAATTAAGGTGTGGAGTATGCAGATATTAGTGGCATTATTGAAGTAAACACGGCGGTCTTTAGGACCTTTCGCCATATTTTCCGACAAGATCCACACGCGGCTGTCAGTAAAGGACTACACACACACATACACACACACATCGCGAAATGCGGAAGTTTTTTTTCTTACCATTTGCCATGCGTTATTAAATTCCATAACATTCTCTCCGTATTTGCGTCTAATACCCCACTTTGTCACGAAGGAATGAATGAAATATCCGTGAGTTAAAATGAAACTGCCGACCTGCAGTTAGAGTCAGGCAGCCTGCTGATTTGATTCAGAAAGGCAGACGGCTCACCGGTCAGGTATCCATCCGCGCTAATAGGTGAAAGTTATCACAGCTTGGGTAAAATAGACCCAGCTCCCAACCTAACTTTGAGAATAGATTAACGGCGATATTTTTTTTATCGCGCGATAAGAGTCTCGCGTTAAACAGCACATTAACGCCGATAACGGCCCAGCACTAATATATATATATATATATATATATATATATATATATATATATATATATATATATATATAATTTTATTAATTAATAATAAAAAAAATACCTCATAAGGAGCTGAGACCCCCTAAAATGAATATCCTAAAATCGCCCCTGGTAAAAGCGCTAGAGAAATAAAGATGAATGTAATTCAATTGTTTCCTTCACTTTCGTCAATTGGTGCAGTTTGTTCCTCACCGCTGTCGCCACTGGCTTGCTTGCTTTGGGACTTGTGGGGCTGTGCATCGATGGATTTGCTCTTCAGTGTTTGGACTTTCAGCAGTGAAATTTAAACCACAATGATCTGAACTAAACTTCAACTCTGAAAACTGGACTGACGCAGTTTCAGTTTACTAGATCTTCTAAGTTAAGCTGCTTTGACACAATCTACATTGTAAAAGCGCTATAGAATTAAAGATGAATTGAATTATATGTCTGAC
>LR812519.1:6474752-6489752 GCA_903798195.1 Danio kyathit
GTAAAATTATAATATTTCGTAATTGAAAAAAATATTTGCATACTGACCACCGGGGAAAACTCCCGATCATAGATATATGTGTATATGTGTATTTCTCTGGCTTTGGATGGCCATAGTCCTCTGCTTCACCTTGGTCCCGCATTCATTTCAAAGGAGCGCTACCCTGTACTAAAATGGCAGCTCTATTGACGCATTCGTTCTAATAGACAATAGCAGGGTAGGCGACATCTAGTGTATATATCTATGCTAACCAACCAACCAACCACTCACCCAATCATCCAGCCAGTCAACCAACCAACCAACCAATCAACCAACCTACCCCCCAATCTACCAACCGACCAGCCAACCAACGACTCAGACAACCAACCAACCAGCTATTTTATTAACTGAAGTATTGGTTGGTGGAATGATTTCATTTGTTTGTTCATTTTAATAATGTTTCGTTTCATATGAAGTGCAGTAAATAAATAACAAAATACTATTGATTCTCCATTTTCTCCATCTCCTTCTTATTAATGTGTGTTGAAGAAGATACCACACATATCACACACACACACACACACACACACACTCACGCACGCACACACGCACGCACGCACGCACACACACACACACACACACACACACACACACACACACACACACACACACACACACACACACACACACACACACACACACACACACACACACACACACACACAAACAAAACACACATGGAAGTAAATGCCAGACATTTGCTCAGCAGCCAAATATGTATTTTTTGTTCCTACCTCAGACTGTTTTCATTAACATTATTGCAAACACAAGTGCTCTTCACACCTTGCATTCAGCTGCACTAAAACAACCCCAATCGTTGCTTTTCAACCCAGTTCTATCAAATAGTTTAACATTTCAAAGCCCCTCTTAAATGTCAGGTCGCCACCCTGACTCAACAAAACGCTCTGTGTGTGAATGTTCTGCTGGAGCCACAAGCTCGTTCCAGCACTTCGTCTGTTCATGAATCTCCAGTTGTCATCAGGCCTGGACTGGCCACATACAGCACAGAGAGGATACTTGGAAGCATATATTTGTCTGTGTTCATTTTTGTTGTTATTTTAATGAATGAGGTCATGGTGTTAAATGAAAGATTATTGACCTTCTGACATGTAAGATATAGTTGTTCCATTAAAAGATCCTTCAAGTTCCTCTCAGACCTAAACTATTTTTCTTGTTATAAACAAAACATTTATTTACTCACTCACTCACTTATTCATTCACTCACTCATTCACCCACACGCTCACATACTCAATCACTCACTCACTAATCCAATCATTCAATCTCTTATTCAATCACTCATTCTCTCAGTCACTCACTCAATCAGCCACTCACTTATTCACTCAATCACTCACTCATTTACCTATTCATTCAGTCACTCATTCACTTTCTCACTCGCTCATTCACTCACTCACTCATTCATTTACTCACTCATTCACCCACACACGTTCATTCACTCACTTATTCATTCATTTATTCACTCACCCATTCACCTACTCACTCAATAACTCACTCATTCATCCACTTATTCAATCATCCATTCACTCACTCATTCACTCGCCAACTCACTCACTCACTCACGCACATACTCATTCAATCACTCACTCACCCACCAATTAATTTACTTCCTCATTCATTCACTCACTTATTTATTCATTCACTCATTCAACCCTTGCACTCACTCACTCTCTCACTCACTAATTCACTTTTTTACTCATTCACTCATCCAGTCACTCACTCACTCATTACCCCTCTTACTCATTCACCTACTCACTCACTCACTCACTCACTCACTCACTCACTCACTCACTCACACATTTACTCAATCACTCACCCATTCACCCCCACACACACACTCATTCATTCATTAATTCACTCACATAGCCATTTAATCCCTCACTCACTTATTAATTTACTCATTCACTTATTCACTCACTTATTTACCCGCACACACTCATTCACTCATTTATTCACTCACTCACTCACTCACTCACTCATTTACCTACTCATTCACTCACTCACTCACTCACTCACTCATTTATTTATCACTCATTCACTAACTATTTCACCTATTCACTCCTACATCCATTCACTCACTCACTCATTCAATCACTTTCTTACTCACTCATTCACTCACTCACTCACTCACTCACTCCAGTCACTCACTCACTCATCCAGTCATTCCCCCTCACTCATTCACCTACTTAATCACTCACCCATTTACTCAATCACTCACCTATTCAGCCCCACACACACTCATTCACTCACATACTCATTCAATTACTCACTTATTCATTCATTTATTTATTAATTCATTAATTCACACACTCATTCCATCACTCACTTATTTAATCACTCATTCACTCACTTATTCACACACATTCACTTACTCACTCATTGATTCACTCATTCATTCACTCACTCTCTCAGTCCCCGATTTATTCACTCATTCATTCACTTAATCTTTTTTTCATTAACTCATTCACTCAGACATTCACCCACACACACTCAATCACTCACTCAGTCACTCATTCATTCTCTCACTCTATCCATTCACTCATTTACTTATTATCTCACTCACTTGCATACTCATTCAATTACTCTCACTCATTCATTCACTCATTCACTAACTCATTCACCCATTCACTCATTCACTCATCTATCCATTCACTCACTCATTCAATCATTCATTCACTTTCTTACTCACTCTTGTACTCATTCAGTCACTCACTCATTTAGTCATTCACTCGCTCATTCACCCTCTCACTCATTCACCTACCCACTCTCTCACTCATTAACTCAATCACTTACTCATTCACCCCCACCTACACTCATTAACTCACATACTCATTTATTCACTCACTCACTTATTCACCCCCACACACTCACTCACTAACTTATTTATTCTCTCATTCACTTACTTACATACTCATTTCATCACTCACTCACTTATTCACACACCCATTCACTCACTCACTCACTCAATGATTCACTCATTCACTTATTCAAACACTCATTAATTCCCTCACTCTCTCACTCCCTGATTTATTCACTCACTCATTCACATAATCTTTCTTTCATTCACTCATTCACCCACACACACTCAATAACTCACATCACTCACTCACTTATTCATTCACTCACTCTATCCATTCACTCATTTACTTAATCATCATTTCACTCACTTGCATACTCATTCAATAACTCATTCATTAATTCATTCATTTACTTGTTCACCCACTTATTCACTCACTTATTTATTAACTCATTCACCCACTCACACTCATTCACTCACTTGCATACTCATTCAATCACTCACTCACTTATTCATTCACTCATTCACTAACTCATTCGCCCATTCACTCACTCATCTATCCATTCGCTCACTCACTCATTCAATCACTCATTCACTTTCTTACTCACACATGCACTCATTCAGTCACTTACTCACTCATTCAGTCACTCACTTGCTCATTCACCCTCTCACTCATTCACCTACTCATTATCTCACTCATTTACTCAATCACTCACCCATTCATGCCCACATACACTCATTCACTCACATACTCATTTAATCACTCACTCACTTATTCACCCCCACACTCTAACTCACTCACTCATTTGTTTATTAACTCATTCACTTACTCACATACTAATTTTATAACTCGCTCACTCAATAAATCACTCATTCACTCACTTATTCACACATGCATTCCCTCACTCACTCACTCACTCACTCACTCAATGATTCACTCATTCACTTATTCACTCACTCAATAATTCCCTCACTCTCTCACTCCCCGATTTATTCACTCACTCATTCACTTAATCTTTCTTTCATTCACTCATTCACTCACATTCACCCACACACGCTCAATAACTCACATCACTCACTTATTCATTCACTCACTCTATCCATTCACTCATTTACTTAATCATCATTTCACTCACTTGCATACTCATTCAATAACTCATTCATTAATTCATTCATTTACTTGTTCACCCACTTATTCACTCACTTATTTATTAACTCATTCACCCACACACACTCATTCACTCACTTGCATACTCATTCAATCACTCACTCACTTATTCATTCACTCATTCACTAACTCATTCGCCCATTCACTCACTCATCTATCCATTCGCTCACTCACTCATTCAATCACTCATTCACTTTCTTACTCACTCATGCACTCATTCAGTCACTTACTCACTCATTCAGTCACTCACTTGCTCATTCACTCTCTCACTCATTCACCTACTCATTCTCTCACTCATTTAGTTAATCACTCACCCTTTCACGCCCACATACACTCATTCACTCACATACTCATTTAATCACTCACTCACTTATTCACCCTCACACACTAACTCACTCACTCACTCACTTATTTATTTATTAACTCATTCACTTACTCACATACTAATTTCATAACTCGCTCACTCAATAAATCACTCATTCACTCACTTATTCACACATGCATTCCCTCACTCACTCACTCACTCACTGATTCACTCATTCACTTATTCACTCACTCATTAATTCCCTCACTCTCACTCCCTGATTTATTCACTCACTCATTCACTTAATCTTTCTTTCATTCACACATTCACTCACATTCACCCACACACACACTCAATAACCCACATCACTCACTCACTTATTCATTCACTCACTCTATCCATTCACTCATTTACTTAATCATCATTTCACTCACTTGCATACTCATTCAATAACTCATTCATTAATTAATTCATTTACTTGTTCACCCACTTATTCACTCACTTATTTATTAACTCATTCACCCACACACACTCATTCACTCACTTGCATACTCATTCAATCACTCACTCACTTATTATTTCACTCATTCACTAACTCATTCGCCCATTCACTCACTCATCTATCCATTCGCTCACTCACTCATTCAATCACTCATTCACTTTCTTACTCACTCATGCACTCATTCAGTCACTTACTCACTTATTCAGTCACTCACTTGCTCATTCACTCTCTCACTCATTCACCTACTCATTCTCTCACTCATTTAGTTAATCACTCACCCTTTCACGCCCACATACACTCATTCACTCACATACTCATTTAATCACTCACTCACTTATTCACCCTCACACACTAACTCACTCACTCACTCACTTATTTATTTATTAACTCATTCACTTACTCACATACTAATTTTATAACTCGCTCACTCAATAAATCACTCATTCACTCACTTATTCACACATGCATTCCCTCACTCACTCACTCACTCACTCACTGATTCACTCATTCACTTATTCACTCACTCATTAATTCCCTCACTCTCACTCCCTGATTTATTCACTCACTCATTCACTTAATCTTTCTTTCATTCACACATTCACTCACATTCACCCACACACACTCAATAACTCACATCACTCACTCACTTATTCATTCACTCACTCTATCCATTCACTCATTTACTTAATCATCATTTCACTCACTTGCATACTCATTCAATAACTCATTCATTAATTCATTCATTTACTTGTTCACCCACTTATTCACTCACTTATTTATTAACTCATTCACCCACACACACTCATTCACTCACTTGCATACTCATTCAATCACTCACTCACTTATTCATTCACTCATTTACTAACTCATTCGCCCATTCACTCACTCACTCATCTATCCATTCGCTCACTCACTCATTCAATCACTCATTCACTTTCTTACTCACTCATGCACTCATTCAGTCACTCACTCACTCATTCAGTCATTCACTTGCTCATTCACCCTCTCACTCATTCACCTATTCATTCTCTCACTCATTTACTCAATCACTCACCCATTCACGCCCACATACACTCATTCACTCACATACTCATTTAATGACTCACTCACTTATTCACCCCCACACACTAACTCACTCACTCACTCACTTATTTATTTATTAACTCATTCACTTACTCACATACTCATTTCATAACTCACTCACTCAATAAATCACTCATTTACTCACTTATTCACACATGCATTCACTCACTCACTCACTCACTGATTCACTCATTCACTTATTCACCCTCACACACTCACTCATTCATTCACTCACTCACTTATTCACTCACTCACTTTGTTTCAAGATCACCACTGCAGAAATAGCCAGGCTTCACTTCCTCTGACCGGATGGTTTGTAGGAGGTTCCACTTGCACCATCCAGTTACATCCGCATCATCATCAAGCAAAAAAGGCCATTTATTCCTGTGTGCGCTGGCAAACAGGGCCGGTTTGTAGGCTGTTGGGTTCAATAGATCTTTTCTACTACGTCTGCTGTGAGGGTATCGATGGTACTTTGGCGCTTGTTGCCATGGGGACAGTTTAGGAAGTAACCCACTTCTGTTCCTGTTTTCCTACATAAAGTTAGTGCCTACATTAGACCCAAAAGTGACAAATACGACAGCTGTAAATATGGTGCACTCAACATGCGCTTGTTGTCCTTCAGAATTAATTAGTAGTAGGAGCGATTCATGAGCACTTGTTACTGTTAGTGACATCAGAGGCTGGAGATAAATATAGAGAATGTTTTACTGGCACGCTGCGGCTGGAAATACAGCGTTTGTACTGTATGTAATGCATTGTCGAGGTGTCATTGTATAGTTGGAGACATGTAGAAATGTGAGATTCTGCTATATTGTTTGTGCCGCATGTTGACATCCAGTTCAGTAAGCAGGATTGCTTTGCGGGATTAAAGCATGTGAGAGCAACAAGGAAACATGGAGAAGGTGAAAATACAAAGCAGGACGTGTTGCAAACTGGAGCAGACTCGCAATATTTGGTGTTGCAGGCAGAACGCTCCAGTGACTCACATAGATCTGCACCGAAAGAGAGAAAGAAGACTCGGGTTCTATAGCATAAGTACATATTCTGGAAGAAAAACTCAAAGAAAATAAATAAATAAATATATTTAATTTAATATATTAATGTTTTCTATGTGGATGTAATTTATTTGGTTGATTAATAAAATATTATTATCAAATATTACAGTGCATCCAGAAAGTATTCGTAGCACTTCACTTTTTCCACATTTTTTTATGTTACAGCCTTATTCTAAAAATTGATTAAACTCATTTATTTCCTAAAAGTTCTACACACAATCCCCCATAATGACAAAGTGAAAAAAAAAATGATTTTTTTTTATTTTTGCAAATGTATTCAAAATAAAAAAGCTGAAAAATCACATGTACATCAGTATTCACAGCTTTTGCTGTGAAGCTCTAAATGGAGCTCAGGTACATTCTGTTTCCACTGACCATTCCTGAGATGTTTCAGCAGCTTAATTGAAGTTCACTTGTGATCAATTCAGTTGATTGGACATGATTTTAAAGGCGTACGCCTGTCTATATAAGGTTCCCAGGGTTGATAGTGCATGTCATAGCACAAACCAAGCACGAAGCCAAAGGAATTGTCTGTAGACCTTTCAGACAGGATTGTCTCGAGGAACAAGGCTGGGGAAGCTTACAGAAAAAAAAAAATTCTGCTGCTCTGAAAGTTCCATTGAGCACAGTGGCCTCCATCATCTATAAGTGGAAGATGTTTGGAACCACCACAGTGATCGGGGGAGAAGGGCCTTAGTCAGGGAGGTGATCAATAACCTGATGGTCACTCTGTCTGAGCTCCAGCGTTCCTCTGTGTAGAGAGGAGAACCTTACAGAAGGACAACCATCTGTGCAAGGGCACCACTGGCCACCACGCGGATATAAGTGAAGACCGGGGGGGAGGGGGGAGTCGCGGATGACAGTGAAGACCGGGGGGGTGGGATGGTCGCGGATGAAAGTGAAGACCGGGGAGGGGGGTGTTGGGGCCCTTGATAATGTCCCTGGGGGCCCCCTGAATATATGAGTCCTTAGAATTGTCCCCCCCCCCCCCCCCCCCCCCAAGGGGCGCCCCTGCATCTGTGCAGCAATCCACCAATCAGGCCTGTATGGTAGAGTGGCCATACAGAAGCCACTCCCCACCTGGAATTTGCCAAAAGGCATCTGAAGGACTCTCAGACCATAAGAAACAAAACTCTCTGGTCTGATGAGACTAAAATTGAACTCTTTGGAGTGAATGCCAGGCGTTACGTTTGGAGAAAACCAGGCACCGCTCATCACCAGGCTAATACCATCCCTACAGTGAAGCATGGTGGTGGCAGCATCATGCTGTGGGGATGTTTTTCAGCAGCAGGAACTGGAAGACTAGTCAGGATAGAGAGAAAGATGAATGCAGCAATGTACAGAGACATCCTGAATGAAAACTTGCTTCAGAGTGCTCTTGACCTCAGACTGCGGCGATGGTTTATCTTCTAGCAGGACAATGACCCAAAGCACACCACCAAAATATCAATGGAGTGGCTTCACAACAACTAGGTGAATGTCCGTGAGTGGCCCAGCCAGAGCCCAGACCTAAATCCTATTGAACATCTCTGGAGAGATCTGAAAATGGCTGTACACTGTCGTTTCCCATTCAACCTGATAGAGCTTGAGAGGTACTGCAGAGAAATGGGCAAAAATTCCCAAAGACAGGTGTGCCAAGCTTGTGGCATCATATTCAAAAAGACTTGAGGCTGTAATTGCTGCCAAAGGTGCATCAAAAAAGTGTTGAGCAAAGGCTGTGAATACTGATGTACATTCTGTGAATACTGATGTACAATCATTTTTAATAAATTTACAACAATTTCCTAAAGTCTTTTTTCACATTGTCATTATGGGGGATTGTGTGTAGAATGTTGAGGAAATAATTGAATTTAATCAATTTTGGAATAAGGCTGTAGAATAAAAAAATTGCAAAAAGTGAAGCACTATCAATACTTTACGGATGCACTGTACATTTTTTTGGCTACTAGTTTAATATTAATGTTTATCCAATATTAAATAATTAGTTGTAATATTTGTTAGTAAGTCCTAAAGAAGCATAAAATTAATATGCATACAAGCATAAACAATGAATATGCATACAAACAAAATAACACATAGATTATAAAATAAGGTTTGCAATACTTTTTTAATAAATTACAATCTAACACACACACACACACACACATATATATATATATATAAAATGTATGTAGTGTAGTTTAATGTAAATACTTTAATAATAAAAAATACTATGTGTGCACACTCACCAGCCACTTTATTAGGTACACCTTACTAGTACCTGGTTGGACCCCCGTTTGACATTTAACAAGGTACTGGAAATATTCCTTAGAGATTTTGGTCCATATTGACATGATAGCATCACACAGTTGCTGCAGATTTGTCAGCTGCACATACATGATGTGAATCTCCCGTTCCACAACATCCCAAAGGTACTCTATTGAATTGAGTTCTGGTGACTGTTGAGGACATTTGAGTACAGTGAACTCATTGTCATGTTCAAGAAACCAGTCTGAGATGATTTGTGCTTTATGACATGGTGTGTTATCCTGCTGGAAGTAGCCATCAGAAGATGGGTACACTGTGGTCATAAAGGGATGGACATGATCAGCAACAATACTACCTGAGGGTAGGCTGTGGCGTTGACACGATGCTCAATTGGTACTAATGAGCCCAAAGTATAATATCCCCCACACCATTATACCACCACCACCAGCATGAACCATTGATACAAGGCAGGATGGATCCATGCTTTCATGTTGTTGATGCAAAATTCTGACCCTACCATCCAAATGTCACAGCAGAAATCGAGGCTCATTAGACCAGGCAACGTTTTTCCAATCTTCTATTGTCAAATTTTGTTGAGCCTGTGCGAATTGTAGCCTCAGTTTTCTGTTCTTAGCTGACAGGAGTGGCAACTGATGTGGTCTTCTGCTGCTGTAGCCCATGCACCTCAAGGTTGGACGTGTTGTGTGTTCAGAGATGCTCTTCTGCATACCTCAGTTGTAACGAGTGCTTATTTGAGTTACTGTTGCCTTTCTATCAGCTGGAACCAGTCTGGCCATTCTCAAAAAAGGCATTTGCGACCGCAGAACTGCCGCTCACTGGATATTTTCTCTTTTTCTGACCATTATCTGTAAACCCTAGAGCTGGTTGTGGAAAGGTATACCTAATAAAGTGGCCACTGAGCCATTTATTTATTTAGTTAGTTGCATTATAGTGTGTGTATATATATATATATCTCATACTACACTATATGCAGTTTAGTACATGAATTTACCTTAAACTGTACAATGTAATTTCAAGAAAGAATGAAAGATAAGATAAAAAATAAATAAAAAACACAAAGCATATAAAAAAAAGACATAGAAATGCCATATTGAACGTTTTGAAAGAGCATTCGGGTTCATGAACTGTCATTATCTGTTATTACCTAAAATACCCGTCTTCCACACAATTCACTCTGAAGGTCAATGTGCCTTTTTCTGGCCTGAAACGGATCATGCGTCTACAGTTAGTTCTTCGTGCTGCTGGAGCTGCGCTGGCCTTTAGTTAATTATAAAGTTCAGAGTCTGTAACGCATCTGCCTGTTGCTGCGTTTAGACTGAAAGCAATCAGCACATCCGTCTCTCTCTGTCTCTCATTTCTCCGGCAGATGAAACCAGAGTTATTCTCCCAAATGTCCAGGTTTGGCTGTGAGCACACCTGCGGAGGATTATAGAGCAATTCCCTACAGGTCAGTCTTGAACAACCGGAGATTCAATTCCCATTAGGAAAGAACTGCTTTGAATGCATTTGATCCCATTTGACAGGTTTGCGGGAACCTGCACCTGCACAGTAACTTCACATTCCCTGTAAGAAATAGCTTTTTTTTTTTTTTTCTCACCTGGAGATGAACATAAGATGAAATTGAAGAGGAAGAGGGTATGAAGAGGAGATTCAATGCAGTCAAGTAAAAGGTGTGTTCACATTTCGTTCTTTTGTTTCAGATAAAAAAAATAAATAAATAATAATAATAATAAATTAAACACACAAAAACAAATAAAAACAAAAATATCATAAAAAATAATCTCACACAAAAAAATAAATAAAAATAAAATAAAATAAAAATAAAGTAAAATAACACTGATATATTAGCTATTAATTGGTATTGGTTAATGTTTTAAAAACTGCTGATTATTATACTGTTGATTACTAACATTGTTTGTTATGAGTAGGCCCACACGGAATCTGCGCGCGCAGATTTCCACAGATTTTTTGCCCATCATTGATTCTGTTTATTTACTCATGTAAATGTGTGTAAATTTAAATTTGTTCAGTTTTTAAATTAATTTCAGTAATAATAATGACTAATATTAAAATGTTTGTACGATTTATTTACAATACAGTTTGTAAAGTAATATTTTCTATTTCTGTTGTCTTTTAGTAGATATAGGATTTTAGTGGATCTAATTGGATTTGCATTGTAAACATTAAAGTGAAAAAAGTATTACTTTTTATTTAATATATGAAGTTTTTAGTTATGATTCTCCCAAAATCATTCCACTTAAATCCACAGATTCTGTCTGGCCCTAGTTATGACTGATTATATACTTATATTCAAGAGAGTGTGGGAAAACACATTGAGTGTTTGTGTATACTTTAAAAATAAAATAAAATAAAATAAATAAAATAAATAAAATAAAATAAAATAAAATAAAATAAAATAAACAAATTAAATTAAATTAAATTAAATTAAATTAAATTAAATTAAATTAAATTAAATTAAATTAAAATTAAATTAAATTAAAAATAAATAAACAAAAAAACAAATAAATAAATAAAATAAATAAAATAAAAAAATTATAAAAAAATAAATAAAATAAAAATATATAAAAATTTAATAAAAAAAATAAAAATAGAATAAAATAAAATTTAAATGAAATTTAATTGAATTAAAACCTAAAATATATACATAAAATTAAAATAAACATATAAATATAAATTATATAAAATATAAATATAAATATAAAATGTAAATTAAATTTAATTAAATTCTAAAATAAATAAATTATTAAATAAATGAAATTAAAATAAACAAATTAAATTTAAAAATAAAATAAATAATAATATTATTATTATTAATAATAATAATAATAATAATAATAATAATAATAATAATAATAATAATAATAATAATAATAATAAATACATAAAATAAAATAAAATAAATAAATAAAATAAAATAAAATAAAATAAAATAAAATAAAATAAAATAAAATAAAATAAAATAAAGAGCCACTGTTATATCAGCCATAATTCTGTACTGTATCAGCCAGTGTTTTAATATCAACTGATTATTATGGCTATAATCAGCAAACAAATGACAGCATGTTGGTTATTTGCTCAAATTATACACTAATATCCATTCAAATTCAATCTAAACACAACAAATGTAATCCTCTCCATACGTGCACTACATCCATCCTCTTCTTATTGACAGCTTTTCTGTTTTGCACTTCAGCATGCATTTGTACAGCTGTACTAGTGTATTAATGGATTTCCGTCTGCTGTAGGCTTTATGTATGATGTAAGCTAAGCCAGTCACACAATAAAAAAAAAAAAAGTGCCATGCGTTGTGTGTTTTCTTACTCAGGTAATTGCCAATATCCTGACATTCACACGGTATTATATACCTATTTGTTAAGGAAATATAAAGTCAGAATTATTAGTCCTTCTATATATTTTTCCCCGATTTTTGTTTAAGGGAAAGATTTTTTCAATTATTTCTAAACATAACAGCTTTAATAACTCATTTCTAATAACTGATTTATTTTATCTTTGACATGATGACAATAAATAATATTTGACTAGACATTATTCAAAAGTATTCAGCTTAAAGTGCAATTTTAAGGCTTAATTAGGTTAATTAGGCAAGTTAGGGTAATTAGGCAAGTCATTGTACACTCACCAGCCACTTTATTAGGTACACCCATCCAACTGCTTGTTAACGCAAATTTCTAATCAGCCAATCATATGGCAATAACTCAATGCATTTAGGCATGTAGACATGATCAAGACGATCTGCTGCAGTTCAAACCGAGCATCAGAATGGGGAAGAAAGGGGATTTAAGTGACTTTGAACGTGGCATGGTTGTTGGTGCCAGACGGGCTGGTCTGAGTATTTCAGAAACTGCTGATCTACTGGGAGTTTCACGCACAACCATCTCTAGGGTTTACAGAGAATGGTCCAAAAAAAGAGAAAATATCTAGTGTGTGGCAGTTCTGGGGGCGCAAATGCCTTGTTGATGCCAGAGGAGAATGGCCAAACTGGTTATGGTTTTCTTGACACACTTTGGACCCATTAGCACCAATTGAGCATCATGTCAACGCCACAGCCTACCTAAGTATTGTTGCTGACCATGTCCATCCCATTATGACCACAGTGTACCCATCTTCTGATGGCTACTTTCAGCAGGATAACACACCATGTCATAAAGCGTGAATCATCTCAGACTGGTTTCATGAACATGACAATGAGTTCACTGTAGTCAAATGGCCTCCACAGTCACCAGAACTCAATCCAATACTGCACCTTTGGGATGTGGTGGAAACTGGAGATTGGCATCATGGATGTGCAGCTGACAAATCTGCAGCAACTGTGTGATGCTATCATCTCAATATGGAGCAAAAACTCTGAGAAATATTTCCAGTACCCTGTTGAATCTATGCCACGAAAGATTAAGGCAGTTCTGAAGGCAAAAGGGGGTCCAACTCAGTACTAGTAAGATGTACCTAAAAGTGGCCGGTGAGGGTATAATGGTACAATCAATGGTTTGTTCTGTAGAACAGGGGTTCTCAAATCTTTCAGCCCACGACCCCTAAAATAACAACTTCAGTGACTCGCGACCCCAACTATGCTCGGAGGTGGTTATAAACATACAAATATAGAACACAATAGTGCACACACCAATAGGAACTATATAAATACGAGCTTATTTACAACACAAAAAAATGCAACAGTCTAACAACCACATAACGTTTTATAATTATTATTCAGTTGTTTAATTTAAAATTTATCCTCACTTAATGAGAACGATAGGCGCAATGTTTACAGCACAAAACTATTCTTGGTATAATTTTGGAGACTGCCACTTGATGATCATCCTCCATGTTCAGTCGTGCTCTTTATTTTTACTGTATTTGAGTGCCGTATGGTGTCAAAGTTTAACATTGTTGTGTAAAATCAATCTTCTGCAACTAACACTATTGCTGTGTCATTAATCTAGCATAATAACTCAGGGGTCTGAATCCAATGAAAAAAATTAATAAAAGGCTGATGGCTTTTTATTATGTAATTATTAAATATTACATAAATAAATAAATATATTTTGGTGGTGGTGGTGGGCCGTTATCGGCGTTAACGTGCTGCGTTAATGCGAGACTCTTATCGCGCGATAAAAAATTATCGGCGTTAATCTATTCTCAAAGTTGGGTTGGGAGCTGGGTCTATTCTATACAAGTTATGGTTGTGGACTTTCACCTTGATATTTTAGTCCGGATGTATACCTGACCGGTGAGCGGTCTGACAAAACAGTGCCCTTCTGAATCAAATCAGCAAGATGCCTGACTTTAACTGCAGTTCAGCAATATTTCATTCATGCCTTCGTGACAAACTGGGGTATTAGTCGCAAATAAATGAGTAAAGACTGGTGAGAGTGTTATGGAATTTAATAATGAACGCCAACTGGAAAGAAAAAACCTCCGCATTTCACGATGTGTTTGTGTATGTGCGTCTGTGTGTCCAATGCAATCTCACGGCAATTCGTAACTTTTTGATTTAGTGGCTAATCGTACAAATTACTACGATTTGCTTATTACCCAATGACGGTTGGGGTTAGGTTAGGTGAGCCATTTTAATCTATATTAGTCTAGATTAATTTCGAGATTAATCTAGATTAAAAAAATTAATCTATGCCCACCTATATATATATATATACAGTTGAAGTTAGAATTATTAGCCCCCCTGTTTATTTTTTTTCCCCAATTTCAGTTTAATAGAGAGAAGATTTCTT
>LR812519.1:6497252-6517252 GCA_903798195.1 Danio kyathit
TGAGGATTAAATACATCGTGGGGATTATACAGCTCCTCTCACGCTTAAAATGTGTAGATTCAGTGGCAAACGCTGTTTCCTGTAAACCCCGTCCCACAGACTTTACAGTGAATGGCTTTAGTTATTTTCATAGTGGACTTGAAGCCACTGGAAGTCTTTTATCCACTCTTGGAAAAGTGTAAATGGTGGATTAACATTCAGTACATGATCACTAATAAGATGCGCCATTATTTAACTTTAGGTGGTTTCTAAAACTAAATCTGTCAGTGTTATTTTCATTCTCTCATCTTCAGCGGGTCACATTTCCGCGGCTGTTGCTCCTGTCATGTGAAGGCAGAAGGCGTTGACTGAGTGATTGACAGCTGATATTAACCAATCCTTCGCATTCAGTTCTAGCGCAGTGGGCCAATAGGAAGAGCACAAAGGCGGGGCAAGCATTGCGGGCTTTTTTACCTAAACAAGTTCACATGACGACTGTTTTAATCTGTTCCTGAGCGCTGCGTTTGGTGTCTTTAGGTGCAAAGATGCATCCTGCATAAATGTCTCCTAAATCCGCGCACTCGGTGAGGATTTTGCAGTGAAAACAGGTCGCACGGTAAAAATGTATGCACTAGCACAAATGCTTTCAAATACATATTTTAGGTCGCATAAAATATCAGGCGCAAGTGTGACCAAAACAGTCGAGCTCTAGCATCTTTACTTGTTATTATGTCCTTATAATAATAATAAAATAAGGACGTTATCATTAATCACAATACAAATTACAGTGAACTCCAAACGAACTCTCGTCTCGTCTCCGCCACCAGCTGTGGGGAAAAGCCATTATAATGACACAGATCACTCCGCCTGATCATGCCAGAGTCCTGCGGAAAAAAAAAGTGATTGACAGGTGGTAATTTGTGTATAACTTTATTTATTTATGGTTTGATCATGGGTAAAGCAAAGACCATGTGGGTCAGGTAGTGAAAACGATAGGCTACGATTATTAAATTCGTTATGAATTAATTGATATTTAACAACAAAGACCCCCACCCCGCCTACGACGACGATACCATCGTCCATAGCCGATGTTCACATTAGACATCCTACGATGAAAAATTTGTCAACATCGCCCAACCCTAGTACACAGGGCCCAAAATTGCTGGCGACAATCCTGAATGTAGGTACTACAATTAAATTTGAATGTACCACATGACTATTAGAAAAGTAAATTCTACAGTATGTACCTTGGCTCTAAAGGTCAAACAACAAAAAATAAGGTTGAGAATCTCGATGTAATTCTGGAGTCAGATGTGGATTTCAGTAGTCATGTCAAAGCAGTTAGTAAATCAGCATACCATCATCTCAAAGACACTGCAAGAACTAGATGCTTTGTTTCTAGTGAGGACTTGTTGATGCTTTTATCAGCAGCAGGGTGGATTACTGTAACGGCCTCCTCACTGGCCTTCCCAATAAGACAGTCAGACAGTTACAGCTCATCCAGAACGCTGCTGCCAGAATTCTGACCAGAACCAGAAAATCAGATCATATCACACCTCAGGTCTTTACACCGGCTCCCAGTTACACTCAGAATAGATTTTAAAGTATTATTACTTGTCTATAAATCACTAAATGACCTAGAACCTCAATACAGTACAGACATGCTCACTGAATACAAACACTCAGATCACTCAGATCTTTAGGATCAAGCAAATTAGAAATTCTAAGAGTTCAGTCAAAGCAGGGTGAATCGGCCTTCAACTACTAACTGCGCCCCCTGCTGCTGGAATCAGCTTCCAGAAATGATCAGATGTGCTTCAACATTAGGCACATTCACATCAAGACAGAAAACACATCTGTTTAGCTGTGCCTTTACTGAATGAGCACTGTGCTACGTCCGACAGATCAAACTATTATGTCTTTCTTTTCTTTTTCATTCCCTTAAAACCTGATTTAACACATTTTAATGTATTTTTAATCATTTTTAATTAGGGGTGTCAAAATTAATTGTTTCTTCGGTGCACCGCGATGCAGACGCGGACAATTCGGTATCGGTTCAGTAATAATCATAACCGGTTATTATGTACTGACGTCATTTATCTCATGTGCGCTATGTTGCGGTAGCTTACTATGGCGAGGGAGGCGAGCGCGAGTATTTAAAACGCTCCAACTGCTTAAAAACGCAGAAACTCTGCACAATTTCACTGCGTGTGTGTTTGCTGGACAGTGCTTCACTGAGACTTACAGCAGAAGCCCCTATTTCACTGCGATTGAGAGAATGAAAGTACTCCATCTCTCTCTCTCTCTCTCACTGTGGCCCATTTGACCTGCTAGGCGTGACTTTTCCTCTCCTCTCGGCTGTTACAGCGATTCTTCTGAATACAGACACGGGAGCGTGTCTGCACATTCTTCTTCACCGCATCTATTATAAATCAGCTGTGATCGCCGCTGCAGTTTATCAGTGTCACTCATCTGTGAAGAGCGCCAATCGCAGCCCTTTCTGTTGAGCGCGTGACCAAGACAAGGCTCAGAGAGTGATATTTATATTTGTTTATTTGTTATAAATGCTCGTGTTTTTTAAAGGTACAGTTTATATATCTGACTGTTTGTATTAAATGAGAAAATTGTATTACAAATAGAATATAAATATATTTATACATTTTAATACAAGATTTGTTGTGCTGTGAAGAAAATATAAAACTGTGTATGGAAAGCATCGTCGATGCACTGTGATGCACCGAGATATCGAATTGAACTGAATCGATGGCATGATAATCATAACCGAACCAAACCGTGAGACCAGTGTAGGTTCACACCTCTATTTGTAATTATTTGTTGTTTTTAATTTGTTGTTTCTTTTATTCTTGTTCATGTAAAGCACTCTGAATTACCATCGTGTATGAAATTCACTGCATAAATAAACTTGCCTTGCCTTGAAACTTGCATGAATGTGAGTAGTATGAATGGAATTCGGACGTACTACATCCGCTATTTGCCATTTTCACTTGACCTCATGGAGTCAGTTGCACTAGGCTATTTTAATTTTTATTCCATGGTATTAAAGTAATTTGCTCAAACATTTTCATTAGATTGTTAACTATTAACACATACAAGTGGTATGTGTAATGATTGGAAGAGTGTGGCTGTTTGTAAAGCATACACCATTATCTGGTGGTACAAAACTAATCTCAAAAATCGCTGCAGAATCATTTCTTGACATTGATTTATTGTCCCAGCCCTATTCTAATTTGATCATTACACAACTGGTAGACTGCATGTACAGATGCAAGCAAAATATGCACAAGTGCAGTGAGCATAAATGGTCACACATCATGCATTTCCTGCTGTATAGTGTGAATGAAGACCTTTTGTTTCTAAAACGCAGCAAATACACCAACCTGTACGAGGAGCATTTTCTTCTAAAAACGCAATGTAAACCAAGCCTTAATTATTGCTCACACTCACCAGCCACTTTATTTGGTTCACCTTGCTAGTATTGAGCTGGACTCATGTTTGCCCTCAGGACTGCCTTAATTATTTGTGGCAAAGATTCAACAAGATGCTATAAATGTTCCTTGGAGATTTCTCTCAGTATTGACATGGAGATTTGTCGGATGCACATCCATGATGCGAATCTGCCATTCTTGCACATCCTAAAGGTGCTCTAATGGATTGAGTACTGGTGACAGAGGAGGCCACTTGAGAACAGTGAGCTAAATGTCATGTTCAGAAACCAGTCTGAGAGGATTTGAGCTTTGTGGGGCGTTATTCTGATGGAAGCAGACAACACAAGATGGGTCCACTGTGGTCGTAAAGGGATGGTCATGGTCAGCAACAATACTCAGGCAGACTGTTGTGTTTAAAATTGGTGTTAAGAGTGCCAATAAAATCTCCTCCACACCATCAGCAGTGTGATCCATTGATACAAGGCAAGAGGGATCAATGCTTTTATGACAGCAAACCTAATATATAAACCCTGGACTACAAAACATCTTATGTTCTATGGGTATAATTTTAGCAATAATCAAAAAATACATTGCATGGGTCAAAATTATAGATTCTTTCTTTATAGACCATTTCAATGTGGTGATGTCATTGGCCCATGAACTTTTCCCACTTGCTATCAAGCTATTTTATAACTGTAACAAGAGGCGATTCAATCATAACATAATGTTAAAACAGCAATCATAACGTTATTTATTAATATGTGGCTCTTTTTGGATTCTCGGAAGCTATAGAAATTAAATATGTAAAACAGGAAATACGTCAGGACCATTGTTTTTGTTTACATCCCTCAAAATGGTCTATATCAAAAATCATTAGAGTATCAAAAAGGTAATATCCCATGAATGTAGTTTGTACATTTTCTACGGTAAATATATGAAAATTCGACTTTTGATTAGTAATATGCATTTCTAAGGACTTGATTTAAACAACGCTAAAGATGATTTTTCTCAGTATTTTATTTTTGGAATCCTCAGATGCCATGCAGTTTCACATCACTCATTGCCATAGCTGTCAACCCTCCCGTTTTTTTCTTGGGATTCTCGCATATTTTACAATTCTATCATCCTACTAAAGATATTTTCCCGTATTTCTCCTGTATTAATCTTTCTATGAAGGGTGGCAATACACATTAAAAAAGCCGATCTTCACTATACGCAACCCATACCGTGGAACCACCAGGGTCACCCCTTGCTTTTAGATGTGAATCTGTGCTGTGCTTTCATTTTATTTAGGCATGAAAACACTTTGAAATTAATATAAAAATGTTCTTCCTTTTCATTACAGGTGCCATTGCCTCTCCTATGCAATCCTTAAAACAGTCAGTTCATGTAGTAGTGTGTGAATGTCAGATGCGCTCCATAGTGATAAATAGACGATGTTTCCTAAACGGATTTTGTACACGAGATTTGAAGCAGAGTGAGAGTGGATACTCTGGGATTTGGGTGCATGTTTGAACAGACATACACAAATAATAATATTTCATTCAATCATTTTCTTTTCGGCTTAGTCCCTTTATTAATCCGGGGTCACCACAGCGGAATGAACCGCCAACTTATCCAGCACATGTTTTATGCAGCGGATGCCCTTCCAGCTGCAATCCATCTCTGGGAAACAACCATACACACTCATTCACACTCATACACTACGGACAATTTAGCCTACCCAATTCACCTGTACCGCATGTCTTTGGACTGTGGGGGAAACCGGAGCACCCGGAGGAAACCCACACGAACACAGGGAGAACATGCAAACTCCACACAGAAACGACAACTGACCCAGCCTAGGCTCAAACCAGCAACCTTCTTGCTGTGAGGCGACAGCACTACCTACTGCGCCACTGCGTCGCCACAAATAATAATAATAATAATAATAATAATAATAATAATAATGATGATGGTGATAATAACATCTAAACATATTAACCATGGTTGGT
Organism: Danio kyathit; assembly: GCA_903798195.1. Taxonomy (NCBI): domain Eukaryota; kingdom Metazoa; phylum Chordata; class Actinopteri; order Cypriniformes; family Danionidae; genus Danio; species Danio kyathit. The sequence continues at coordinate 6,502,672 of LR812519.1, forward strand.
TTTCTTTAAAACACAACATATTTTTTCTTAAATGAGCTTGATTCATAACTTGATTCTATTTCTTTATAATAGCGATTAATCATAACATGGCTAAACTGTTTGCTAATTTATTTGCAGCTTTTTCTAATGTATAAGCTACTATTTATTCTATCCTTTGTATATAATAATAATAATAATAATAAAACATATTACTAACCATTTCAACTGTTTATTACAATGAAACAGCTCCAGCTTAACATATTTAATAATTTTGGGAAATTCGTTTTTTTTTTTTTTTTTTTTTTTTTTTTTTTTTGAGGGGGGTGGGTTTGGGGGTTTGGGGCCAGGGGGTTGTATCTTATCCCTTATTTTCACATCCCAATGTTGACAGGTATGCCCAATGCAATAATTTCCAACCAATAGCTAAATCTACAAGCTTTCAATTCAAGCTGTGGATGGGGACGAGCAGCAAATTCGGATTTCACCATTTCACTCGGGTAAAAATGTTCCTTACAAACGTATTTCTGTCGCGTGTCGCATGCACTGTAATCCACACATGAGTCCAGCTGCGCTCCCATAGCAGGAAAATGAAAACAAAACCTTCGTTGAAGCACATTAATAAACGCAACACTGATGACCCGTGTCTCCAAACAATTCTTCTTCCACTTGTTTTGGCAACACAACGTGGCATCTCTCTGCCGTCTGAACACTGTAACATGTAAAAACAGTCTTCGAAGCTATCATGCATATTAATGAAGTTGCACCTCATTCACAATAGAGAGCGCTGATTGGTTTGAGCCAAGTCTTTCTCATGAATTAATGCTGCACACTCAGAGATGTCAAGAAAGTACTCCTAGGTACAGACATCCACTCTCCATGCTGGAATACACGCAAGGATCTAATCTCCGTGACGCAGCTTCAAAAATTAGTTTCAAACCGGAAAGAACGAATTTGATCGAAATAACGCAAAAACAACCAATTTTCACTTTTTGGTGCAATATACGTGTCCTAAGAGTGTTTATAGCAGCGTGGGACACGTATATGACTGTCAACAGCTCAAAAAATGTGTGTTGATGTTTCGTGACTCTTTAAATGTTAGCGGGAAATAGACGTTTTTAAAACTTCAGTATTGATTGGTACCGAATTCCAGTATCATGACAACCCTAGTCTCGACCAAATATTGTGCTGAAAACCCCCAAAAGCTATGTCAAATCAATTCCGATGCTCAGTTTAAAATCCACCAACCTGACCACATCTACATTCATAAATGCAATGAGTAGCAGTCTTGCAAGTCGCAGGTTGGAAGCAGTTGCACCTGATAAAGTGTCCTGCGAGTGTACAGTATGTGCGCCTCCAATTCATTCAGCTGCCTTTCTACACCACAGGAAGAACATCCATCTGCGGCTTCCTGTTGACTCCAACTGTCCGCCACATGCAGATGTTCTCATTAACAGGTTGGAAGACAGTGGTCAACTCAAGAGCATCTGTCTTCAAACCTGCCATTCTCCCAGCATGCATTGCACAGTTTGTCTGCTCTTACATTTATTCATTTGGCAGGCGCTTTAAAGTGAATTCAGAGTAGATATGTTGGATCAGTATGTGCATTCACTAGGAATCAAACACTGGCGTTGACCTTGGCATTGCAAAACGCCAACAAAGCGCTAATGTGTTTACATATTTACACTTAGACATTTAGCAGATGCTTTTGTTGAAAGTGACTTACAATTAAGGAGGTATTCAGTGAGTTAACAAGACGAGGCAATACACACAACAAGTACTAGTTATACCAGAGGTGTCCAAACTCGGTCCTGGACGGCCGGTGTCCTGGAGAGTTTAGCTCCAACCCTAATCAAACACACCTGAACCAGCTAATCAAACTCTTACTAGATATACTAGAAACTTCCTGGCAGGTGTGTTGAAGCAAGTTGAAGCTAAACTTAGCAGGACACCGACCCTCCAGGACCGAGTTTGGACACCACTGAGTTAAACAAAGGGCTCAGATAATAAAGTGCTAGAGTAAGTAGGGTGTCCGTGAGGTGTTAAAAATTTAAATAAATCAATTAAGAGAAATTGAAGGCCCTTAAAAAGTATTAAAAATTCTCAAATGCTATTTTGCAAGGTATTCAATTTTGTATTATTTTTGATTGTACAATGCATGGGTGACACAGTGGCACAGTGGGTAGCACGTTCGCCTCACAGCAAGAAGGTCACTGGTTTGAGCCTTGGCTGGGTCAGTTGGTGTTTCTGTGTGAAGTTTGCATGTTCTCCCCGTGTTCGTGAGGGTTTTCTCCGGGTGCTCCGGTTTCCCCCACAAGTCCAAAGACATGTGGTGTAGGTGAATTGGGTAGGCTAAATTGTCCGTAGTGTATGTGTGTGAATGAATGTGCATGGATGTTTCCGAGTGATGTGTTGTGGCTGGAAGGGCATCCGCTGCATAAAACGTGTGCTGGATAAGTTGGTGGTTCATTCCGCTGTGGCGACCCCGGATTAATAAAGGGATTAAGTCGAAAAGAAAATGAATAAATGAATGTACAATGCATAAATTTAATCTGCGAATATCGGGATGCTGTGTAGTTAATCCTGCTCAGAGATTTGATATCGCTGCTTTGTTTACTGTAGTAACAAGGCAACACATTATTTTCTGTTATTTCTGCTGTTCTTTAGGCACCCCCTGTTGGATTAGCATCATTATGCAGTAAATTAAAGAGCCCCTATTATGGGTTTTTGAAAATGACCTTGCATACAGTGTGTAACACAGCTCCAAGTGAATGAAAACATTCAGCTTCAGGTTTAAATCTGAAATAGCACCTTGTTTAAAAATATAGACTTTTTTTAATAAAAGAGTCATTTAAATGATTCATCGTTTGTCCAGATCTTTTGGCTGTTCGTATCAGAGTCAACACAATAAAAAATACCAAATATGTAGTGCTGGATCTGGTAAAACATGAACGTGTCTTTCCCTTCAGACACTAGCGGAGTGATTGTGTGTGTGTGTGACTGATCATGAGTGAACATTAATGAGTGAACCTTCTGGTGATTAATACTATAATCTACACTGCAAAGTGGGATTCATCGGCTGTTTGGTAAGAGCCCCTATTTTGCATAAAAAAGGTCATATTTTGGTTTTGGGGGTCTCCAACAACATGCTAATATGCGTGCAAGGTCAAAAAACACTTTCATTGTCTTATAATATGCATTTATTTTTACCTGATTATCCCAGCGACTCCCATATGAATCGTTCAGCGATTCATTTGTTCCCAAACCTCTCCTTAGCGCGAAGCTAATCTGCACCGATTGGACCGATGACCCAGTCTGTTGTGATTGGTCGACTGCGCTCAGCGCAAGACAGAAAGAAATGCCCACCACGGCTACAGTATGAAGTTGCAGAAAGTATGTGAGTGCCCAATGCAGGAATGCAATAAAGCACTGCAGTTAAACACCAGCATATTACTCTATTCTTAACGCTAACCCAAAGTAATAACAACGACACACATTCAGAATTAATCCACACAGTGGCGAAAGTTGAACTACTTTGAAAATTGACCGTGCCACGCATGTAGGAACAGCTGATGGTGGCCATAACATCAAACAGCAGAGGATCACTAGCTCAGAAACACATTTAAATCGGTAAAGGAAATAGCACGCGTCACATTTTTAACGTAGTTTTGGACGCGATATGTGAAGCCCCTATATACAGATTTAACCTGAGAGATACAGTACAAGCGCTGATCTATAATCGATACGTGATTACAAGCCGTGCGGGGCGATTACGACTACACAATTAAACACGTATTTGGCAAACTACACAAATCAAGGCAACAATTTTAATCACACCTACATGTTATGATCTGGAGGAAGAAGAAACTAGTCCATATGAACTGTAAAAGTTACTGACAAATTCCCTGTCAAAGTCTGACAAAGTCCCAAAGTCTCCTTCAATAGCAATCGGCCGGCAAATCCCGCATTGCAGCGTAGGTTATTGTATCAATCGTCATAAAAATGACAGGAGCAAACACAGCACTAGCTTGACTATACTGTGGTGTTGTTCTGAAAGTGAACTTTGACCCTTTATTCCCCTCAGCCGAATCTGCATCTGTCAGTGATCGTCATCTTTGCATCATGATCAGTTCCGTGATTCCCGCGCTTCTGCTAGTGTGTGGAGGGAAAGCGCATTCACATTTTACCGGAAATGGAACTACATATTTGGTGATGTACTGTGTCGACGTCGATGCGATCAATCAAAAGTTCCGAACCCAACTTGATTCATTTATTTGACTCTGAGTCAACTATGTCGCTAATGAATCAATAGTTTTAAACATGCTGCACTTTCAGATTTAAACCTCTGGATGTTTTCATTCACTTAGTGCTGTTACACACTGCATGGAAGGTCATTTTCAAAAACCCATAATAGGGGCTCTTTAGAGCGTCAGAGAGATGAAAGAGTGTGTTTTCTACATGTAGTTTGGCAAGCCCCCTCACCTGAGGCACACTCAGAATTGCATAATATTTTAAGGTTGTCGTGTGGTCAGGGACTGTTTATCCAGCTTTCCTCTAAGAAGTCTCCCTTCAAAATTGTGCGCAAAAATGATTTAGGTGGTCCTGTCGGGGATGCGTATAATAAAGAAGGATGGAACTGAAACACTTGTGCGATTAAGCACAGATCAATGGCTTAGTTAATTGTCTGCATAATCTTGTAAATCGGCAACGCTCTAATCAACGCATAGCATGCTGCTTCTGCAATGAGTGATGTGAGAAAGAGAAACTAGTCAGGATTTTTTTCCCTATGGCAGCCAGGAGAGATGGGAAAACAAGAGAAAACTGGGGAGGATGGAAAAGAAAGGAAGAGGGAGAAAAAAAATACAAATCTCACAGTGAGATCATCAAAGGATCTGTTTAATATGCGTGATGTATTCTTGATGGCTGGGGTAAACCCTTTGTGTCTCATTAAGTGATTTTTTTGGGGAGGGTTTTAGACTCTTTGCATGCAAGTGATCACTATTGCATGAGGGATGTGCAAACCTCCTGCTATGCATGTATGGAAAAAACTGTTATGAAGGAAACTGGAGTATATATGAATGCTGATGAATTTGAAATCTGCATGCCATATCTTGGCCCATCATTGGTGCTCATAACAGATATATGGCACTGGATGAAATCCCAGTGGCTGGGATTAGAGTGGACTTTACCTTGTAAAAAATGCTGGGTGCCCCTAACAATCCCTTCATGCTTTCCCAACCAGCGTTACTTCAGTGTTACCAAGTTACTTCAAAAACCGAATTATTTACTAATTATGTCATTAAAATTGTATTTATATTATGTTTTCTCCGGGTGCTCTGGTTTCCCCCACAAGTCTAAAGACATGTGTTATAGGTGAACTGGGTAAGCTAAATTGTCCGTAGCGTGTGTGTATGTGTGTGAATGAGTGTGTATGGATGTTTCCCAGTGATGGGATTGGGAATGGGCTGGAAGGGAATCCGCTGCATAAAACATATGCTGGGATAGTTGGTGGTTCATTCCGCTGTGGCGACCACGGATTAATAAAGGGACTAAGCCGAAAATAAAATGAATGAATGAATGAATTATATTTTTAATTACAATGTTTGAAAAGTAACTCAGTTACTCAATAAGTTACTTAATAAATTGACTAAACATATTTAAAATCACTGTATAAAAGCACTACATATATATCTCAAGGCTGTATAGACAATATACATTAAACTGTTTTATTTTATTTAAATCTGAGCCAAACAGGACATTTTAGCTTTATTATGAAATGTAACACTAAGGATAATACACATTACATGTATCAAACCACAACATATATTGACATACATTTCTGACTCAGTACAGTGTTTCTCAATCTACTTGATAAATGAATTACTCTGCTATTCTCAATTGATTGATCCACAACTCTTGAATTCATGTGAAGGTTTAAACAAGTACATTATAAGTAACTGTAATTAAAGTACCTGAAAATGAAAAGTAATCCCTTACTTTACTTTTTTTGTGTAAAAGGAATGTAATTACACACACAAACTGATTAAGTTAAAGTGTGCCGCACATGCTGTTAGTCATAAAGCCCCATGTTAACCAACAAGACTTGAGCCCAAATAAGAAAAAAAATATATATATTACACTTGCATTAAAATTTCCCGAAATATGGTTTTGGTCAATAGAGGCACTGGTTATCACGCTGATATAGATTCGGATGTTCATTTTTGTAAACAATATGTTTTTAGCCAGTAATTTAATGCTATAAAAACAGGGTGTGTCATCATGATTGACAGTTGTGATTGACAGCTTCTCTAAGCAGACTGTTGAAGCTTTGGGAGGAGATTGAAGTATCAATGTTGGATTTCAGTGTTATTTTACCATGATAAAATTAGTTGTTCAGCAGTAAACTATACTTTCTGACATACAGGATCTGACTGATCATGGGGTTTTGTTTGCTGATACACGCCGAATGTTAGCCATGTCAGGGAAAACAGGTGATCGTTATCTAGGAGTAATTATATTTATGGGTCTGAAATAATAATAAGGAAGACAAAACTAATGTAAGCCTACGTCCACACCGATCTCCTGTGACGTTATTCGAACATTATTTACAGGACGTCTCTGACATTTTGAGTTTCGGCCTGCTATCAAGTTAATCTACTGAATTTGCTGTTTCAAAAATATTAGGTTCTAGAAACTGAATCTTATATACCAAATAGAGCTGTAAATTCATTCATTCATTCATTTTCTTGTCGGCTTTCTCCCTTGCGGGGTCGCCACAGTGGAATGAACCACCAACTCATCCAGCACGATTTTACGCAGCGGATGCCCTTCCAGCCACAACCCATCTCTGGGAACTTCCACACACACACATTCACACTCATACACTACGGACAATTTTAGCTTACCCAATTCACCTGTACTGCATGTCTTTGGACTGTGGGGGAAACCGGAGCACCCGGAGGAAACCCACGCGAATGCAGGGAGAACATGCAAACTCCACACAGAAACCCCAACTGACCCAGCCCAGCCAAGGTTCGAACCTGCGACCCAGCGACGTTCTTGCTGTGAGGCAACAGCACTACCTACTGCGCCACTGCGTTGCCAGAGCTGTAAATGTTATATATTATTTATATACACCATTTACCGTTGGCTTTTCATTTTAAAACACCATAAACATTAAAATAAATGTAAATTCCTCTTTGCCAGATACATAATGTTGCAGCAGCTGATAGACATCAGTTGATGTATTAATACTGCAAAGTTTATTGTACAAATTGATAAGGACTATTTTATATAGTGCAGGGATATGTAAATATCCTGTTGATATTTAAAAATATTGCTGTAATTTTTGTTTAATAATAAATTTTGTTTAACGCAAGATTTTTCCTGCATGGCAAAGAGCTGCCCATTATGTGTATAATTTGAGTTCTAAGATGAAGATAATAAATGCCATCAACCCAATTTTATTTCTTTTTTTTTTTTTTTGTGCTCATAGCTTAGGCTAGAGTGTATTAAAGGTTGTTTGTTTGTGCAGTCCAACATATATTGTTTTTATTAAATTATTAAAAACAGCTTTTTAATAGATCATATATTATTATTACGTATTTTTACTTACGTAAATGTAAGTGCTTATATTTATAGTAGCGAACCTTTGTTACAGTGCAGATATGGACGGTCAAATGAGAAGTTCGGGGGGCGTGGTTGATTTAACGTACAAGCGTTTGGTTGGACGCTTGATTCCCGGCTCCGCCTCTGGCTCCATCAGGCAGTCCTTCTGCGCATGCCCAGGCTCCAATTTCAGCAGTTTTTTTTTGCAGTTAAAGCATTAAATGGAAAAAAGGCACTGTCGCGTCGTCCATATTGTTTACAGTCATTGGTTTTTACACATTTAAGTGCATTAAACATAAAACAATTAAGCACCCCCACCAAAAAAATAAATAAAAATAAATGAATAAATAAATAAATAAATAAGTACATAAATAATAACAACAATAATAATAATAATAATATAATAATAATAATAATAATAACGATAATAATAATAATAATAATAATAATAACAATAATAATAATATAATAATAACGATAATAATAATAATAATAATAATAATAATAATAACAATAATAATAATATAATAATAACGATAATAATAATAACGATAATAATAATAATAATAATAATAATAATAATAATAAAAAAAAAATATATATATATATATATATATATATAATATATATATATATATATATATAATATATATATATATATATATATATATAATATTTAAATATATTTTTTTTTTCAGTGTGGAATAAACAGTAATTATAATATAATTTCTGTTACGCCTTTATGTATTATACTGCACTATCATATAGACTGCACTGATCAGCATGCTCTATCCCAAATGCTCATCATAGCTATTATAAACACTGATATGAAACACAAAACTCTCTATCCTTCATTTGTATTGTCATTGCAACCATTGTTACCATTGTGCTATTAAACTGACTGCATCTTTGTTTCCTTTAAATGCCTCACATTTGTTTGTGTTCTAAAGCGATCATTCAGTACTAAGAAAACACAAAACTAACAAAATGTTCTTAGAGTAAACAAAGCTTTCATAAAACACAAGTGAACTCGACCTCCATGCTGGACATATTCTAGGAAATGCTGTGTGTCTCTGCTGTGTAACTGTGTATGCAAATGAGTAGTAAAGGCAGAAGTAATACAGTGTGAAATCTGAGCAACAGAACGTAGCACACACCGAGCTCAAGTCAAACAGCTAATTTAAACCAGACAACTGAAAGGAGGCCAGCCACTTGTTTTCCTTGTAAACTTATAATTGAGTTTGAAAGTGTGAAGGGAGGTGAGCTATAATACAGCTGTAATTTTTCGCCTTACGTGTCACTTCATGGAGAGCATAATCTCTGTATTCAGCAGAATTTAAAGTGTGTGGATGTTGTACAGAAGATGTGAAAGTGGCTTGAAGATATGATGCAGCTATTCAATTTGATCATTCATTCATTTTCCTTTGGCTTAGTGCCTTATTTATCAGGGGTCTCCACAGCAGAGTGAACCGCCAACTATTCCATTCATTCATTTTCTTTTCGGCTTAGTCCCTTTATTAATCTGGGGTTGCCACAGTGGAATGAACCGCCAACTTATGCAGCATATGTTTTACGCAGCGGATGCCCTTCTAGCCGCAACCCATCACTGGGAAACACCAATACACCCTAATTCACACACATACACTTACAGACAATTTTAGCGTACCCAATTCACCTGTACCGCATGTCTTTGGACTTGTCGGGGAAACCGGAGCGAAACCCATGCGAACATGCAAACTCCACACAGAAATGCCAACTGATCCAGCCGAGGCTCGAACCAGCGACCTTCTTGCTGCGAGGCGACAGCACCAACTATTCTAGCATATGTTTTATGCAATAGATGCCTTTCCAGCCACAACCCATTACTGGGAAACGGCAATACACTCTGGCATTCACACACACTCATACATTACGGCCAATTTAGATCATCCAATTCACCTGTAGCGCATGTGTTTGGACTGTGCGGAAAACGGGAGCACCCTGAGCAAATCCACGCGAACATGGGGAGAGCATGCAAACTCCACACAGAAATGCTAACTGGTCCAGCCAGGAGTCGAACCAGCGACCTTTTCGCTGTGAAATTACAGTGCTAACCACTGAGCCACCGTGACACCCTAAACAACCTAAATTACTACAGTATGTGGTGGGTTATCATGTCGGGTTGACAAAGAAAATGTTCAAAATCTACTTCCAATTTCTCAGCATGTTTTTAATCTCCACTAAAACTCCACCTATCAAGATAAAGAGTAAACAAAAGAATCCACAGCGATGCATTAAAAAGCCAGCCAGAACAGACCTAAGCAACGCCATAGTAAGTCAGAAATATCCTAACAATTTTCTAGAAATGTCCTTGAAATCAGGAGGTCATCAACTTTTAAACACCAAGAAGACTCTGTAAAGCCTTACATTAAACCCCATAATTTATATAGCAACCAAATCAATTCCTTTTCCTTTTTTTTTGTAATAATAGTTAAAAGTATAAGAGAACCATATGAAATACTGTATAAGTGGCATTAAATTATTTTACCAAATAGCAACCATCCAGAGTACCCTAGCAATAGCCAAGCAACAATCAGCCAACACCCCCCCAGAAAGAACATCCTAGCAACACATTGGGAACTGTCTAGAATACACTAGCAACTGTCTATCAATTATATCAGGGCACTGAATCACATTATTGTATGTTTAGAATTCAAACTGCAAAGGTTTAACTATTTTCTTTTCTTTTCTTTTTATTTATTTTATTTTATTAAGAATTTAAAGAACATAGGATGTGCAAAATCTATTTTATTTTTTTTTTATTTTATTGAATTCTATATTTTTAACTAATAATTTAAAGAACTCAGTATATGCAACACCTGTTTTGTTTTTTATTTTATTTTATTAATTTTTTTTTATATATTGTTTTATTTTATATTTTATTTTTTATTTTATTCAATTAAGAACTTAAAGGGGTGGTCCAGAGTGTATTTTAAGGCTTGGTTGTGTTTATAAGATGCAAACCAATGTGTGTTCATGCTTCACTTGTTATAAATCATGTTATATGTTCATATATCTTATTTTGATCATATACAGCTACTCAGCAAGCATGAAAACTACCGTCATATTTCCTAGTTCTTCATAAAAGGCCCGCCCTCAAGAGGCTATGATTGGTCAGCTAACATAATGTGCTGTGATTCGCGGATCTGCTCCACGTCACCACCGTCATGCCCCTACAAGCACATGTTTTTGCGCTGTGTAAATACTGTCAGACAGAGTAGCTGTTAGCAGCGTTAGCTGCGTGAATCAGACAGAAAAATAAAGAGGATACAGCTGAACACTCCTGCTCTCTTAAATAAAATCTGACAAGTGTCTTTCAGATATATTCGGGTTATAAGCATGTGTAAGTAATATGAAACTCATATCTTTTGCGAGCTTGTTATTTGAGATGTTCAACGCAGGGAAAGCTGCTGCATAGAGAGACACGCACTGCACGCGCTGCTGAAGACTGTGTGTCACAGCAGTTTGACTGATAAATATTAATCTGTAGCTAAATTGTTAGCGGTGCCAAACAGCATGTCCCATTGTTTACATGCTAGTTTAAGTCCTCGCTACAACATATCGTTAACGATAGAAACTGTGCATGTAGTTGATCAATTTTAACAAATAAAAATACTTACAGGTTGTGGCTCACAATACAGAGCTTCGTTAGTTTGAGGAGTTTTTGGCCGAACCCAGCACTGAACTGGGAAAGATTCTTAAAGCTGTCCTTTGTCAAATGCTAGAGCTATATCTTTTTTATAATTCTCTGGCATTTGTGTGTGGAGTTTGCATGTTCTCCCTGCATTACGCCCCATTCACACGGGGCGTCAGCTTCAACGCTTCCCATTCACTTTGAATGGGTGACGTCAGGCGTTGTCGAACTGCATTGTGGATCCGTCGGCGCCACTTCAGAGGCGTTGCTCGCTGCAGAAGTTCGGACATGCTCAACTTTTCAAGCGCCGATGGAAGCGTCAGCCAATCAGATCGCTGTATGCAAATACACCAGCTCCAACAGTGGCCTATTGCTGACTAATTTCATTGGCTGACGCTGCTATGATGATCCCCAACTTCATACACGCCCTCTGTCAAGCGTTGAAGCTGAAGCCTCGTGTGAATGGGGCGTTAGCGTGGGTTTCTTCCGGGTGCTCCGGTTTCCCCCACAGTCCAAAGACATGCGGTACAGGTGAATTGGGTAGGCTGTGTGTGGATGTTTCCCAGAGATGGGTTGCGGCTGGAAGGGCATCCGCTGCATAAAAACGTGCTGGATAAGTTGGCGGTTCATTCCGCTGTGGCAACCCCGGAATAATAAAGGGACTAAGCTGAGAAGAAAATGAATGAATGAATGAATGAATAATTAAAATTAAACTGTAAGCACTTCTCTCTTTGTGTCGTGTTCTTTGGAAGCCCAAATACAGAAACAGAAGAAGTTCTGCGGAAATTGCAGCGTTTGAATGGCATTTTAGCTTTCTCTGCTGTAACATTACAGCACCTCTGGCCATGCCACTTTGCTGTGCAGGGTGTGCGCGAGTGGTGTAACCTGAAGAGTTTGTGATCTCACTAGCCCGGATGTATTTTTTTGCAGTCCCCAAACTTCGTTCGCTGGAGGCTTTGCTAAGCTAACTCTGTAAAATCTAATGTCTCCTTTTGCATTGAACTTTGAGCGTCTTACATTCAGAGATGTTGTTTATGTTCACACAGCTACATTACACATCAACTAAAGTTTAAAATATGATATCGTAGTGGACCACCCCTTTAAAGAACTCAACATGTGCAAAAACCTATGACATGTTATATACAAGTGTTCAAGCAACAATATACGATGCAGCGATTGCTATTTTCCTCATTCCTGAACACCTGCTCATAGATTGATTGTAGGTGAGTGCATTCCTGCACGCATATAATCTCCATTGTGCTGCTTTTACAAAGACAAGCAAGGTGAAATTTTAACAGAACAGAAAGCTTCCTGTCACTTAGCTCAAAAGGCTTTCAGCTAGAACACAACCGCCATTGTTCTGATTAGCAGACGCACTGTACGTGTTTTTCTGAACGTGTGCATCATGCAGCTGAGTGTGCAAAACTAAAAGGTGGGTGGTTACATTTTTTAAATTAACGTTGACGTTTGTCTGCTTTCAGAGAAGCAATTCACAGCAGCCTTTCCTCCTTTCCCACAATGCAGCTGCGTCTCTAACTGCTGTGGCAGCTAATTCAGGTGTTCTTTATCTTTTTCTACCTTCCCATGAGCTGCCAGGTAATTCTGATTGGCACTGTGAGGTACTTCAACTTTGTCGACACACATTCACACACACACACACACACAACAGTTGAACCTCCCACACAGCACGTCTAATGAAGAGTCCACATGTGCCACGTACCATCAATCAACAGTTGTTAGCAAGTCAAGATGATGATTAAATTATTAGCAAGCCTAGCGCAATTGCTACCGCAGGCTTCACCCCCATAGCAACCGCAGAGTTAACTAGCAGGCTGAAGCTGTCCTGGTTACTTTAATTGTCACAGCGCTGTTGGGTGGAAACATTGTCTCTGCGAGGAAACCGATGCCAATGTATTAATAAAACAATAGCCACACACAGCTAAAGTCAAAATTATTAGCGCTTTTTTTCTTTTTCAATTATTTCCCAAATTATGTTTAACAGTGCAAGGAGTTTTTAACAGTATTTCCTATTTATTTTTTTCTTCTGGAGAAAGTCTTTTTTGTTTTATTTCAGCTAGAATTAAAGCAGTTTTACATTTTTTTAAAAACATTTTAAGGTAAAAATGATTAGCCCCCCTTAATCTATATTTAAAGAGTTCAGATGTAAAACTCTCTAAATCCATCAGACATCTTTTTTGGTAAATGAGCATTTTCTATCAGGTCCCTATATTTAGATTCAGAAGTTTCTTTTTATATGTAATTATAAGGTTATTATCTAGTAAATAAAATAGATTTTTTTTTTTTTAAATGTCACTTTAGACAATTCTTTGGTTTTTAACAAAGTCGATTTTCTTTTGCATCAAAATCAGCTAAATCCACTTCTGCTTTTTTTGCACAAACCTCTAAATCCACCTATCGGAACAAGAATCACTAAAGATCACAAATTATTTTACCAAATATAAAACACATTACACAAACCACCTAAAATTAAAAATACATGCATCTTTCAAGTAAGTGGCGGTTCATTCCGCTGTGGTAACTCCTGATAAACCAAGGACTAAACAGAAGGAAAATGAATGAATGAAATCTGTCATTGTCATTGAATGAATGAAATCATCGAAATCATTTTCACTTCATTGAAGTGCCGTCTTCAATGGCTGGAGTGATCAATATATCAAAGAAAATACAGAAATAATCAGATAGTGCAACATCCTTAACAACAGTCGATTAAATGTGTAGACCCTTAGTTATAAGTAGATCAAGAGTGTGTCCACGATTGTGTGTAGGTCCTTGAACATGCTCAGTCAGATCAAAAGTGTTAAAAACAGTCATGAGTTATTTTACAGCATTGATTTCTGGATTATCAATGTGAATATTAAAATCCCCAGCAAAAGTAAAATAGTCAAACTCAGAGGTTACTATTGATAACAGCTCTGTAAAATCATCAATAAAAGTGGGAGAATATTTTGGAGGTCTGTAGATAATGATAAGTAAAATGCGTGGAGCACCCTTTAGTGCTACTCAGATATTCAAAGGACAAATAGTCACCAAATGACACTTGTTTACATTGATAGACATCTTTAAATAGGGCAGCGATGCCTCCACCTCTCCTATTAGCTCTGCAAACACTCAAAAAATCTAAGGTTAAAGGAGCTGTTTAAAACAATAAAGTAATCAATAGGAGATAGAGTGACTGCACAATACTGTATATAGATAAATATACTAAACTGGTTGGTAAGTAACTTATTTTGCAGTCATTCATTGATATATTATGTAACACTTCAATATAAAGACTAATTCTCCTTATATTCTTATTTTGGTTAC
>LR812519.1:6527252-6544752 GCA_903798195.1 Danio kyathit
CACACTGTAGAAATAAATAAATAATAAATAAATAAGTAAATAAATAAATAAACAAAAAAAATAATATTATAAGAATACATGAATGAATGAAAAGATGAATGAAAGAACAAAAAAACAAATAAACAAATGAATAAATTATTTAAAAAATAATAATAATAATAAAATAAATAAATAAATAAATAAAATCTGCATATCTTATACACCCTGCAACTTGACAAACCGCTACAATTGTGAAGAAACCACTCAACCACACTTGTTCATAACCCATCCTAATGCAGTTTCTCAGAACTCTGAATAAGAAACCAGAACATTCCTAATCAAGCACTTAAAGGCATCTTTGAAACTGGAGCACATAATTACTGCAACAACAGCATCACTTAATAATAAGACCTCGGTGCACGCATGTCTCTTTAAGAGGCTTACTCGTACAAACACTCAGTAGCTGCTGAGGAATGAAGCTTCTTGTTGAAGGAAGTGCCTCAAGGATCAGTCTTAGGCCCCTTACTATAATCAATATAGACATCTGAGATGCTTTTTTTAATGAATAAAATTTATTTATTTATTTATTTATTTATTTATTTATTTATTTATTGTTTGTTTGTTTGTTTGTTTGTTTGTTTGTTGACAATGCAAGCCCAAAAATGAAAAGAACCTCGCACCCGGGCTCACAGCTGCCCGGTGGCCTTAGGATGACAGAGAACAGTGGACGATAATAGTTTGAGCTGATATATATATATAAATATATAAATATATATATATATATATACGGTTCAAGTCAGAATAATTAGCCCCCCTTTTGATTTTTTTTTTCCTTTTTTTTTTCTTATTTGTTTTATGTTGGCTAGAATAAAAGCAGTTTTTAATTTTTTTAAATCCATTTTAAGGATAAAATTATTAGCTCCTTTAAGCTAATTTTTTTTTTTCGATAGTCTACAGAACAAACCATCAATATACAATAACTTGCCTAATTCCCCTAACCTGCCTAGTTAACTTAATTAACCTAGTTAAGCCTTTAAATGTCCCTTTAAGCTGTATAGAAGTGTCTTAAAATATATCTAGTCAAATATTATTTACTGTCATCATGACAAAGATAAAATAAATCAGTTATTAGAGATGAGATATTAAAACTAGCATGTTTAGAAATGTGTTGAAAAAACCTTCTCTCTGTTAAACAGAAAGTGCTAATAATTCAGGGGGGCTAATAATTCTGAATTCAACTGTATATATATACATATAAACCTGAGAAAATCACAGATTTATGCCAGACTTCCTTCTGTCAGCAGGTGGCACTATGACTGTAACACAATATTGGCATGTAGATGTCTTCAGGAGATTAGTCTTATCTAACCTGTGAAATTTCAGGCAAGTCGGACATTGTGTGGTTGAGTTATAAGTGCTTCTTCCTCTATGGCGAAGCACTGAACTTTGTCAGTCCACTACGGGCTAGCCTTTATACACAATCAATAAAAAAATATACAAAAATTTTTACAACCAATGACTGTAAAAAAAATATGGACGACTCAACCTTTTCCCATTGAACGCTTTGAAGGCAAAACGCCTCATGACAGGCAAAAACTGTCGCAAAACACTGCTGAAATTGGAGCCTGGGCATGCGCAGAAGGGACTACCAGATGAAGCCTGAGGCAGAGTCGCGGAATCAAGCTTCCAACCAAACGCTTGTACGTCAAATCAACCATTCCCCCCCGAACTTCACCTGAGGCTTGCTAATATAAATATAAGCACTTACATTTAAAAACTCGTAATAATATACAATTTAAAAACTGTGTGATGTAAGCTGCTATAATTTAAATAAAAACAATATGTGTTGGACTGCAAAATAAAGGATCTTTCATACACTCTAGCCTGAGTTAGACTGTGAGCACAAAAAAATATTTATTTTAATGGGTTGTTGGTAATTATTATCTTCACAGGGGTATATATAAACAACACATGCATTTTTAGAAAGCTTTTTATTTTTAATTACCAATCAACAGAACCCAAAATATACACACCATAGACAGCAATTTGCCATGCAGGAAAAATTGTGCATTAAAAAGATAAACACAGCAAGATTTCGAAATATCAAGAGGATATTTACACATCCCATCCCTGCACTATATAAAATAATCCTTATCAATTTGTGCATTAAACTTAGCAGTATCAATACAACTGATGTCTATATGATATAGATCTATCAGCTGCTGCAACATCGCTTGTATATTGTTTAGCATTTTTTTTTGCCTCCGTTTTCATTTGGTTTATTCGATGCCTTAATTATATCTGGCAAATAAGAATTTACCTTCATTTTAATGCTGATTAGGTGTTTTCAAATAAAAGCCAATGGTTTAAATTATTTAAATAAATAGTAAATAACATTTACAGCTCTATTTGTTATACAATATTCAGTTTCTAGCACATTAATATTTTATAACAGAAAATTCAGTAGATTAACTCAACAGCATGCTGAAACTCAAAACGTCAGAAACGTCCTTTAAATCAAATTCAAATAACGTTACAGGAGACCAATGTGGATATCGTCTAACATTAGTTTTGTCTTCCTAATTATTATTTCAGACCCATAAAAATAATTAGTGCTAGATAGCGATCACCTGTATTTTCCCAGTCATGGCTAGGCGTGTATCAGCAAACTAATAATAAAGCCCCATAAAACCCTCACTTTACAGAATAAACAATGATCCATCAGATCCTGTAAGTCAGAACGTGTAGTTTACTGCTGAACTCATTTTATCATGGTAAAATAACACAGAAATCGAATACTAACACTTTAATCACCTCTCGAAGCTCAGACGGTCTGCTTTGAGAAGCTGTCCATCACAACTGTCAATCACGATGACACGCCCTGTTTTTATAGCATTGAATTAAGTGCCTCCATTGACCAAAACCATCTTTCAGGACATTTTATTGCAAGTGTAATTAATTTTTTTATTTGGGCTCAAGTCTCGTTCATTAACACAGAGGAGGCGGGCTTTATGACTTGTACTGCAGCCAGCCCCCAGGGGGCGATCTAATGGCCTTGAGCGTCACTCAAAAGGAGGCGTGAGACACAATTGAGTACAAATGGCAGAAACTGCACTTTTACGACAAAGGAAGTTAAAAATGTCTGACTTCCTGTTGGGTTTGAGATTTTGCTCCAAGAGTCTTTTTTGTGGGTATTGGCATGTTTGACGTGCACGCCAATTTTCGTACTTCTGCGTGAAACGTAGCTCGGGGACCACTTCGTCAAATGTGCATAGGTGGCGCTGTCAAGTCATTTTTCCACACTCACTTCTGAATTTCGAAGAAGAAGAAGAAACGGAGCAGTTACAATAGGGCCTACGCACCGTAGGTGCTCGGTCCCTAAAATATACAGTTGAAGTCAGAATTATTAGCCCCCCTGAATTATTAGAGCGCTTGTTTATTTTTTCCCCTATTTCTGTTCAACAGAGTGAAGATTTTTTCAGATTAAAGTGACATTTAAAGGCTTAACTAGATTAATTAGGTTAATTAGGCAGGTTATGGTAATTAGGCAAGTTATTGTATAACGATGGTTTGTTCTGTAGATTATCGAGAGAAAATATAGCTTAAAGGGGCTAATAATTGTGTCCCTAAAATGATGTTTAAAAAATTAAAAACTGCTTTTATTCTAGACGAAATAAAACAAATAAGACTTTTCCCAAAAGAAAAAATATTATCAGACATACTGTGAAAGTTTCCTTGCTCTGTTAAACATCATTTGGGAAATATTTAAAAAAGAAGAACAAAATTCGAAGGGGGCTAATAATTCTGACTTCAAATGTATGTCACAGGAGGGCAAATGATTTTGACTTCAACTGTATTTTCCACATGCATTTCATATTTACGTCACGTCTCACGATTAGCTCATGATGTCCACGATGAAGCACATGGAACAGAGAAAGAAAAAAAACAGATTATCTCCGGTTTACAGGCTCATTTGTACCGCGCTTGGGAAATATTATCGACTCGTATGAGGGAGTCCTGTTTCAATTTGTATCTGCGAGTATAAGCAAGACATGAATGGAGGGATACTGTGAATTTATCTAATGGCTTATTAGTTTTTTTTTTCCTCGCATGGAAACCCGAAGAGCTGTTAGCCCCCTACAGGGAATGATGTTTTTGTTCTGTTCGCCTTAGAATTCGGAGCCGTCGTGGAGAAAGCAAGGTGAAAGTGAACAACTCAGACATTATAATGAAGTAAGGTTGCGAGAGGACATTTCACAGCGTGTCACTTCCATATCCTGTTGCTCGCAGTCTATAAATGTCTCTAAAACAGAAGTCTGTCTGGCAAAATCTGACCGCACCGACTCAACAAGCAGTTTAGCGTTAAATTGCTGGATTGTTACTTACTTTATTCTTATTTATTTGACTGCGGATCAGTCAGGTAGCAGAGGCAGGATGGAGGAGGGCTATTTTGTTGACCAAATTGAATACTTGGCAGTGTACTCGATGTCCTGAACGATGCCCTCGGGCCTTTTTGTAAACACTTCAGTGATGTAAGTCCTCATATATAGGCAGGCATGAGTCAGTGGGCTTCGCTTAAGGGTGAAATGAAATTGCAAAGAGGGTATGTATGCATATAACATGACAAACAGCATCATGGACACGTGCAAGTACAATCCAGCTGGGATATTTAGGACAAAGACACATGAGCATACTGGATGTTTATATAAATGCAACTGGAACTGACTCTAACACACACACACACACACACACACAAAATGTGCAGTAATTCGGTGCTAATGCATGTTTATCGGATATTGAACATGCCAAAACATAATAAAAATGCTTTCATTTTATACACAAAAAAGAACTATGATGTAAGATGCAAATGGAGTTGCAAAATTTGGGAATCAATTTGATGAGTCAATCAAAAGTGGAGCTGTTCACCTAATCTATATAGTGAAATGGCTAAATACATACACACATACATACATAGATGACCATGAAATTGAAAAATAAACTAAAGTGTCCCTATAATGTTCATTAAATGGCTTCTGGTTTTGTTTTGGAGGTCTCCTAGAATCTCAAACAATGTGTCTTTCTAAACTCCTCCTTTTAGATTGGTCAGAATGCCCAGTCGGTTGTGATTGTTCAAATGGCCGTACTTTTCTCTGATTGGTCAGATCGTACTACTCTTATCTGATTACTCAGATGGCCCAGTTTATTGTGATTGTTGAAAGTACCTTACTGCTCCATCTGGTCGGATAGCCCTCTATGTTGTTATTGGTCACATTGCCCTACTCTGCTCTGACTGGTCAGATAAGCCCCTCTGTTGTGATTAGTCACATTGCCCTAGTCTGTTCTGATTGGTCAGATTACCCTACTGCTCTGATTGGTCAGATGTCTTAGTCTGTTGTGATTGGTCAGATTGCTCTACTTTGCTCTGATTGGTCAGATGGCTCAGTCTGATTTGATTGATCAGATTTCCCTACTGCTCCGATTGGTCAGATGTTCCGAGTCTGTTGTGATTGGTCGGATTGCTCTAATCTGCTCAGATTGGTCAGATGGCTCAGTTTGATTTGGTTAATCAGATTGTTCAACTGCTCTGGTTGGTCAGATGGCAGAGTCTGTTGTGTTTGGTCAGATTGCTCTAATATGCTCAGATTGGTCAGATGGCTCAGTTTGATTTGGTTAATCAGATTGTTCAACTGCTCTGGTTGGTCAGATGGCAGAGTCTGTTGTGTTTGGTCAGATTGCTCTAATATGCTCAGATTGGTCAGATGGCTCAGTTTGATTTGGTTAATCAGATTGTCCTACTCTGCTCTGGGTGGTCAGATGTCCAAGTATGTTGTGATTGGTCAGATTGCTTACGGTTGTGATTGGTCGCATTGCTCTAATCTGCTCAGATTGGTCAGATGATTTATTCTGATTTGATTGATCAGATTGCCCTACTGCTCTAATTGGTCAGATGTCAGAGTCTTTTGTGATTGATCAGATGACTCAGTTGGATTTGGTTAATCAGATTGTCCTACTGCTCTGACTGGTCAGATGTCCGAGTTTGATTTGATTGATCAGATTGCCCTACTGCTCTGATTGGTCAGATGTCTAAGTCTGTTGTAATTGGTCAGATTGCCCTACTGCTCTGATTGGTCAGATGTCTAAGTCTGTTGTAATTGGTCAGATTGCCCCACTGCTCTGATTGGTCAGATGTCTAAGTCTGTTGTAATTGGTCAGATTGCCCTACTGCTCTGATTGGTCAGATGTCTAAGTCTGTTGTAATTGGTCAGATTGCTCTAATCTGCTCTGATTGGTCAGATGGCCGTGTCTGTTGTGGTTGGTCAGATTGCTCTACTTTGTTCAGATTGGTCAGATGGCTCAGTCTGATTTGATTGATCAGATTGCCCTACTGCTCTAATTGGTCAGATGTCAAAGTCTTTTGTGATTGATCAGATGGCTCAGTTGGATATGGTTAATCAGATTGTCCTACTGCTCTGACTGGTCAGATGTCCGAGTCTGATTTGATTGATCAGATTGTCCTACTCTGCTCAGATTGGTCAGATGGCTCAGTCTTTATTTGGTTAATCAGATTGCCCTACTGCTCTGATTGGTCAGATGTTTAAGTCTGTTTTGATTGGCCAGATTGCTCTACTTTGCTCAGATTGGTCAGATGGCTCAGTCTGATTTGATTGATCAGATTGCCCCACTGCTCTGATTGGTCAGATGGCAGAGTCTGTTGTGATTGGTCAGATTGCTCTAATCTGCTCAGATTGGTCAGATGGCTCAATTGAATATGATTGATCAGATTTTCCTACTGCTCTGATTGGTCAGATGTCTAAGTCTGTTGTGATTGGTCAGATTGCTCTACTCTCCTCAGATTGGTCAGATGGCTCAGTCTGATTTGATTGATCCGATTGCCCTACCCCTCTAATCGGTCTGATGGCAGAGTCTGTTGTGATTGGTCAGATTGCTCTACTCTGCTCAGATTGGTCAGATGGCTCAGTCTTGATTTGGTTAATCAGATTGTCCTACTCTGCTCTGATTGGTCAGATGGCAGAGTCTGTTGCGTTTGGTCAGATTGCTCTAATCTGCTCAGATTAGTGAGATGGCTCAATCGAATATTATTGATCAGATTTTTCTACTGCTCTGATTGGTCAGATGTCTGACTTTGTTGTAATTCGTCAGATTGCTCTATTCTGCTCTGATTGGTCATATGGCTCAGTCTGATTTGGTTAATCAGATGTCCTTACTGCTCTGCTTGGTCAGATGTCCGAGTCTGTTGTGATTGGTCAGATTGCTCTCTGTTGTGATTGGTCAGATTGCTCTAATCTGCTCAGATTGGTCAAATGGCTCAGTCTGATTTGATTGATTAGATTACCCTACTGCTCTGGTTGGTCAGATGTCTCTGCTTAGATTGATCAGATGGCCCAGTCTAAATGTATTGATCAGATGACCCAACTGCTCTGATTGGTCAGATAGCAAAGTCTGTTGTGATTGGTCAGATTACTCTGCTCTGATTAATCACAAGGTCAAGTCATGTGAAACGGCCCTACTTTTCTTCTCTTATTGGCTAGATTGTCCTGCTTTACTTTGATTGGTCAGATGGCCCAATCTTTTGAGAATTGCCATATGGCCAGTATTTTTCTCTGATTAACAAGACTTTCCCATTGTCATTGGCCAAATGGAAATTGGTTACACAAATTTGTTATGAACCTTCAGAG
Source organism: Danio kyathit (assembly GCA_903798195.1). NCBI lineage: Eukaryota > Metazoa > Chordata > Actinopteri > Cypriniformes > Danionidae > Danio > Danio kyathit. The sequence goes on from LR812519.1 coordinate 6,534,929, forward strand.
GTCAGTCATGAAAGTGAAACTTGATTTACTGACAACTTGCTTCAGCAGTTTAGAATTGATTTTATCTATTTGAAAGATAATTGTATTTATCAAGCACTGTATTACTAACACTTTGTAGACCTTTGCATTCATTAACTGCTATGTGACACACTGCATGAACACTTATTTAATAGTAAGACTATAAAAACTACATTATTGTGCAGTAAGACCTTACTTTTTTTTCTTCTTTTTTTGATAAATTGCAATTTAAGCTTTGTGTTTGCAGATGAAATGCATTAGGGAAACAACAATGTGTTATGAAATGGAGCTTTTTATGCTACAAAATTCATTCAGCTGACAAAAAATGTGTTTTTAATTTTAAAATCTTGACAAAATCCTCTTTATTTTTATTTTTTTCAAATGCAGCAGGCTGACAAGGAGATCTGAAAATCTGCCACTAGAATAATTTGCTTTGCTTGTTTGACAGGTTTCAATACATATGTCAATACATACCAAATAGCCTGCCCTCCTGCCCTGTAGATTCATTTTAACATGCGCACATTTCAATTCAGGCCCTCCTACTGTTCAGGGCCCCCCACAGCGCCCACCCTGCGGGACCTTTCTATGCTACCGCTTCACTTTCTTTCTGTGCGAATCCACATGTGATGTCTTTAAATATGCATCACAAATCCCAAACGTAGAGAACCCGCTTCTTACAGATAAACATAGGGCTTGCTCGCATGTCACAAAGTGATGCGTGCTAAAGCTTTTTCATGCTCTAATGTTCACAGCACATGCCACTGGAAGTTTTACTGCATATTGTAAACTTTTGCAAAGCATGCATGGCTTATTCCGTTTGCATGATGGTCAGATCTCAAAACATAAGCATGAAAGATGGACCGACATGAGACATACTATTGGTACTAAGACATGTAGAGGTCTGATAATGGTGGCTCTGGGTTTAATGAGATGGTCTTATCACGAGCGTCCCCTACAGAGATCTTCTGAAAAGCCAAAAAGATGATTGGATAACGTGATAGCACCGATTCCCAAGGCAGCGCTGGCAAATAAATCTTTGGCCGTTTATCGCATTGCATCATGAAACAGGGCCAGAGCTCCAGCTGTGACACTAATTATCTGTGTTCAGTGATGTTGAAAGGTAGGGAAACACTGGCGACGCTTTTAAGTCCAGCTCACTGTGGACCGACTCGAGGGTTGAGAGTCTCGTTTGGTGGTCGTCACAAATTACGCTGCTTTGATTTCACCCCCTACTCTTTTATCTCATGATAAAAACAAATCACTTTTTATCGGCACAATCATGCTGGAGGGCGACTATAACTTAACTACATTTTGTCTAGTAGTGTGAAAAGTGCAATTTGCAGGGTGTTTCCACTCTGGATGTCTATTTTTACCAACAAAAACCGGCGACAGGTAGCAACTAATAATAATTAATAAATGGATAAATAATATTGATTGAAATTACTAGACATGGTATGCCTAATTTAATTGATATATACGCCATTACAGAGAAATCGTTACCAAATGAAGGTTCAAATTGCTTATAATATTATATGATTTTATTTAGTAATTAACATTTGAAGTGCATCAAACAAGTGCTTACATATGTCCTGGTTGTGTTAGTACTGGGGTGTCACGGTGGCACAGTGGGTAGCACAATCGCCTCACAGCAAGAAAGTCGCTGGTTCGAGCCCCAGCTGGGACAGTTGGCATTTCTGTGTGGAGTTTGCATGTTCTCCCCGTGTTGGGGTAGGTTTTCACCAGGTGCTCCGGTTTCTCCCACAGTCCAAAGACATGCAGTATAGGTGAATTGGGTGGGCTAAATTGTCCGTGGTGTATGTGTGTGTCAATGTGTGTGTATGAGTGTGAATGGATGTTTCCCAGTGATCGGTTGCAGCTGGAAGGGCATCCGTTGCGTAAAACATATGCTGGGTAAGTTGGCAGTTCATTCCGCTGTGGCAACCCCTGATTAATAAAGTGACTAAGTCGAAAAAAAATGAATGAATGAATGGGTTAGTACTACTGTTTAATAATTTTAGACAATTTAGATGATTATACCACGATTATATAAAGAGGTGTATATATATATATATATATATATATATATATATATATATATATATATATATATATATATATATATATATATATATATATATATATATATATATATATATTTACATATAAGAGAGTCTTACTTGTAATGTAATTTAATGTCATGTTTTATATTCTATATAACTATATTATATATAGTATTTTTTCTGCATTGTCCGAAGGAAGAAAGTTGTTGGTTATCCAGATTATTTTCAGATCTTTAACAAAGCTTAGTTCAGATTATATATATATATATATATATATATATATATATATATATATATATATATATATATATATATATATATATATATATATATATATATATATTTTTAATGGTGGGCCGTTATCAGTGTTAACGTGCTGCGTTAACGCGAGACTCTTATCGCGCGATGAAAAAAAATATCGCCGTTAATCTATTCTCAAAGTTGGGTGGGAGCTGGGTCTATTCTACGCAAGCTATGATGACTTTCACCTTGATAGTTTAGCGCGGATGTATACCTGACCGGTGAGCCGTCTGGAAAAGAAGTGCCCTTCTGAATCAAATCAGCAGGATGCCTGACTCTAACTGCAGTTGAGCAGTTTCACTTTAACTCACAAACATTTAATTCATGCCTTCGTGACAAACTGGGGTATTAGACGCAAATAAATGAGTAAGGACAGGTGAGAGTGTTATGGAATTTAATAACGCACGCCAAATGAGAAGAAAAAAAACTTCCGCATTTCGCGATGTGTGTGTGTGTGTTTGTGTGTGTGCGTCTGTGTGTCTGTGCGGTCCTTTACTGACAGCCGCCTGTGTGGATCTTGTTGGAAAATATGGCGAAAAGTCCTACATGACGGGAATAGTTTGTCAATAATGCCACTAATATCTGCATACTCCACGTCTCAATTCCATTTCTGTTTAGTTCAGTTATAACTTTAGTCGCATTAAGTAATCAAAAATCACTGTTTACATGGTAGACTCTTAATCAGAGTATTGTTTTAATCATATTAAAATCGTATTAAAGTATTGTTGCCCATGTAATTATACTCAATGCTTGACACACCGTCAGGGCTCTGTGAACTTGAGCAGCATTTTCTGTATGTACGTACATCAAAAGCAAGTATGAAATCACTGTTTGGAGCTTATGTAGGCCTACAGTTCAACATTCATGTTTAACTAAATAAACAGTTAGTAAACACAAGTACATCTTATTGAACATCATTTATTTTCATCACCAATTATCATAGTAGAACAGTTTCTCAAGCAGTTTGTGATGCATTTTGGAAACAGGAGATGAGCCCCTGGTCTAATGCGTCACCTGGCTTGAGAAACCCGTTCTCAAAGACTTTTTATTTGGGTAGCACACATATTCTGAATGCCTTCAGCAGAATTCAAATGAGCCATTTTAATCTAGATTAATCTAGAATAATTTTGAAATTAATCTAGATTAATCTAGATTAAAAAATTAATCTATGCCCACCTATAACATGTATATATATATATATATATATATATATATATATATATATATATATATATATATATATATATATATATATATATATATATATATATATATATATACATAAGACAGTTATGCCAATATCTCATCAAAGGTGACTGATAACGCACTTCAGTAAGCCTAAAGCATAAGGTTTATCAACGACATTAAAATGCTATTCTGAGAATTCTCCAAACGACAGATAGATCAAATTTCTCATCAAAGCAAAACATGACAGAACTCTTACCTTACAGAATAATTCCCTTATACTACACCATTTATGTTTTTTTTTTAAGAAGAGTCCTCATACAATCATTGTATGCAACCTGCAGCTTATGGAGACTCTCTTTTTTTTAATTATACCACAGAGGAGCTGTGTATAAAGTATGGCAATAAGTTCTAAAGAGGTTTACCTTAACCTGCTCCGATCATCAGGTCATTCTCATCACTCTTATCGTCAGTAATGACATGCCCAAAACATTTAAAAGTTTTACTAACATTTAAACCTTGCCCTGACAAATAAAAATCTGGAAAAATCATATGTCTATATATGAAACATGTATATTTTACATACATATGTCCCATGCCTTCTAATAATGTCTCTCAGGGGCAGCATGTATATTGATAATAGTAAGGGTCCTAAGCCTGATCCGTGAGGCACTTTCAATGAATATTATCAAATTAGCATTTGGGGCCCACCACAGTACCCACCCTGTAGGATATTGAAGATTAATAATAATATGCCTTTATTTTGATTTTAGAATACCTTACCAGACAGCAAAGCAAGTTTACAGCCCTTCCTTTTGATTTATCAATTCCAAATTCCTCCAAAATTATATTCACTGTAATAAATGAATAAATGAATTAATAAATAAATAACTGCTTTAAATTTAATTGAATCAAATGAAATTGTATGGTCATCTCAACTCAACACCAAACAAAGTGAAAATATTAAAATAATTTAAAGTAACGTAAAACAAAAAATACATTTGTTTTCATAACTTTTATCATATGTTTTGTTTATTTTTTTAATCATCATTAATAATGATTAATCATAACGCAGGTTACACAGAATATTACAGTTTTATGACTGTATTCCATCCACATTTTCAGCATTGTGTAAATCATAGGGCTCTACTATATAGCTATAAAAGGCACATTAATTTGTATGCATTCATCAGAAAACCGCATAAAGCATAAAAGCAAATTAATTTCTTCTAGTAGGCCGGTGTGCCTTTTGGACTAATTAAAGTTCAAGCTTTTCTCGCTCAAGGTCATTGGAGAGCAGCCCTCAGGGCAGTTTTCAGCTCGACTGATTGAAATGCATCAGTTTTAATGCTATGCACACCATACTGGGGCTTCAGTTCATTTATTCAAATAAGCACACCTGCAGTCGGCTTTAAAAGAGAACGTTGAGTACAACTTTTCCACAAGTACAACATCTATGAGCCACTTTAGAGGAGACACTCGTTATGGCTTTAATGAGATTATGAATTTAAATCAGATTCATTTATAGGGGCAGATAAACGGACGCTAACATTTCTATGATAGTTTTGAAAGGTTTCATGCTCTGAAATGTAACTCAGCAAGACATGCAAACATAAAACATGTCAGAGTCCATGACAACATCTGATAACTATTGATCTTGAGTGTTGATAATAAATGTACAGCAATATGACACGTAACCAACCCTGAAGGATACAACAATTCAATATATCAACAATAAGAAAGGCAAATTTGTTGACTCTCGTTTAATAAGCCTTGTTAAGCATGACTATTTTTATTGTGTTTTTGAGAATGCAAATGTAAAGCTGTGAGAGGAAACTGGTATCTTATTACACTGCTGTACAAAACTACTGACCTGAACTGAAGAGTGTATGGGATCTATATTTGGTCTCAAGTGGCTGTTTTAACTGGGAGAATAAAATAAAATAAAATAAAAAAATTATAATATAATAATAAAAATAATAAAAAAATAATAATAAAAAAAATTTATTAAATTAAATTAAATTAAATAAAAAGTAAAATAAAGTAAAATGAAATTAAACAGAATAAAATAAAATACAATAACAGAAAGTATAGTAAAATTATAATAAATACAAAATAAATAAAATAAAATAAAACAGAATAAAATAAAATAAAACTGAATAAAATAAAATAAAATAAAATAAAATAAAATAAAATAAAATAAAATAAAATAAAATAAAATAAAATAAAATAAAATAAAATAAAATCTGTCTGTCACGATCACCAGCAATCTAGCATTTGCAGATCGCTGGAGAACTACAAATATGCCACTTTAATGAACTACAAATCCCATCATGCACTTCACTCACACACCTGGCCCAGATTCCCCCTGATTGCAAACACACACAGCTGAAGCTGTTCAGAACTAATCAAATGCACTATAAACACATCACACACAGTCTTCCGGCTGAAGCTTGTTGTTCGCTGTAACATTTATAAGTCTTCCCTTGTCGAGTCTTTCCGTGTTTTTTGACCCTAGCCTTGTTTCCTCATTTATATTATTGCCGTCTGTAGCGACCTTATTGCCTGTGACTTGACTAAGCTTCTGGATTTCCTTCTTGCTACTATTTGTACCTGTTGACCGTTGCCTGTCTGACTACAGTATTCTCCATTAAATAAAGCTTCACGTGGATCCTCGCTCCATTGCCACCCGACTCTAGTTGGAAGAAGAGAAGTTTTTTTAAATGTAAGGAGGAGTGTAGTGTTTAGTGCTGCAGTATGTTCCTTAAAGTTACATAACAATTTTTTATATATTTCAATTCAATATAAAATATAAATATTTTATTTTATTTTAAATAACATTTTTTTGTCATTTAAATAACAATACTTAGTTACTTAAGTATACATTTTATATTTAACATGATAATATGTTGCATTATAATTTAGCATATATCTTTTATTTTATAATGCATAACACTAGACTTTATTTTTAAGACTTACTTAGGCAGAAAAAAAGATAAACATCTATGATAATAATAATAATAATAATAATAATAATAATAATAATAATAATAATAATAATAATAATAATAATCACTGTAGCGACCCCTGATTAATAAAGGGACTAAGATGAAAAGAAAATGAATGAATTTTCTTATAATTGTTCTTCTTCTTCTTCTTCTTCTTCTTCTTCTTCTTCTTCTTCTTCTTCTTCTTCTTATTATTATTGTATTATTATTCATATATATATATATATATATATAAATAATCAATTATTTAATTAATTATTATATTAATTATTTTATTATTGCTATTATTATTATTCCTATTGTTGTCGTTGTTGTTGTTATTTTAATATTATTATTATTATTATTATTATTATTATTATTATTATTATTATTATTATTATTATTATTATTGTTGTTATTTTTATATCAATTATTGCTCATGTATTGTTATGGATAAATACATTAATTAATTAAGTATGTGTTATTGTTGTTGTTGTTGTTGTTAATAATAATAATAATAATAATAATAATAATAATAATAATAATAATAATAATAATAATAATAATAATAATATTAGTCATGCATTATCATTCATACATACATTAATAAATTATTTCATTAATTACTATATTAATTACTATAGTATTGTTATTATTATTCGTATTGTTGTTGTTGTTGTTGTTGTTGTTGTTGTTGTTGTTATTATTATTATTATTATTATTATTATTATTATTATATTTTTATATTTTTATATAACTGTATACTTTTTAATACAGACAAACAAATAAATAAATAAATAAATAAATAAATAAATAAATACACATATTGCACATTTGATGAAACATTCATTCATTCATTTTCTTTTCAGCTTAGTCCGGCTTAGCTCGGCTTATTAATTAGGGGTCGCCACAGTGGAATGAACCGCGGAATGCCCTCCCAGCTGCAACCCATCACTGGGAAACACCCATAGACTCTCATTCACACACATACACTACGGACAATTTTAGCCTACCCAAATCTTTGGACTTGTAGGGAAACCGGAGCACCCGGAGGAAACCCACGTGAACGCTGGGAGAACATGCAAACTCCACACTGAAATGCCAACTGACCCAGTCGAGGGTCGAACCAGCGACCTTCTTGCTGTGAGGTGACAGCACTACCTACTGCGCCACCACGTCGCCCATTGGATGAAACATTCATTCATTCATTTTCTTGTCGGCTTTGTCCCTTGCGGGTTCGCCACAGCGGAATGAACCGCCAACTTATCCAGCATGATTTTACGCAGCGGATGCCCTTCCAGCCGCAACCCATCTCTGGGAACTTGGATGAAACAGATATATGAAAAAGTATTTCACATTCTAGAATTTATCAACTAAAATCAACACTAATTCCGCGTTCACACTGGAGTTTGAGTTTGCAAATTTCTGTCGTATGACGCTACGAAAAAGGGAAGGATTAAACAGATGATTAGACATTAAAAAAGAAAGCGATTGGTCCATATTTCAAACTTCTGTACACTGAGGTCACGTTTTGATCTTCGATTGGTGTCATGCAGTCACGTGTTGCGATTTTGCAGGTCAGAGTTCACCAAGCTTGAACTTTTCAAAGCAGCGAACTGCGAAACTTGTCGCACAAGATTGCGTTTCTGGTCTGCCGCATTCGCATACGTATGAATGGAAGTCTATGGGCAGAAACTGCAGTGTGACCATGGCTTTAGTCCTGAAATTTTCATCTCCACAAGATGCAACATGCACATGTAAAGGTCTCGGTGTGTCTTGAAGCGAGATGTGGAGTCTGAACGCGCCATTGGGTCTCCAGTCTGGTGGCAAATGCTGAGCACGAATCCAATAAGCATCTCTAATGTGCAGCACAGGATCAGGAGCTCAAATTGGCTGTTATTTAGCAGATTGACCACAGCTGCGGGACTCAGAGCACAGGGAGAGACAGACGTGCTTGTTAGGTCAAAGAGAGACATGCGTTTCCACATGCCTGAACACAAACCAAACTCAAATCAAATAAATAACACACATCTACACTTTCAGTAGACACGCAGCTGTGCAGAGAGCAGCGCTGCAACCTGATGCACATCTGCACTGCTGTTCAGCACTCTGCACCATTTCATGCAGTTCAAAAAAGAGAAAGACATGTAGTCGCTTTAAGGATCATGTATGTTTTTTTTTTTTATGTTTAGTTTTTTTCAGGAGCAAATTCATTTATGATTTAATATTGTCTTATATTTTTAATTGTTTTGGTTTTAATTAATAACATTTAATTTCATGTATTTTTATATTAATAGGGTATATTCGCAGCTAGTGTTTCTTCCCATAGTGATAAACTTCTGGTGAAAGCAGCATGTGACTTTTTTTCAATTTTATACGGTTCCTCTTACAGCATCGATGTTTTAAGGTAATTAAAATATAACCAGTTAAATAGACTTTAGCGTTCATTTAGTTGTTGAAGCGTAAACCAAGATGAACCATTTACATGCACTCGCCCGTCAGGATCAGCAGGCGAGCGCAGAAACACCATTGAAAATACTGGGGTAAAATAAATGTTCATATTTTAAAGACATGACACAGGAATATGTGATGTAATGCAGTGATTCTTGTACAATCTGAAACCAACTTTATATTGTATATCAATCAGGCAGTGGAGGTCGCTGATTTTCAAAGTAAACTGACCTTAGACGTGCTGATTTTGTAATTGCATACACTTCACCGACAGCGATTGACCCAGGTTACTGACAAATTAAAAGTCCTTCTGCATACTTCTGCATGTACCCTATTTATTTTTTTATTTAATATAAAGTAATTTATTTATTTATTTATTTATTTATTTATTTATTTATTTATTTATTTATTTATTTATTTATTCATTCATTTATTCAATTATTAATTAATTCAGTGATTTATTTATTCAATCATTTATTTATTTTGTTTGTTTGTGTTTATTTAAAATATTCTATATCTGAAATGTTTTTTATTTATTTATTATTTATTTATTTACATTTATATATATATATATATATATATATATATATAAATACAAAATGTCATCTAAATATATGTATTATTAATTAATTAATTAATTTATTAATTAATTTATTTTTTATTTATTAATTTATTTATTTATTAAAATACTATTAGTATATATATTTTTTCCATTAACATTATTTAAAAATACAATACATAAAAAATAGAATACTATACAATACAAAAATAACAAAACTGAAATAAAATGAAAAATACATAATGTAACAAAAAAATAAATAAA
>LR812519.1:6549752-6554752 GCA_903798195.1 Danio kyathit
TGTATTCCTTCATTAATTTACATATTCATTAATTTACTAATTCATTCACATATTTGTTTATATAATCATTCATTCATATTTTAATAAATCCATTCATTCATTCATTGACGTTTTCATTCATTGATATATTCATTCATTCATATTCACTCATTTATTCATTCATTTATTTACATATTCATTCATTCATATATTTATTTATTGAATCATTTAAATAGTAATTTATTTATACATACATTCATTCATGCATACATTATGTCATTAATGCATTCATGCATGCATGTACATATTCACATATTCATTCATTTATATATTCATATATTCATAAATGCATTCATTCATTCATTCATTCATTCATCAAGTCTTGTATTCATTCATTAATTTACATATTCATTAATTTACTAATTCATTCACATATTTATGTTTATATATTCATTCATTCATATTTTAATAAATCCATTCATTCATTCATATATATTTTCATTCATTGATATATTCATTCATATTCATATTCATATTCACTCATACATTAATTAATTTATTTACATATTCATTCATTCATATATTTATTTATTGAATTATTTAAATATTAATTTATTTATATATACATTCATTCATACATACATTATGTCATTAATGCATTCATGCCTTCATGTACATATTTACATATTCATTCATTTATATATTCATATATTCATAAATGCATTCATTCATTCATTCATTCATTCATTCATCAAGTCTTGTATTCATTCATTAATTTACATATTCATTATTTACTAATTCATTCACATATTTATGTTTATATATTCATTCATTCATATTTTAATAAGTTCATTCATTCATTCATTAATATTTTCATTCATTGATATATTCATTCATTCATGTTCACTCATTTATTCATTCATTTATTTACATATTCATTCATTCATATATTCATTTATTGAATCATTTAAATATTAATTTATTTATATATACATTCATTCATACATACATTATGTCATTAATGCATTCATGCATTCATGTACATATTCACATATTCATTAATGTATTCATATATTCATAAATGCATTAATTCATTCATTCATTCATTCATTCATTCATTCATTCATTCATCAAGTCTTGTATTCGTTCATTAATTTACATATTCATTCATTTACTAATTAATTCACATATTTATGTTTATATATTAATTCATTCATATTTTAATAAATATATTAATTCATTCATTCATTCATTGATATTTTCATTCATTGATATATTCATTCATTCATATTCATATTCATATTCACTCATTTATTCATTCATTTATTTTCATATTCATTCATTCATATATTCATTTATTGAATAATTTAAATATTGATTTATTTATATATACATTCATTCATACATACATTATGTCATTAATGCATTCATGCATTCATGTACAAATTCACGTGTTCATTCATTTATATTTTCATATATTCATAAATGCATTCATTCATTCATTCATTGATATATTCATTCATGACATATTCAGTCATTCATCCATTTATTCCATAATTCATTCATTCAATTATATATATTCATTAATTTACATAGTCATTCATGTATTTATTCATTCACTCATATATTAGTTCATTTATACATTCATTCATTCATTCATTCATTCATTCATACATACATACATACATACATTAATTCAATCATTTGTTCATGCATTCATTCTTCATTTGCATATTAATTACATCATTCAGATATTCAATCATTCATTGATATATTAATTCATTTTATATTTTAATTTATTTATTTATTCATTCATATATTAATTCATTAATCCATTCATTCATTCATGTATATATGCATGTCCTGAAATGAACTATTTGTGCAAACAATGCATTGCAAAGAGCGTCGTTTTCAGTAAGATTTCTCCAAGCATACAATACAGATGTACTGTATAATTTATATTCTGATGCCCTAAACTGTGAAACTCTGCAGTCGAATAACCATTAACCCAAATGGATTATAAATCAAATGTGATATTATGCGACGCACCCATCTGCCACAGCGAACCGAAGTTAGTAATCTGACCAATGAACCTGCAGTTGGCTGAGATCAGCCTCTCCAACTCATTTGCTTAAACCAAATCTTATTTGCTGGGAGGAAATAAATGATGCTGCCACCTTTCACTCTTTGCAGCATCCTTCTGCATACAAAGCAAACAGTGAAATGTGTACAGCTAATTCTTAATAAGATCTCAGCTTTTGTTACACACTCAAAAAGGCATGTACTTTTGGAAATCACAAAGAGTAGGTCTACATATCTTTAGGCCATAGTAGGTGAATTGAGACACAACGTGAGCCTGGCACCGCAGCGAGTCAAAGCTGACAGTCCAGGATTGAACCAGAATGAACTCAGCTGAAAGTGACTGTTAGATTTATGACATTTCAGAAGTTCAGCAGAACAGAAAAGCTCTACAGCTCAAATTATTGCCAATTCATATTAAAACGTATGAGAACCTGTATGGAGAGAAAAAAATATATACGTAACAGTCAAAAGTTCCACATTGATTATGATGATGCTGACGATGATGATGATGATGACTAGAATTATTGTTGTTGTCGTTACATATATTTGTAGTAGCAGAAGTAGAAGTAGAAGTAGTGGCACATATAGCTATAATGCAGTGCATTGCTGTAATTCAAAAGTATCCTCAATAATTAATTAAAGGAATAGTTCACAAAAAATTTAAATGACAGCCATAATTTATATATTCATTCATTCATTTTCTTGTCGGCTTTGTCCCTTGCGGGGTCGCCACAGCGGAATGAACCGCCAACTTATCCAGCACGATTTTACGCAGCGGATGCCCTTCCAGCCGCAACCCATCTCTGGGAACCTCCACACACACATTCACACTCATACACTATGGACAATTTAGCTTACCCAATTCACCTGTACTGCATGTCTTTGGACTGTGGGGGAAACCGGAGCACCCGGAGGAAACCCACGCGAACGCAGGGAGAACATGCAAACTCCACACAGAAACGCCAACTGACCCAGCCCAGCCGAGGTTCGAACCTGCGACCCAGCGACGTTCTTGCTGTGAGGCAACAGCACTACCTACTGCGCCACTGCGTTGCCAGCCATAATTTAGTTTTTTTTTTTTTTTTTCTAATGAACCCACAAAATAATTTATTTTGATGTTAACACTGACATCCATAGTAGAGAAAAAGGATATATGTCATTATATATGATTACAGGTTTCTAACATTCTTCAGTATATAATGTTCATCAGAACAAAAACAATCAATGAATGAATGAATAATTTTAAATATTTTATTTTTAAGTGAAGTTTCACAAACTACTTTCGAGAGGAGCACGTGATATGATTGATCGCGGCTGGTCTCCCATCCAGAATCATTAGTAAGCCAATCAGATTAATCCAAACTCACAATAAGTAGCATCTAAAACTACTCCATTACCTTTGTTTTCCGAAGAATCCCCCCATTCACTACATTTTCCCCCTTTCCTCTTTTACCAGGGGGAGCTCTCGAGCAGGGTCATGCAGAGACCTTTTAAGGGGCAGGGGCTCAAGTGGAAAAAAGGGCACTTTTTATTAAATAATAATAATAATTGTACTTTAATAAATAAAATATAATAAAGGAGATTTCATCCTAAATTCACCATATACTCACCCTTGAAAGGATAGTTCATCAAAACTGAAAATTCTGTCACCATTTACTCAACTTTTACTTGTTCCAAGCCTATTTGACTTTTTTTCTTTTGTCGAACACACAAAATAATATTTTGAAGAATGCAGGAAACCTGTAACCATTGACTTTCATGGTATTTGTTTTTAAAACCAAGATATACATAAAATTTATTTTTTTAATGTCTGACAGGGAAAGCTGCCCTTAAAAGAACACGCATTAACTTATGCATATATTGTATTATTATCTATATTTAAAAAATAATAATTATCCACAGGAATAATGCTCTCGAGAACTACCTGATCTCGAACCCCCTTATATGCTTTTTGACCAGGCAGGAGCCCTGGGCTCAATTATCTCAGAACTCAGGGTTCTTTCCCAGGACAGCAAGCCAAAATTGCAAATGTTATCAAGCAATATACAAGCGTAAACAAAATAAATAAAAATAAAAATATCCCTTTAAATAATTAATTTATATATATATATATATATATTTTTTTTTTTCTGTGTGGAGTTTGCATCTCTAAATTGTTCGTAGTGTATGTGTGTGAATGAGTGTGTATGGATGTTTCCCAGTGATGGGTTGCAGCTGTAAGGGCATTCGCTGCTGGATAAGTTGGCGGTTCATTCCGCTGTGGGACCCCAGGTTAATAAAGGGACCAAGCCAAAAAGAAAATGAATGAATGAATATATATACAAAATTATATATATATATATATAATTTTTTCAGCACATTTCTAAACATAAAAGTTTTAATAACTCATCTCAAATAACAGATTTATTTTATCTTTGCCATGATGACAGTAAATATCATTTTACTATATATTTTTCAAGACACTTCTATACAGATTAAAGTGACATTTAAAGGCTTAACTAGGTTAATTACGTTAACTAGGCAGGTTAGGGTAATTAGGCAAGTTATTGTATAATGATGGTTTGTTCTGTAGACAGACGAAAAAATATTAGCTAAAAGGGGCTAATAATTTTGACCTTAAAATGGTTTTTAAAAAATTTAAAACTGCTTTTATTCTAGTCGAAATAAAACAAACAATGCTTTCTCCAGAAGAAAAAATATTATCAAACATACTATGAAAATGTCCTTGCTCTGTTAAACATCATTTGGAAAGATTTAAAAAAGAAAAAAAAAGTTAAAAGGGGGGCTAATAATTCTGACTTCAACTATATATATATATATATATATATTCATTTATTCATTCGATTTCTTTTCGGCTTGGTCCCTTTATTAATCAGGGGTCGCCACAGCGGAATGAACCGCTGTGTGTGTGTATATATATATATATATATATATATATA
>LR812519.1:6559752-6617252 GCA_903798195.1 Danio kyathit
AAAAAAAAAATCAAAGGGGGTTCAATAATTCTGATTGCAACTGTAGCTGACAGAAGTGCCACCCAGTGTGGTTTTCTGCTGCTGTAGCCCATCCGCCTCAAGGTTGAATGTGTTGTGCATTCAGAGATGCTCTTCTGCATACCTCAGTTGTATCGAGTTGTAGTTACTGTTGCCTTTCTATCAGATGGAACCAGGCTGGCTTTTCTCCTCTGACCTCTGGCATTTGCGCCCACAGAACTGCCGCTCACTGGATATTTTCTCTTTTTCTGCCAATTCTCTGTAAACCCTAGAGACGGTCGTGCATGAAAATCCCAGTAGATCAGCAGTTTCTGAAATACTCAGACCAGCCCGTCTGGCACCAACAACCCTGCCACGTTCACTTAAATCACCTTTCTTCCCCATTTTGATGATCGGTTTTGAACTGCAGCAGATCGTCTTGACCATGCGACTGCAATATGATTAGTTGATTGGAAATTTGCGTTAAGAAGCAGTTAGACAGGTGTACCTAACAAAGTGGCCGGTGAGCAAGGCTTAATTTGTGCCGGAACACGCCAGATCCGGATCCGGCACCTCTGAAATCTGATCCGGCACCTCATTTTACCGATCCCCCTCCTCAACCGCCCTCCCCGTCCGCTGTTCACTTTCACTTTCTTTCGCGATTCCTCAACCCTCTTCGCTTTTGTCTGCATCCCAACCCCCCCCCCCCCCCCCCCCCCCCCGCCCCCCACCCCCCGCTCTCCATGCGACACCTCTCCATCCTAGGGTAACATGCCGTATCCGTTACCCCGATCTGTTCCGGGACCTCGCAATTCACAAATTAAGCACTGCCGGTGAGTATATATTATTACAAACTTCAGAGATGTTAAATCAATAAAGAAAAGTGAAAACAAATTGAGTTTTTAATTCTGGAATCTGTTATGCCGTTTTAAATGTACAGTTCATTTTCCATATTACAGCAGCCAACATTGTATAGCAGAATCACTGTATTTCCACTGTACTTCTATGTTTATTGTAACCCAAACGTTGTGTTTTCATCTGCTAGACACATAGCCTTAGAGATGGGATCATTTCAGGACAGTAAACAGCAGTCCAGCCAATAATAACTCAAAACCCCACAGCAAACAAACCCAGTCTTGGATGCACAGCCAACATTTCAACACTGCCAGTGAGTTACATTTGAGAAACACTCACATGTAATTCAGGCCATTCAGTTTGGTGCAGTCGGCAGTGTGGAAATCCTTTAAAGGGGACCTATTATGGAAAAATGACTTTTACAAGGGGTTTAAACACAGTTGTCTGGCAACAGTCTGTGAATATAACCAGCTTCTAATGGTAAAAATGTATTAATTAAAATTTTTAATAATCACACTTGATAAAAACAGTTCACAAAAACACTTTGATTGACATTCTCCCTTTGTACGTGTCATCAGAGGGGAAAAGCCCCACCCATTATGCCCCATTCACACGGGGCGTCAGCTTCAACGCTTCCCATTCACTTTCTAATGGGTGACGTCAGGCGTTGCCGAACTGCATTGTGGATCTGTCGGCGCCGCTTCAGAGGCGTTGCTCGCTGCAGAAGTTGGGACATGCTCAACTTTTCAAGCGCGACGGAAGCGTCAGCCAATCAGATCGCTGTATGCAAATACACCAGCTCCAACAGTGGCCTATTGCTGACTAATTTCATTGGCTGACGCTGCTATGACGATCGCGTCAGCCCCAACTTCAGACACGCCCTCGGTCAAGCGTTGAAGCTGAAGCCTCGTGTGAATGGGGCGTTAGTGACGATCATTACCATAAACAGCCCTGAGTGAGAAGCAGCCATCCATCCTTAGAGTTTCGAATCTGCCACTTTGCTGACACATAGACATTTGTAGCTCCGCCCTCTCATTTGAATTTAAAGTGACAGTCACCAAAATGGCCAACCCAGGCTCATTCTGAAAACTTAGTCCCGTGGACGTTTCTGGAGACCGCAAATTATGTAGCAAGAGGTACGTATGGCTGCATTAAATTTTTTTAAACGAACGCTACGGGGCGGTATGACGCCGTTCCTTTTGGCGCTTACCGGCTGACCGCTTACCTCCGTGTGGAGGCCTTTACCACCACAACCAGTTTGTCCCGTTTGCTCGTCGTGTACGTCGGCGGACTTGAGATGCAGAGAGGAGTTGACCACAACGACAACGACCGGGTTCGAGTCCGGGGAAGAGCGGTTCTAGAAATCAGGTTAGACAAAAACAGAATCCAAAAAAATAAAATAAATGAGTGAACAACAGGGTGAGAATGTGGTAAAATCCGAAAACGTGGTAAAAATCAGACGAGGGCTTTTCTTTTTCTGGACGGCTTTTGTAAACAGTTGGTTGGGTTTAGGGAAGTATGTGGGTGGGTGGGTCAATTGGTAAAATTGGTTGGGTTTAGGGAAGGAGGAGGGTGGGTCATTCGATTGGCCGGTCGCCCAGTCAATCATTCAGTCAGACAGACTGTAGGTCGACAGCGGCCTCTGGTGGGTTTACACGAGAACATCGCGGGCGCGAACGGCACTCGCGAGAGACATTTGATATAGGAAAAAGCACACACAGCGGCCTCTCGCAAATTCGCGAAAACAAAAACTGCAAAAAATACGTACCTCCCGGGACATATATCGTGGTCTCCAGAAACGTCCACGGGACTACGTTTTCAGAAAGAGCCTGGGTTGGAAATGGCACAATTTGGAAGAAAGTCTAAAAGGGGATATTTCATAGAGTTATAAACTAGTATTTGTATGTTATAACGAGCCGAAACTTCACATACACACATTAGGCTTGTCAGAGACTTATTTAACATCTTGTAAAAAGCAGCATAATAGGTCTCCTTTAAGATTCTGGTGGGGAGTGTGACATGCTTTTGTCAGGCTGTGAGTTCTCCTGGTGTCTGAATGCTGAAATCAAACGTATGAATCAAAGCGGTCGGGGGTTCGGGAAGACGGATGGCCTTCACTGAAGTTGCTTTTCATCACCTGTCCTGCACTAACCCGGACGGGGAAAGGTCAACCTAATTATGAGGAGATGTGTGCCTTTTTATGGTCCTGTATCAGAATAATGAAGAAACGGAGCTTAAACTGAGGAGACACAATCTCTCTTACAAAAGAGACACAAAAGAGACATTGAGTTGCATCCATAGAGAGCATGTTAAAGCAGCATAAGTACATGATCATATTGTATAACTACATGATGTACATTTCTAACAAACATATGTTATGTAATTATTCTAATTGATTAAAATATGGTTCTAATGCGTTTTTAATTCAAAGGTAAATCTAGAACTGATTCACTAAAAAAATATATATTCTGAAAAACATCTAATCATGTAACATCTAATGTAAAAAAAGCTATCATTTAGTCTAAAATTACAATGAAAACAAAGCTAACTCATAATAATATTAATGTGACTAAAATAAAGTAGAATGAAATATTAAAGTAATATTAAAATGTAATGTTATTTTTACTGAATCAAATACATGACATTTATTATATAAGCGTTATTAATTTATATAAAATTATAAAACACTAGAACTAAAATAAAAATAAATTATATCATGTAAATTAAATTAATAAATTAATGAATAAATATAAACATTAACATTTAACAAAATGAAATTCATAAATATGACATTATAAACAAATAATATAATAGCATGAGTGAATAAAACTACAGCTGAAATAAATAAAAATAAAACAAAATCTGACAATAAAATCTAAAAAAAAACTGAAACATAATTTAAGATGTCATTAAATATAATATAATATAATATAATATAATATAATATAATATAATATAATATAATATAATATAATATAATATAATATAATATATTAATTATTATTTATTATATAATAATAATAATAATAATAATAATAATAATAATAATATAATAATATAAGTGCAGCATGGTGGCGCAGTGGTTAGCACTGTCACCTCACAGCAAGAAGGCTGCTGGTTTGACTCCCGGCTAGGCCAGTTGGCATTTCTGTGTGGAGTTTGCACATTCTTCTCATGTTGGCGTGGGTTTGCTCCGGGTGCTCCTGTTTCCCTCACAAGTCCTAGGTGAAATGGATGAACTAAATTGCCTATAGTGTATGAGTGTGCGTGTGAATGAGTGTGTATGAGTGTTTCCCAGTATCGGGTTGCGGCTGGAAGGGCATCCGCTGCGTAAAACATATGCCGGAATAATTGGCGATTCATTCCGATGTGGCGACCTCAACCAATTGGCAATCCCCACCAATTCCCAATATGTCTGTCCCTTTGCTAGTAAATGACCAGCACTTACTGTAGTATGAACGGAGCTAATAGCAAAGCCCCTTTAAAGCCATCTTTGAAATGTCTCTCTGGCAGTATGCTCGGGCATTCTGTCAGAATGGGATACATCAAATACTCCAAAACAGTTTGCCAAACCTACAATCACATTACATATTTGAAATCACCAATAAAATTAAACAATAACCGTCTTATAAGTTTTGTTTTTTAAACGTTTGAATCAAACAAAATCTGCATTTTTTCAGGTTGCCCAAGCTAATGCGCACTTGAAAGGAACGAGATCACGACACCAACCTCGTTTAAGGCCGTGTACTACATTATCATTCTTTAAATAATGTTTCATCTGATCGCGCTGGACTTCTGAAGTAATTCATAATTTGGTCTTGATGGAGAATCTCTTCCAAAAATGACAGAGACGCGTTCGTTTCATACACATAACAAAATCCAAAAACTTTTGTTTTCAAGTGTAGTGGGTTCATTTAAAGAGCCCCTATTATGAGTTTTTAAAAATGACCTTCCATGTAGTGTGTAACACAGCTCTAAATGAAGTGAAATATCCAGCTAAGGCTTAAATCTGAAAGTGCACAGTGTTTAAAACTATTGATTCATTTATAAAAGAGTCGACTCATAGTGCTTCAAATGAATCGTCTTGATAACAAGTCTTTAGCCGTTTCAGCGTGACGTCGATACGAAAATTAAGCCCTGCCCAATTGCTGTGCGCGCAAACCCGGGAAAATTGAAACCTGCGGCCCCGCCCACAAACAATGTAGCAGATCCCGGTTGAATCAAGTCATAAAGATACCGTGCTCAGCTGGATATTATTGGAAGTGTGAGGGAAAGTTAGTGTTATTTTCTCTACCCAAAGATGAAACTGTGAAGAGTCAGTGGTTGAGGTTTATTTCTGCAAAAATACCTCAGCGTTATCGCCCAGCCTTGTGCTGTTACCGTCATTTTTCTGATGAGTGCTTCTGAAATCTACATGCTTACAACAGGGGATTCGTCGGCCTTTTGTTAAAGGGCACCTATTTTACCCCTTTTTTAAGATGTAATATTAATATTATGGTTCTTCTGTGTGTGCCAGTTTAGGTTCAGTTCAAAACACAATTCAGATTTTTTTTATTATAATGTGTTAAAAAGTGCCATTTTGGGGGCGTGTACACAGTTTGTCGTTTGAAGGGCGTGTTGCACATGAAAATTATTTTCGACTTCCCGCCCAACTTAACAAGGGGGCGGAGCCAAGAGCTCCTCTGCTTTGTGTATGGCTACAGACAGGCAGACAGAGAGAAGCAACATGAGTGAGAGGACCAGCATTCAGCTGTACATGTACGACTCGGACACAGACCAAGCAGAGACTACTAAATCATTTGTGTCTTTGTATAGTTTTACAGCCAACTGTGTGCTAGTTTAAAGCTCCGAGCTTGTAGTCTACACCGAGACTAATAACCAAGCACACTGAATTAAGTTTGACTGAAGGGCATCACACACCGGATGCACCGCGACGCAGCGCGCACATGACAGTTGAAAGTATCCCACACTTGCGGTGCCGGTGTGTGTCACCTGATAGAAACTTATGTTTAGATTTCAGAAATGGATGCCGCTGCGTGGCGCGACGGTGCTTGTCGCCGAGCGGCGCTTCTGGTGTACGACCTGCTTGAGGCTATAACAAAAGGTCGTCGTACACCGGATGCGCCGCTCAGAGCCACGAAACGGCACACCAGACGCACACATTCGCATGTTATTTAAAATGAAACTATTCAGATAACGCTCTGTGGCACGGCAGAAATATGAAGTGTCCTGAGCAGGGCCAGCGCAACCATAGAGGCGACCTAGGCGGCAGAATAGTGAGCGAACCCCCCGGTCCTCACTTTCATCCGCTACACCCTCCCGGTCCTCACTTTCATCTGCGACACCGCGAAACTGCGTCGTTAGTTCATTATTTCCAATGTAGCGACGCACACGTGAGGCAACGCGCTCGCACTTTCCAGCTGCACCTAGTTAAGATGACAGGGAGCTTCTGTGATCGAGGAAAATGCAAACCGCTGAAGTTTAAGGAAGACGCAATGAAAAGTACACGTGCATGCAAACCCACCAAAACTCACAAACACTGGCGGTGAGGAGAGCGATAACCTGGTGAATGTTGAGCCCAATGAGCCTTACATGATCTAAAAAAAGAGCAATGGTGTTTTTTTAGTGATTTCGCTTTAACTCACACGCTGAAAATGGCGAACGTGAAAAAACATACTGAGTAGGGTACTAGATGGGTCTGAAATACGGGAAAAGTGTTGGCAGGTATGCTCACACATACACTCTGACTACTTCAATATTGTTGATAAGCCATGCTGGGCATTTCACTCGGTCTCATGCTGAATGCAGTCAACCAATCGCAACAGGCGGTCATTGGTCAAATTGGCGCAGATTAGCTTCGTGCTCAGGAGAGGTTTGGGAACAAAAGAATCACTGAACGATTCATATGGGAGTCGCTGGAATAATTAGGTAAACATAAATGCATATTATAAGACCATGAAAGTTTTTTTTGACCTTGCATGCATATCAGCATGATGTTGGAGACCCCCAAAACCAAAATATGACCCTCTTTAATGTATAATAGGAGCTCTTTAAAAGTACAGATTTCAAACAGTATGTGGATATGTGTCTTTTGTCTGTGAAGCAAGTATTCGCTGAGATTTACTGACCACAGAAACTGTCGTAAAAGCACACGTCTGCTCCGAGCTTCTTCACCAGAGATACATCAGTCTATAGCCGGGGGTGTCCAAACTCGGTCCTGGACAGCCAGTGCCATGCAAAGTTTAGCTACAACTTCCTTCAACACACCTCCCTGGAAGTGTCTAGTATACCCAAAAAGAGCTTGATTAGCTGGTTCAGATCAAGTGTGCCACACCTGCTTTTGAGTGAAGGTCTCGGCTGTTAGATCGCCCCCTGGGGGCTGGCTGCAGTACAAGTCATAAAGCCCACCTCCTCTGTGTTAATGAACGAGACTTGAGCCCAAATAAAAAAATAAAGTACACTTGCAATAAAATGTTCGGAAAGATGGTTCTGGTCAGTTAAGGCACTGGTTATCAGCTGATACAAGTGCAGATCTTCATTTTTTGTAGAGAGTATGTTTTTAGCAGTAATTTAATGCTGGGCGTGTCATCGTGATTGACAGCTGTGATTGACAGTTTCTCAAAGCAGACGTCGGAACTTCGGCAGGAGACTGAAGTGTTATTATTCCATTTCTGTGTTATTTTACCATGATAAAATGAGTTCAGCAGTAAACTATACTTTCTGACCTACAGGATCTGATGGAACACTGTTTATTCGGTTTAATTGGATGCCTCTGGACTCACTGCCCGATTCCCACGACTAATGTGGGCTGTGGCCCGGAGCTGGCGCGATTAAATGTTCATTATATAAAACCTCAACTTTGTTAACGTTATTACAACCATCTGTGTTGATATGACAGCAAACGTGTAGGCACTGCGTTTATCCTTTGGATAAAATTCAAACAGCATGCATATCCTATATCACAAATAATCAAACAAAGGACAACAAATAAATAAATAAATGTTTATTGATTGCACACGTATTAAACAAATAATAATAACATTTAATTTTGTAATTCTCTTTATGGGTCTGAAATATTAATTAGCTTATATTTGAACTTGATTTGCAGGACGTCTCTGCATTTTGAGTCCGGCATGTTGTTGAGTTAATCTACTGAATGTGCTGCTATAAAATATTAATGTTCTAGAAACAGAATTTTATATAACAAATAGAGCTGTAAATGATATAAATTATTTATATACACCATTTATCTTTGGCTTTTTATTTGAAAACACCTAATAAACATTTAAATAAATGTAAATGTAAATGGAGCCAGAGGCGGAGCCGCGGAATCAAGCTTCCAACCAAATGCTTGTACGTTAAATCAACCACACCCCCCGAACGTCCCACTTGACCGCCAGTATCTGCACTAAAACAACGGCTCGCTAATGTAAATATAAGCACCTACATTTAAAAACACGTAATAATATACGATTTCAAAACAGTGTGATGTAAGCTGTTATAATTTAATAAAAGCAATACATGTTGGACTGCAGAAAAAAACAATCTTTCATAAATTCCTTTGCCAGATATAATTAAGGCATCGAATAAACCAAATAAAAACGGAGGCAAAAAATAATAAACAATATACAAGCGATGTTGCAGCAGCTGATAGATCTCATGTATTAATACTGCGAAGTTTTTTGTACAAACTGAGAAGGATTATTTTATATAGTGCAGGGACGGGATGTGTACATATCCTCTTGATATTTAGAAATCTTGCTGTGTTTATCTTTTAAACGCACCATTTTTCCCGCATGGTAAATCGTTCTCTATGGTGTGTATATTTTGGGTCCTGTCGATTGCTAATTAAAAATAAAAACATTTCTAAAAATGTATGTGTTGTTTATATGTTATTGTTCATATTTTACGAGGGTTATTTCTACCCCTGTGAAGATAAAAAATACCAACAATCCTGTTATAAGAGAAATATTTAGACATAAGTCTAACTCAGGCTAGAGTGTATGAAAGATTGTTTATTTCTGCAGTCCAACATGTATTGCTTTTATTAAATTATAACAGCTTGCATCACACTGTTTTTAAATCGTATATTATTACATGTTTTTAAATGTAGGTGCTTATATTTACATTAGCGAGCCGTTGTTTTAGTGCAGATACTGGCGGTCAAGTGGGACGTTCGGGGGGTGTGGTTGATTTAACGTACAAGCATTTGGTTGGAAGCTTGATTCCGCGGCTCCGCCTCTGGCTCGATCAGGCAGTCCTTCTGCGCATACCCAGGCTCCAATTTCAGCAGTCTTTTGCAACAGTTTGTGCCCGTCACAAGGCGTTTTTCCTTTACAGCATTCAATGAGAAATGGCGCTGTTGCATCATCCATATTTTATACAGTCATTGTTTCAGATGTGTTCAATTGGGGTTGGAACTAAAACATGCAGGACACCAGCCCTCTAGGACTGAGTTTGGACACCCCTGGTTTACTGTGATCAAGGATTGGCTCCTGTACTAGTACGCGGGTCTTCATTCGCCATATTGACAGTTACATATTTCCCCATTTAATACAAGTGAGTGTGTATTCTAGGAGTCTTTGCCGCAAGCCACATCTAAAATTACAACTAATAAGCATCAAGGATTCATCCCAACTTTACCAGGACAAAGTTTATCAGACATCCTGCTAAAACCGTGATTAAAGAGCGCCTCCTCTACGCCTGTGCTAAAACACAGATCCGCCATCTCTGCTTCCCCGAGACCGAAGCTCCAGCTGTTCACTGTTCTCCTCCACATCTGTCTGCTGAATTAAGTAGCACCATGATAGCCCAAGACAATGTTTGCTAACTGTGTTATCCAAGGACGAGCATCTGGCCGCGGCAAAGCAGCGTATCTTAAAGAGTGGATATAATCATTGATGTTGGGCTGTTGACAAACTCTATCAGCAACTTTGGTCAATCTCCACCAGCTGTCGGCGGATTATAATGCTAATGAAAAGTGTCAGTACTATTGGTGGAGGATTGAGTTTTGTTAGTGTGTGAATAATGCATTCTCTGATGCACGCCGTACACATTTAGTGATGTAAATACATTTGAAGCAAACGTAATGCTGAATATTGGAGGTTTTAGAAAGACCACATAAAGGTATACACAGACACATGTAAGTAAAGCACAAGTACACACTCATACACACACATTATGGCTGCACAATATATCCCAAAATTGTCTGTATCCCAATAATAATAATATTCATATCGCAGACGTGTGTGATAAATGACATTTATTGTATGCACTGGTTGTTTATCTAAGTTTGGCCAATCAGATGGGGTCTTACTATATTTATCCCCGTCTTCCCAGTCATTGCTGTTCTGCTATTGGCTAAAAATAAGCCCTAATGGGCGGAGTTAACCCAAGGGAGGAAAATAAAAACAGCCAATCAGAGACAGAATACACGCACACACAAACACAACAACGCAAACGCAGATACACACAAAAACCTGAACACACACGCATACACACAAACCTACACATGCACATACAAACCTACACACACACAAACACACACAAGCATGTACACACTCTCACACACAAACCTATGCATGCACACACACAAGCACACACTCATATACGCGCACACAAAAATCACACACACAGACAGACACACACACAAAATCCGCACCGACAGACACATACACAACCACATCAACACAGTCACAATACATGCATGCATGCATGCACACACATGACCACAACACACACACACACACTCACACAAGCATAAACACACACAAACATAAACACACACACAAAAACACAAACCTATACACACACACACACAACCACAACACAATCACACACACATACAAACGCATCAACACAATCACAATACATGCACACACACACACACACACACACACACACACACACACACACACACACACACACACACACACACACACACACACAAAACAACTACAGCAATCCAATCGCACACACACATACACAAACCTGCACACGCACACAACCACGGACAGACACGCACAAACATATACACACACAAACACACACACACAAACATAAACGCACACACACACACACAAAACCTATACAAGAAAACACACACACAAACCTATACACACACAAACACACCTCCACGCGCACACACACTCACATGCACAAACATACACACATACACAAATGCAACCACAGCAACACAAATGTACACTTACACACACACACTAATCAGGTGCTCATTTCCCTATAAATCTTTCCCAGGATGCCTGAGCTTGTGGGTTCAAGCACGTCTGTCTCACTAAATGGGTTGGGAATTGGGAAACTGGAGCCAAATTGTGAGGAATCAGGTAGAAAGGCTCTTCAATGTCAGAGTGAGCTAGATGAGGCCTGGCACGGGGATTGACCTTGTCGTCAGCTTCGTTTTGACAAGGTAAGAAGGCGAGATTGTGGTCAGAGTCCATCATCTTTGGCCTGTCAGGCGCTCTGCTCTTTTGTCTTTTGATTTTTTTTTTACTTTATTAATGGAACTTTTAGTGAACACATAACACTCAATATTACGGAAGTCCTAAGAGGCCATGCATTAAAATATTTTTTCTCTCTTGTTATGTCGTGATCACGACTTAATTATCTCGTGATCTCGACATAACAACTCGTTTTCTCATGATCTCGACATAACAAAAAGTTGTTATGTCATGATCACAACTTAATAAAGTTGTTATGTCGTGATCACGACTTTTTTTTTGCTTTTATTTATTTATGTATTACTTATTATTATTATTCATTTATTCATTCATTTTCTTGTCGGCTTTGTCCCTTGCGGGGTCGCCACAGCGGAATGAACCGCCAACTTATCCAGCACGATTTTACGCAGCGGATGCCCTTCCAGTCGCAACCCATCTCTGGGAACTTCCACACACACATTCACACTCATACACTATGGACAATTTAGCTTTCCCAATTCACCTGTACTGCATGTCTTTGGACTGTGGGGGAAACCGGAGCACCCGGAGGAAACCCACGCGAACCCAGGGAGAACATGCAAACTCCACACAGAAACGCCAACTGACCCAGCCCAGCCGAGGTTCGAACCTGCGACCCAGCGACGTTCTTGCTGTGAGGCAACAGCACTACCTACTGCGCCACTGGGTTGCCCCTATTATTATTATTATTATTATTATTATTATTATTATTATTATTATTATTATTATTATTATTATTATTATTATTATCTCGCAAATGTCTGGCCAGAGAGTCTACACCGGCCCTGCGAACAGGGAGAGAATAGCCCAACTGCAGACACGCATTTGTGCAACACATTAAAGGCGTTCAGAACAGCCATAATATGAGAGCAAACGCTCGTGCTCATGATTAATGTACATTTATGATTATATTCATGTATTTGATTATATACCATTATTTACAATAATATTCCCTCAACTGTTACCATTTTAAGGCAACTCTATATGGCGCAAAATAAGTTGCTGCATTCATGAATTAAATGATGAAGAATGATGAAGATCCTGCACTTGCTTTGATCCTTTCCGCAAATTATTTACAACTTTAAAAATGCGCCATAGAGTTGCTTTAAAATGGTAACAGTTAATGCAAATTATTGTAAATAATGATCATATACATGAACATAATCATGAATGTACATTAATCAGGAGCACGAGCGTTTGCTCTCATTTTATGGCTGTTCTGAACACCTTTAATGTAAATGCGCGTCTGCAGTTATTCTCTCCCTGTTCGCAAGGCCGGTGTCCTGACATTTGCCAGATATTAATACTAATACTACTACTATACTACTACTACTACTAATAATAATTAATACATAAATAAATCAATTAAAGCAAAAAAAATAAGTCGTGATCACAACATAACAAGTTTTTGGCAATTGGTCAAATATTTGTACGCCTGTTATAAATAATAATTAGCCTACTGATAAGATATATAACAAGGTGAAGTGCTCAATAATCCTAATATTATTTTGTAGTGTGTGCTGTGCCACGGTTTTTATATGTGCACATGTTTAAGATTTGAGGTAATAACATCGCCATTATGGTCAAAGAAATCGAAACATTGTTTTCACCCCAACGCAATTTAATAGGGCACTATAAAGGCTAAAGAACTAATTCTTATATTTGCTTTTTTGCAGCCTAGGGCTATACATCTCACCATGTATATTTTCTAAAACAGACAGTATAGTGTAAAAGCATGTTTATTACTAAGAAAACTAAAACAAAATTATATTTTAATTGAACACATCACATCACATAAGGTACACATACAGAACCGTCTATCTAGTATTGTGAAAAGGCAAAGCTGAAAATCTGTGGTTAAAGCGCCACCCAGCGGTCAAAAGCTGCTGGCGCACGAAATACCGCTGCCCCAGCGGTATGAACGGCGGCAAAGGGACCAAATTGAAGTAGTAACATCTGTATGTCGAGGTCACGAGAAAAAATAAGTCGTGATCACGAGAAAACAACTTTTTTTTTATGTCGTGATCACGACAAAACAAGAGAGAAAAATATTTTAATGCATGGCCTCTTAGGACTTCCGTACAATATATACAGCTGAAGTCAGAATTATTAGCCCCCTTTTGATTTTTTTTTTCCTTTTGAATTATTTCCCAATTATGTTTAACAGAGCAAGGACATTTTCACAGTATGTCTGATAATATTTTTTCTTCTGGAGAAAGTCTTATTTGTTGTATTTCGGCTAGAATAAAAGCAGCTTTACATTTTTTAAACACCATTTTAGGGACACAATTATTAGCCCCTTTAAGGTACAGTATATGAAGAGTTCAGATGCAAAACCCTCTAAATCCATCAGACCTCTTTTCTTGCAAATGAGCATTTTCTATCAGGCTCCACTGATTAGGTTCGGAAGTTTCATTTCATAGATAATGATGAGGTTATTAGCTAGTAAAAAAAATACCTTTTTTTCAAAAATGTCGCTTTAGACAACTCTTTGGTTTTTAACAAAGTCGATTTTCTTTTGCGTCAAAACCAGCTAAATCCACTTGTGCTTTTTATGCAAAAACCTCTAAATCCACCTATTAAGACATACAGTGTATTTAATTAAAAATGAAGATGCCATTAGAAATGATTTTACCAAACATAAAACACATTACACAAACCACCTGAAATTTAAAATATATAAATCTTTCAAGTAAGTGGCGGTTCATTCCGCTGTGATAAACCAGGGAAAAAGCAGAAGGAAAATGAATGAATGAAATCTGTCAAGTGCATTAAGCAATAACGTTAAACTGACATTAATTAAATCTTAACAACTTGTTGTCATTTCTGATATTTGGGATTTCGATTTAATGTAAGTAGAGCAATGTAAACATTGTAAACTTGTAAACTAAGCTTGGTAGGCTCAAATAATGTAGTGTAAAAACATTGTGAAGCATCAACATCTGTGCATTGTCCATTAATATTACAAGCTTTTTATTTTTATTTGTCATTCTCATCCAGTTCATCAAACTCCGTCTTTTAAAATCGAAATTGAAAGCAGAATGAAATAGTCTCCTCATAAAAGCCGGCGTATCAGCGCTCTGCTACATTGAAAACACATGATTCGATTCATGCTTCTGATTGGTTCTCGTGATATAGTGGCTTTTGCTATCAAAGGCAAGTGGCGTTTAGGGACTTTTGCATGCAAACTGTTATTTCTGAATGCTCTGATGCTGGGATTTAGATGATTTGAAGCACAAATATTTGTTGATGGTGTAGTACATGCCTAAAGCATTCACTCAATGTCATTAGCTCATTTTTGGCGGAAGTGGCGTTTAGCGGCTTTTACATCTAAACTCTTCATATGTTTTCGATAATCTACAGAACAAACCATCGTTATACAATAACTTGTCTAATTACCCAACCTGCCTAGTTAACTTAATTAACCTAGTTATGCCTTTAATGCCACTTAAATCTGTATAGAAGTGTCTTTTATGTATATACATATATATATATATATATATATATATATATATATATATATATATATATATATATATATATACAGTTGAATTCAGAATTATTCGCCACCCTTTGATTTTTTTTTTTTTTTTCTCTCTTTTAAAATCTTTCCTAAATAATGTTTAACAGAGCAAGGAAATTTTTACAGTATGTCTGATAATATTTTTTTTTTTCTGGAGAAAGTCTTATTTGTATTATTTCCGCTAGAATAAAAGCAGTTTTTAATTTTTATGAACCATTTTGAGGACAAAATTATTAACTGTTCTTAAATTATTCAACTGTCTCCAGAACAAACCATCATTATACAATAACTTTCCTAATTACCCTAACCTGCCTAGTTAACCTAATTAACCTAGTTAAGCCTTTAAATGTCACTTTACGCTGTATAGAAGTGTCTTGAAAAAAATCTAGTAAAATATTATTTACTGTCATCATGGCAAAGATAAAATTCGACATGAGATATTATTAGACATGAGTAGGCCCACACGGAATCTGCGCGCGCAGAATTCCGCAGATTTCTGCAGATTTTTAGCCCATCATTAATTCTGTTTATTTACTTGAGTAAATGTGTGTAAATCTGAATTTATTCAGTTTTTAAATTACACATATTTCACATATTAAGGTTTTAGTTATGAGACTCCCAAAATAATTACGCAGAAATTTGCAGATTTTTACCAAAATTCTCCGCCAAAATTGCAAAAAACATCTGCAGATTCTGTCTGGCCCTACCCATGAGTTATTATAACTATTATGTTTAGAAAGGTGTTGAAAAAATCTTCTCTCCATTAAACAGAAATTGGGGGAAAAAATAAACAAGGGGGCAAATAATTCAGGGGGCTAATAATTCTGACTTCAACTGTGTATATATATATATATAATTTGTGTATGTCCAATCCTTGTAATTTGTTAAAACTGTAAAGTTAACTTATTTAATCAATTTGTGTTGAGACAATATGAATTGTTTGGAAGCCTGCATTATTTACAGTGAGTGTACAACATGCATATACATTAACCAACCACTTTATTAGGTACACCTTACTAGTACCGGGTTGGACCCCCTTTTGCCTTCAGATCTGCTTTAATCCTTCGTGGCATAGATTCAACAAGCTACTGGAAATATTAATCAGAGATTTTGCTCCATATTGACATGATAGCATAACGCAGTTCCTGCAGATTTGTCAGCTGCACATCCATGATGTGAATCTTCAGTTCCACCACATCCCAAAGGTGCTCTATTGGAATGAGATCTGGTGACTGTGGAGGCCATTTGAGTACAGTGAACTCATTGTCATGTTCATGAAACCAGTCTGAGATGATTCACGCTTTATGGCATGGTGCGTTATCCTGCTGGAAGTAGCCATTAGAAGATGAGTACACTGTGGTCATAAAGGGATGGACATGGTCAGCAACAATATTCAGGTAGGCTGTGGTGTTGACACGATGCTCAGTTGGCACTAATGAACCCTAAGTGTGCCAAGAAAATATCCCCCACACCATTACAACACACCACCACCACCAGCCTGAACTGTTGATACAAGGCAGGATGGATCCATGCTTTCATGTTGTCGACGTCAAATTCTGACCCGACCATCCAAATGTCGCAGCAGAAATCAAGACTCATCAGACCAGCAACATTTTTCCAATCTTCTATTGTCAAATTTTGGTGAGTCTATGCGAATTGTAGCCTTAGTTTTCTGTTCTTAGCTGACAGAAGTGGCACCCGGTGTGGTCTTCTGCTGCTGTAGCCCATCTGCCTCAGCATTAAATGCAAATGCGCACATACACACACAAACACGCACACAACTACTCACAAACATTGACTTACACAAACATACACAAACACAAATGTAACCACAGCAACGTAAATGCACACATACACACTCAAATACACGCAGACACACACAAGTACACTCAAACACACACCCACACACACACACACACACAAACATGCACTTACACACAAACACACACACACAAACACACACGTGTACACACATACACACAAATGCAACCACAGCAATGCAAATGCACACATACACACAAAAACACACACACACAAGTACACACAAATACACACATTTACTTAAACACAAACATACACACACACAAACCTATACAGACACACACACACATACACATGCAACCACAACAATGCAAATGCACACATATACACACAAACACGTGCATGCACATACACACACACATACACACACACAAACACACACACACACACTTGATATAGAGTGTGTATTAAATGCTTTATGAATCAAACACACATAATCATCTCTTTTTTCTCCACAACTTAGTTGTCATTCGCAGGGAGTCATTAAAGAGCTACATTTTTAGCTTTAATGAACATGTCGGCATGCTAATGTTCCTGCTCATCAGATACTAACTACTCGTTTCAGGAACAAATCTGCTCCAATACAAGCAACAGTTCATATTCAAGGGATCCTATTATGCTCCCTGTTTTATGCAGTTTTAAATCCATTGCCTTTTCTCCACCATATTTCACATCGTTCCAGCTCCTGTTTTGTTTCACTGAAGCCCCTCCTTCTGAAACATGATATGAGCTCTGATTGGTCAATCAGTTTTGCGAATCATGTTTTGCAAATCACATTACGTGCCCTTTCACACAACCTGCGCAATAAGGAGCAAGATTTGCAGCATTTTGTTGCTATTTTCAGAGCAGCGCAACCCTAGTTTTCCTGTTTTGCGCCATGTTGTTTAAATAGTAAATCCATTTGTGCAACTTTGTAGACTTATGGCTGTGATGGTCTATAAAGGAGGTGTGTTGAGGTACATTGTTGGCGTGTTGCTATTCTGAGAAACTGAAATAGACTGAGCCATTGACCAACTGAAAGCTGCTCTAAAGTTCAGTGCAGAGTGCGTCAGTTATGTGGGTCTTTTTTTTTTTTTTTTTTTTTTTTCTTTTCATCAGCTGTTTGATAAAGTCCCCGGATCGCCGACCTTACGTAGTATAGACCCAGGATAGACCCCATACCCACAGGATGTTCAGCAATACACAAACACAGTTGAAGTCAGAAGTATTAGCCCCCCTGTTTATTTTTTCCCTTAATTTCTGTTTAACAGAGAGAAGATTTTTTTCAACACATTTCTAAACATAATAGTTTTATTAACTCATTTCTAATAACTGATATATTTTATCTTTGCCATGATGACAGTAAATAATATTTGACTAGATATTTTTCAAGACACTTCTATACAGCTTAAAGTGACAATTAAAGGCCTAACTAGGTTAATTAGGTTAACTAGGCATGTTAGGGTAATTAGGCAAGTTATTGTATAATGATGGTTTGTTCTGTAGACTATCGAAAAAAATATAGCTTAAAGGGGCTAATAATTTTGTCCTTAAAATGGTGTTTAAAAATTTCAAAACTGCTTTTATTCTAGCCGAAATAAAACAAAAAAGACTTTCTCCAGAAGAAAAAAATATTATCAGACATACTGTGAAAATTTCTTTGCTCTGTTAAACGTCATTTGCGAAATATTTATAAATAAATAAAACAAAATGTATTAATTAATAAATTATGAACAATATAAAAACTAAATTAATTGTTAAATTAAATAAAATACACAAATGCATGGAAGACATTTTAAAACCAAAACTTTAAAAGCTATTTTAAATGATTAAAACCATATGCATAAGTTAAGATTAAATTACTGTCACTGTTTTATGCTCATTTACCTTTTCAAATTGTATTCGTATAATTATTGCATTCACAGATCCACTACTAAGCAAAAGCGAATAATTTCAGATCAAAGGTTATTGGCTGTTTTCATTTTTAATATCTTTTTTTGCAGAAAAGCTGTCCTGCTTCAGTGGTGTTGAGTGTTTTTCACTTCATCTGGAGCGTGACATTTTCTCTACACCCTGCACCTGTGCTGTGAAAAAAGGAAGACGGCTGACAGGCGAGACAATGATAAACAACATCATTAATTTTCATTAATTTTACAGGTATGCAAAAATGAGCCGCAAATGCCTGCAAAAACATCACTGCGGCGTTTATCTTCATAAGCACTCATTTGTTTTCGTGTTAGAACATCATTTATACCAGACAGCATATCTTTAAAATGCCACAAGTCAAATACGATAAATAAATAAAATAAATAAATAAATAAATAAGATTGACAAGCAATGTATTAAAATAGATGTCATTATAATGTCAACAAAATGTAGGATCAAACCAGTCCTGCTCAACTACCTTAACATATACATATTTCACTGTCTCCTCACAGCAAGAAGATCACTGGTTCGAGTCCTGGCTGGGCTAGTTGGCATTTCTGTGTGAGTTTGCATGTTCTTTCCATGTTCGCGTGGGTTTCTCCGTGTGCTCCGGTTTCCCCTATAGTCCAATATCCATTGGGAGGGTGCTATCGCAAATGGACCTGTCAGATGAATGCCACTCACTTTAACGTTAATTTTGCCAAATCTCTGTGCTTATCACTGGGTGACAAGCTGTTATAATATGCTGAAAGCATTATGTAAATAATATATGTAACATGTAATCAATATATCTTATTTCTAAAACAACAACAAACTCTGTACCGCATCGGATGTCATTCCCTCACTGTAAATGCTAGCGCTCCCCGGTTTTTTTCTGCCACCTCCCTGCGCGCATCCTGAATGTTTACAAACATGGTAATTGGTCTATAGGTGAATTGATTAACTAAATTGGCCGTAGTGTGTGAGTGTGTGTGAATGTGAGAGTGTATGGGTGTTTCCCAGTACTGGGTTGCAACTGGAAGTGCATCCGCATCGTAAAACATATGCTGGAAAAGTTGATGATGTATAGAGGGATTAAGCTGAAGGAAAATGAATGAATGAATGAATGAATGAATGAATGAATGAATGAATGAATGAATGAATGAATGAATGAATGAATGAATGAATGAATTAGTTGAATTTCCCACCCACACCAACACCATCAAATAGCATATGTAAAAATATTTATTAAAAAAAACTTGAGATACATTTGAACTTAAGTGAAAACAAAATAAAAAAATAAATAAATAAATAAACATTGTATCAAAGATACATTTTGAAAAGTCTTATTATTTTACCCATTGTGCAATGTTTGTATTCCTGTGGTTACCTAAAACTATTAAACATTGTTTTTTTTTTTTTTTTTGTTGAATTTGACTAAGCAAAGTCAAAATCAAATATTTTGTGAAGTAAAACACAATAATAAGTCATATTTAAAATATATGTCATATAAAATCCTAACAATACAATTATAAAAAAGCTAAAAACACTTCAATTGATTAAAACAATTAAAAAAATAAATAATTAATGTTAACTGAAATGACACTGAAATGTCATAAAATATAAATACTGGACGAAAATGTAAAATTAAAATGATCAATGTTACATTGGTAACAACAACAGCATAAATTTAATTGCAAATAAGCTTGAAAACTAATCAGCATAGCAAAAATGCATAATTGATTATATAAAATATATTAGTAACAAACAAAACAAATAAATAAATAGGTAAATAAATAAAATAAATAAAGCCTATTCGATGTACCAAAAACTAAAATAATATATAATAAAAATAAATCTACAATAAAATAACAGTACTTAACTACTCCTTTATGGAATTACATAAGATATTGTGTTTAAAAACCAACAAAATGCATAACACAGTTCAGAGATTGCAACGTAATATTCATTTATCTATTTATTAATTTTCATTCTTTTCAAATTCACTTACAGCAGATGGCTTTGGTTGATTATATGGTACATAATTGTAATGCCAGATTGCGAATATGGTAGGACCTCTTTTAAGACCCTTTTGCTGTTTCACTGTCTTGTGACTGATAGCTTCTTGTGGCTAAGCATAGCAAAAACACATAAATACCCAAGAAAAAAAAGAAAAAAAAAAAAGAAAAAAAACATAAATTAAAATAAATAAAAAAATAGATAAATAAAGAAACAGATAAATAAACAAATAGATAAATAAATAAATAGATAAGTAAAGAAATAGATAAATAAATAGATAAATAAAAAGATAAATAAATAAATCGATAAATAAATAAATAAATAATAAAGAAAGAAAAAAAGAAAGAAAGAAAGAAAGAAAGAAAGAAAGAAAGAAAGAAATAAAGAAAGAAAGAAAGAAAGAAAGAAAGAAAGAAAGAAAACTATTCAAAAGTTCCAAATACTAAAATAATATATAATACAAAATAAAACTATAATAACCCGCAGTTAGCTTCTCTACATGAGGTAACATATTTAAACACCATCAAAATGCAATTCAGAAATTGCAATGTAATATTTATTATTATTATTATTATTATTATTATTATTATTATTATTATTATTATTATTATTATTTCACTTACAGCAGACGGCTCTGCTTGTTTATATGGTAAATAACTGTAATGTCAGATTTCAGCTATGATAGGACTTTTATTTCATGACCCTTTTGCTGTTTCTCCATCTTGTGACTGATAGCTTCTTGCGGCTTCCTTGGCCTCTGAAACAACCTCATATACGTCTCCCCCGGTTAGCCAGATTCACCCCGCAGAGCCAGGAAAAGCCCTCCAGGGTCTCACAGGCGTAGTTTAGTGATGTAGGTCAGCGGCAGGGCCCTGGAGACCCCGCTGAGTACAGAAACCCCGGCCTGGCCCTCACATGAATCAACAGAGCTCAGCCTTTTCTTGCCAAAACCAATCTGTCCGGGAATCTGTCTCTCGTTTACGTCCCTGCAGCACTCAAACGCTGAGGGTCTCGCAAGCAAAGACCTCCTTCTTTTGACTAAGTAACTAATGCTACTTTGTTTCTGAAAGTGATGTGAGATGAGGGTCTTTTTTTTATAAAATGAGCAGGGTCGTTCACACAGAATGCGTTTTTTTATTTTTTTTTTTGTGTACTAGTTTTCTTTTGTTTTTCAATGTAAACATGCGATCAGTGGTGGAAAGAGTACTGAAAAATCATACTCAAGTAAAAGTACCATTACTTGGCCAAAAATGTAATGCGAGTAAAAGTATTTGTTGTAAATATTACTCAAAGTATGAGTAAAAAGTAGTCCTTTCAAAAGTACTCAAGAGTAGTGAGTAGTGAGTATAAAGACCCGTGCACACGAGACGTTTTTTGCTTGCGTTTTCGGTCGAGGTTTAACGCCTCGTGACTAAATAAAGGGCGTCAATGTGATCGCGCACACAAACACGCAAAACGCCAGGCGCAAAAGTGTCATTTAAAAAAAAAAAACGCCCCAAAACCTTCTCCACCAATCAGGGGTGCGTTTCCCAAAACCATCGTTAGCCAACTAAGGTCGCAAGTTCCGTCGTTACAAACATAGTGCAAACTGCATCGCAAACTTGAGCACTTAAAATGACACCTCTTGGGGCTGTAGTTAAAAGCATAGTTCCTGGCTGTGTTCTATTCCCACTTATCCCCCCTATGCCCTATTCATTTAGAACATTCTAACACTCAAAGTTGGAATTATTAAAAATAAAAAAGCATTAAGTTAATCTCTCTTAGGTGTAATTTGCTTTCAAAGTATTTTTACAGTTCAGTTTTAGCGATCTTCATGTTTACAATTGTGCTCCCTTCGCAGTGCACTTTGAAAACATTGATATCATTTTGAACACAGCCTCATGGCGAAAGCTATAGGTCAGGCTTCACCAATCTCGTTCCTGGAGGTCCGGTGCCCAGCAGGGTTTAGTTCCAACTTGCCTCAACACACCTGCCTGGGTGTTTCAAGTATACCTAGTAAGACCTTGATTAGCTTTTCAGGTGTGTTTGATTAGGGTTGGAGCTAAAACCTACAGGACACCGGACCTCCAGGAACAAGTTTGGTGATCCCTGCTATAGGTATATTTAAAAGCAGAAATTTTGTTACAGTACGTCTCCAAAGGTTGTGAAAATAAAAAACATAGCATACATTAATTCTTTTATTTTATAGTGGGTTATTTATTAAGTTTCTCTGCTGTATATGACATGGGCCTGTTGGTTGGAACTTTCTGCTGTGGTTTGCATGTGTCAAATTGTATTTTTTTTTTTAAATAAATAAACAATATCCTAAATAATAATAATAATAATAATAATAATAATAATAATAATAATAATAATAATAATAATAATCATCATCATCATCATCATCATTAATATTATTAATAATATTAATATTATTATTAAAGTAAATATATTTATAATAAATCGCCTCATTATTTATTTATTTATATGATTTATATATGATATTAGAACAGTGTTAGCTTTTGTAAGTGATTTTATGTTTTAGAATAGAATATGTAATGTTCAACTTCTCAATAATATTAGTAAAGCAAACATTGGCCCTATATGTGCCATTTACATTTATTTTATTTAATATGGAAAGCGAGTGCATGTTTTTACCAAAACTAATATTGGATTTTATTTTAAATGCGTGTTTGTGTAAAACAATATAATTTGCACAAAGAAATGATGGGGTTGTTCTCTAAAGAAGTTGCTCCACCCCGTTTAGAGCATCATTATGGGCGTTTTACGTTATAACTAACGCGGTTCAAGCGATGGATCTGTGACAGAGAAACTATGGGTTTGGGGAAACACTCGTCACTACATAGTTCTTTTGCCAAACGATGCATCGCACTATGATAGTTCAGCCGCGAGTTATGTCGTTGTTTGGGAAACGCACCCCAGATTGGCACTTTTGTTCACGTGCTCGGAGCTGCTGAAGTTACAGTAAACAGCACTTGGAGGCGCTCAAGCGCAAAACTGTCAATGCCATACCTGTCAACATTGGGATGTAAAAATAAGGGATTTATGCTCATTTAAGAGAAAATTTGTTGTGTTTAAAAGAAAACCCAACAAGATCGACATGGCTAGATGTTGTTGTTATTATTATTATTATTCATTCATTCATTTATTTTATTTTCGGCTTAGTCCGTTTATTAATCTGGGGTCGCCATAGCGGAATGAACCGCCATTACTATTATTATTATCATTATGATGATGATGATGTGTATATGTCTGTTCAAACACGCACCCAAAACCCAGTGTCCACTTGAGCTCAGCATCAAATCGCGTACGTACAGAATCCGCTTGGGAAACAGCGTCTATTGTCACTATGGAGCGCATCAGCTGAAAGTCATGCATCTGTATATGAACTGACTGTTTTGAGGATTGCATAGGGGCAATTGCGCCTGTAATGAAAAGGAAATGAATCGCGCCATTGTTATGTTTATTTCAAAGTGTTTCCATCAGGCTTCCATGCCTAAATAAAATGAAAGCACAGAACTGGTTCACATTTAAGAGCAAGGGCGGCCCCTGGTGGTTCGGCGGTATGGGTTGCATATAGGAAGGATCGGCTCTTCTCAGAAAGATAAAAAATACGGGAGAAATACGGGAAAATACCTTTAAGGGATGACAGCGGGATAGAACTGTAAAATACGGGAAAATCCAGGGAAAAACGGGAGGGTTGACAGGTATGGTCAATGCGAGCGCACATTGAAGAAGATGCCCAGAGGCGATATGAACGTGGAGCTGCTTATTGCACTGGTGAACAATAATCATTTCTTCATCGCTAGAGCTGGAGCTGCTACTTGAACCATCCATAACAACAAGCGTGTCAACTTTGTCTTCTTCTGTGTTACAAGCAGGTGTCAGAAGCTTTAAGTTGTGTAGCGCCATCTAATGTCAAGGAGTGATTTTGCATACTCTTCTGCTCGACGCCTGTGAAAATCACTTGGGTTTGAATCCGGAAAAACGTCTTAAAAAAACGCTGACGATAAACGCAAACGAAAAGCGTCCCAGTGTGTACGAGCCTTTAGGCTGTAAAAACTTGATGCGTTTACATGCGTAACATTCTGTAGTGCATTTAGTGATCTTCCTATATTCGTTTGTTCTTTCCTTCCAGTGTTTGTTTGTTTTGTCCTTTATTCATTCATTTGTTTGTTCGTTTGTTCCTTCGCTCATTTGGTCCTTCATTCCTTCGAGGTATGCTCGAGTGACGTCACTGTCGATGTTAAGGTACCCTCGCTGCGTGTGTTTGGAGCTCTGTCGCGTAGATTCGCAATTTACATTTTTATCATAAAATACTTCCACATTCGCTAAGTTTTTGTCTCTCCTACTTAGGGTGAACAAACCCTTAATACATTTAAACAAACAAATCTACTTTAAAATGTTCTGTCTCTTGAGCTTCTGCTTGTTGTTTGTAGCTTTAGCCTGCTAGCACCGCTAGTCAGCTAAAGCTACCGACTTCTTTCATTCACTAATGTTCTCACTTACTGGCTTTGCTCTTCACCCTGTACAATGTCGCCTATGTGTCTGTCCTTGAGTGCAGGAGAAGCATAGATGGACCTGGGCCCGTTTTTTCAAAAGGTTTAATCCGGATAAAATTGATCCAGATTTAGTAATCCTTTTTTTGTGATTCGTGATCACGTAATCCAGCTTACTTTTTGAGCCAGTTTTTCAAAGCAACATCGAATTGGATCAATCTGATCCGGATAGGAACTTTTCAGGATCACTAAATCTGGATAACCAGTGCTCAATATTTATAACGAGTTTCAAATATTGACGCATTGAATTAAAAAAAAAAGACTTAATGTCAAAAACTCCACAATAATTTCAGACCTTCTCATCTGATGTGGAGAGACCAGCTTGCCTGAGCGTAGCCTTTAGGAGGCGGATCTCAAGTCTGGCCTTGGTTTGGTCAGAGTCAGTTATTTCTCTGCCAGACGAAGCTGTGCTTCTGCCCTTTCAGTCTCTTTTTGCAATTGTTGAACGTGATTTCAAAAATCAGTGATTGCCATTCTTTTTTGGTTATTCTGTAACCATTGCATGCATCACTAATAAATATTCAAAAAACAAAAATATTTTCCATTGTAATGAATATATGTATATATATATATATCAGTTAGTGACAGAATAAAATTTATTGTTTTTGGTCAATTTTGACAGTTGTTTGGGGGATTATTTTATGAGGCCGAACTCTTTCTACTTTGCTGTAGGCCTATACTGAAAGGCTGAATACGTTAAAGCCTACCTAATCACTGTAGCCTGACGGATACAATTAAATACAAAATACAAAACAAATACAATTACAACCTTATGAATAAATAGGCTATCTTGTGAGATACTGCATGATCCAAATATAGTATTATTTGATACATTTGATACATTTTTATGAAATCCCCGCTGAATCCACCCTTCTGATGGGATCAGTTTAATCCAGATTTTTTGGATCAAACTAATGGTTTGATCCGGATCAAAACCAAGATTGGATTACGTGATCTAATCCAATTATGTAATCCGTTTTTTTCTTTTGAAAACCCATTTTCAAGATTTGATCCAGTCCGTTATCCAAAATCCTAGTGGATTACTTTTGAAAAACCGGGCCCTGGAGCTGGAAGCAGTGGAGAGCCAGATACACGATCTGCAGATGAAGCGAGCGCAGCTTCAGGAACAACGGGCCTAGCTTGGTGTGTCCCGTGCTGCGGCTTGCTCATTTGAGGCAAGTGTGCGATACAATCCCAACACTCCGTCTACCTCAACCCCGCGTGTTTCTCTGTCCAGGCCCAGCGCACCGAGGTCGCGGTTCGTCCAGGCGTCGTGCACGCAGACACCCGGCTACCACGGCCCCTGGGTGCAGCCGTGTAAGGTGCTTACCTGGTCCCAGGGCAGAACGTTTCCTCCTCACATACTCAAGATCTCCACGGAGAACCGATTTGCCCCTCTCCGCGAGACGGGTCGCGATGTGGCTATCATCGGTGACTCCATTGTTCGCAATGTCCGCGCTGCTTCCACTACAGGTAACAATGTACACACTCACTGCTTCCCTGGTGCTCGCGTTAAGAATATTTCTGCCCAGGTACCTACTATCCTGAGCGCTGGCGAGAGCATCGGTGCTGTCTTCCTCCACGATTTCAGTCATCATACAGTTGACATCCGTCATTTTATCATCAGTGACAAGCAGTCTATAAACAATCTCTGGGTCATTGTGTGTAAAGATTTTGGGCATCTTATTGGACATTTTTAATGCTGGTTTGCTGCATTTATAAAGCTACCATGTCTTGAGGTTGTTCAGTATGATGCGATTTACTTTTTACTGTATGTGCGATTCGATTGGACAGGAATTGCAGGACTGACTTTTGACAATAACCATAGACAAGAAAGAAATAGTGACTGCAGTTTGAAGTAGTGGAGTAAAAGTACAGCAATACTGTACTAAAAATGTACTCAAGGGAAAGTAAAAGTATACATTTTAACCCTCAGGGGTCTGAGGTGATTTTGGGGCCCATGAGATGTGTTGACATGCCCTGACATTTGTGCTAATTTCAGCTACTTATTACATGGTATTGGTCAACATGTATTTTATTTGTTTTCAGCACAAACTGTGCTACAACAATATGTGACAATTATTGATGTACATGCTTGGGTTTTTTAGGAAAAAAATATTATGCGTGGTTAGTAGGATTTGGAGAAAAAAATGTAGCTGAAATAAGGTCCAAAAAACACACTAAATGTGCCTGAACAAGACTTTTGAGTAACCAGTCACCAGTCTGGCTAGAATATTTACTTCACAATTATGTAAAAACTATTTTATTCTCTCATTCAAAGGAAACATTACAAAGATTTACATTTTGTTAAGTTTGTTTGGCTCATCTCAGGTCCATGCGTGAGTGACAATGGTCATGAATAATTCACATCTGGAGAGACAAAAGACACTCCCCCACTCACCCATCAAGGGCATTGTAAAGCAATGTCTATCTGCAAAAGCTAGCCCAAACTAAATGCTTGTTACATTTTGTTAAAATTTTGTAGGTTGTCATTTTTTTCAATATTTTGCTTGAATTTTATTGTATCATCTTTCAATTTCTGAATATATGTGGTGACTAAAATTTTATTTTAATAAATATATCTGTTTAATAAATCTGTTTTGTTTAAATGCATCAAAACACATTGCCTATATTCACTGAGAAATGGAGGGAAATATTTGAAATGGTATAAAACATGTTTGCAAAACTGTTGTAATAAAAACTTTCTTGTGCATTACTCCAGCATTTAATAACAATTTCTGAATGACTGGCATAATGACAAAACACAAGAATAATCAAAATAATATTTTAAGACATTATATATATATATATATTTTGCCCAAATAGTTGCACCCTTAGTTAACTTTTTCCAAACTTTAACAGGTTCAACTACGGTAAAATAAATAAATATTAAATTAATAATATATACTTTCGTCACGTTCTAGCCAGCGCGCTGTGGGCAGCTTACGTCATTGTTTGTATTAATGGCGGAAGTTGGAAGAGCCGGCGTGATGCGCGCTCTGCTAGGAGAATTGTATGGATTACCTAGCGAGACAACATTTGCTTTCAAAATGAGTTGGAAAGTTCACCTTCCAAGCTTTATGGAGGTATGTCTGTCATGTGTATGTCTCATGTATTCGTGGAGATTCCGCAGTTTTTTCTGACCATAGTTTACAAGGAGCCCGTCTCATGCGGACTATTGTAATAACAAAGCATCGTGGGCGTGGGCGTGGTCGCATTAA
This sequence comes from Danio kyathit, assembly GCA_903798195.1. Classification (NCBI taxonomy): domain Eukaryota; kingdom Metazoa; phylum Chordata; class Actinopteri; order Cypriniformes; family Danionidae; genus Danio; species Danio kyathit. Next base: position 6,588,107 of record LR812519.1, read on the forward strand.
AAATAATGAGTTCAGACAGAGAAACTAGACATAGCGTTGGTTTCATACTGATCACTTTATCAAGCAATATTTGTTTTCAACATGCACTTGCTGCATTTAAAAGTAGACACTTCAAGCGTTCTATAGATATATGGCTCATGTCTGTGTGTTTAGTTTTCGCGGAGTTTCAGTGCATTTTACTGACGCGTTTGTAAAAACAGTTCACGGAGAGAAAGTGCCTTCACTTTTTATTTTCCTTATTTTGCAAAATCACACACTTTTGTTGTTATTGTGAGTGTACCCAAAAAAACTAGACACCTAACAGATTCGATTGATGTATTGCTCATATCTGTACGATCAAAACTGAAAGTGTCATTTAAGTTTTTTCCGGCATTTTCATGTGAAAACACTTCAAAATGCGTATACGCGGGCTTCGACCCCTGGGGGTTAAAAACTACTTAGCAAATTACAACTCCTGAGAAAAACTACTCAATTACAGTCATTTGAGTATTTGTAATTTGGTTAACACTTTAAAATAACTACACACTATGACTCATTTATCAAGCATTAGCATCCAGTGAATTCATTATCTGTTAAGCATCAACTCTACATTAATAAGCGTTAGTAAGCAGTTTATAACTTCAGCTACAAATGCTGCATTATTGACTTACAACCACATTTATAATGTGCTTAATAATTGTCCTTTCATACTTTGTTAATTATTTATTTTTCATTACTAAAATAAGTACTGCATTATTTACAAACCAGTTTTTTAAGCATAGTTTGTTGTTTTTTTTAAAGATCATTGAGGGGTGCGTTTCCCAAACAACGAAGTAACTCGCGGCTGAACTATCATAGTGCGATGCATCGTTTGGCAAAAGAACGATGTAGCGACGAGTGTTTCCCAAAACCCGTAGTTTCTCTGTCGCAGATCCATCGCTTGAACCGCGTTAGTTATAACGTAAAACGCCCATAATGATGCTCTAAACGGGGTGGAGTAACTTCTTTAGAGAACAACCCCATCATTTCTTTGTGCAAATTATATTGTTTTACACAAACAGGCATTTAAAATAAAATCCAATATTAGTTTTGGTTAAAACATGCACTCATTTTCCATATTAATTGAAATATATGTAAATGGCACATATAGGGCCAATGTTTGCTCTACTAATATTATTGAGAAGTTGAACATTACATATTCTATTCTAAAACATAAAATCACTTACAAAAGCTAACACTATTCTAATATCATATATAAATCATATAAATAAATAAACAATGAGGCGATTTATTATAAATATATTTACTTTAATAATAATATTAATGATGATGATTATTATTATTATTTAGGATATTGTTTATTTATTTAAAAAATATATAATTTGACACATGCAAACCACAGCAGAAAGTTCTAACCAACAGACTCATGTCATATACAGTAGAGATATGTAGAGAGTACAGTAGAGAGACTTAATAAATAACCCACTATAAAATAAAAGAATTAACGTATGCTGTTTTTATTTTCACAAGCTTTGGAGACGCAACTTAATTTCTGCTTTTAAATATACCTATAGCTTTCGCCATGAGGCTGTGTTCAAAATGATATCAATGTTTTCAAAGTGCACTGCGAAGGGTGCACAATTGTAAACACGAAGATCGCTAAAACTGAACTGTAAAAATACTTTGAAAGCAAATTAGATCTAAGAGAGATGAACTTAATGCTTTTTTATTATTAATGATTCCAACTTTGAATGTTAGAATGTTCTAAATGAATAGGGCATAGGGGGGGTAAGTGGGATTAGAACACAGCCAAGAACTAAGTTTCTAACTACAGCTCCAGAGGTGTAGTTTCAAGTGCTCAAGTTTGCGACGCAGTTTGCGAATGTTCGTTGGAACGATGGATTTGGGAAACAGCAAATCAACGAACTATGTTTGTAACGACGGAACTTGCGACCTTAGTTGGCTAACAATGGTTTTGGGAAATGCACCCTAGAATGAGTGAGTAAATGATTAATAAAAAATTGAAATTATTATTTATATATCATATTATTCAGGCATAGTAATGGTTACTATGTATGTTAATAAATGCTTTATTAACTCATCTTTATGCAGTTTTGTGACCTAATATAAAGTGAGGACTATTTATGCTTTATAAATGCCTTATAGATGACAGTTAGAGTGTCATAAAACAAATGCTGGATAAGTTGGCGGTTCATTCCGCTGTGGCGACCCCTGATTAATAAAGGGACTAAGCCGTAAATGAATGAATGAATGAGAAAGCAACATCTTACTTTTTTTGCCATAAACATCCGGTAGCAAAAGTCTGTCTCCTCTCCACCAATCAGCTGGTGTGTGGTCTGCGCTCTGGCGCAAAATGGCTGCCGTCGCGTCATCCAGGTGGATGATGCACACTGTTGGTAGATGAGGAGATTCCCCCCAATATGTAAAGCGTTTTGAGTGTCCAGAAAAGTGCTATATAAATGTAAGGAATTATTATTATTAATATTGTTAAAAGCTAGCACAATAAAAGAGCAATGTAGTTTCTACATAGGTATCAGTCAGCACTCATTCACTCACTGTCAATGCCTTCAGAAACTTTTTTTTTTTTTTGTTGAATTCACTGAAATCAAATCAAATACAGATTAGACAGACTTTATGTGTAGTCATAACTCAACAATTAAACTCAGAATCGGTTGTGATAGTTTCACTTTTAAGGTTTCCTTCTAACTACTCTTGAACGTTCAGATCTCATTGCCCCAATCAGGCTCAAAAACATCGATCCACGTTCTTGAAGTGCAGGTACAGCAAGCTGAATTGGACTTTGTGTTCAAGTTGAAGTGCTTGTTTTGTTTTCCAGACAAGTTCAGGGATTGCTCATTGCATTGAGCTGGCTTAAGTATTTTGCTTTGTTTGTGTTATTTCATCCCTTGAGTTTCTGTCTCAGGGTGTCTACACGCTGAAGTTTAAGGTGCTTTAGTTTTGACAGTGATGGTAAGTTGCAAGAAAAGAAAAAAATAGCAGAAAAAGAAGGTTTGTGAAAGTGACACTCGTAAAAAATAAATAAATAAATAAAAATAATTTGATGTTTGATATCTGGGCAGAGTATTGCAGCAAAAAGAAATGTTTTATAAAAAATTAAAAATATTATATTAATAATATATAATGCAGAAATAGTTTTTTTTTCAACACATTTCTTAATATAGTAACTAATTTCTAATAACTGATTTTTTTGCCATGATGACAGCACATAATATTTTTTAAATATATTGAATATTGGATATTTTTCAAGATACTAGTATTCAGCTTAAAGTGACAATTAAAGGTTTATCTAGGTTAATTAGGTAAGTCATTGTTTAACTATGGTTTGTTCTGTAGATAATTGAAAAAAAAAAATGCTTAAAGGGCACCTAGGTTACCCCTTTTTCCAGATTTGTGTCTCCAGAATGTGTCTGTAAAGTTTCAGCTCAAAACACCCATCAAAGTTTTTATTACACCTTTTAAAAATTTCTATTTTCTTGCTCTTAGCAGCAGGTTGCGGTTTTTGTGTTCTGCGCCTTTAAGGCTAGTCCTTCACGCCCACCGTTTCCACGTCCCTGTCAGCATCCCTCAGTCTCCGCCCTCGGCTGTTTCAAACCACAGACAGACATGAAGGAACCAGATCTCACATAACGTTTGTGAGAAATACTACAGTAAGAACTTTAAAAATGAGTATTTGATGCACTTGTTGTGGAGTTGCAACGATGAGTCACACACAGATACACACACACATACAGCGCGTGCGTTTAGCTTTGCACTCTTTTTGCACCCAAATGTGACAGGATACAGGTTAATCTCCACTGCTGTATGGATATCTGTTATGTACAAAATAAACCTGATTTAACATCCACAAACCGGGATTGAAGCGTCTTCTTTTATAATTGTACTGTCGCGCAGCTGTGCTGACGAAGTAAAGCTGAAGTAAATCGCTGTAATTCATTACACACATGCACTGTTTTAGAACATTTTAAACTTGTAAAACTCACTCTTGATCACATTTGATGATGATTGATGATCCAAGCAAACTGAACAGACCTTTTATTTACGGTTGCTTTGCACACGTCCTGTCTTGTTGATATGATTATAAGCGTTACTACGGAGACATGTTAATACGCAGCTGTTAATCAATTTGGTGGGCGGCGGAACCGCACTCCTCCGTCAAGTTGCGGTCGGTTTCAAGACCGCTCCAATTGGTCCACCGTTTTTATGTTGTTAAATTGAAAAAAAAGGACTGGGTGTGTTTATATCAGCCCAATATGACGGTCTATACACTATACCTACACATATGTCTGTCCAAACAGCTTGAAAAGTAGATTTTTCACCATAGGTGCTCTTTAAAGTTTCAAGAAACCCTTGAGTACTTTTTTTTGTTGAGTTTTTTAACAGATGTGTGTGTGTGTTGAGCATCAATTAAGACAATGTTAGCACCTGTTAGCTTTAATTGTGGGGAGTTTTTGTTCATCATTAATGGGGTGGAATCAAAATGGGTGATCTAGTGCTTTCTGCTTGTCCAGTGATAACGTGTCGGTTTCTTATTGTTATTATTCATTCATTTATTCATTCATCACTATTTCTGTAGCGCTTTTACAGTTCTAGTAGATTGAAATTGTGTCAGTTCAGTTTTCAGAGTTTAGTTTAGTTCAGTTCAGTGTGGTTTAATTTTCAGTGCTCAAAGTCCAAACACTGAGCAGCAAATCCATCGATTGCGCAGCTCCACAAGTCCCAGAAGCAACATTGGCCATAGTGTATGAGTGTGAATGCCAGAGTGTATGGGTGTTTCCCAGTGCTGGGTTGTGGCTGAAAGGGCGTCCGCTGCATAAAACATATGCTGGATAAGTTGGCGGTTCATTCCGCTGTGGCAACCCCTGATAAATAAAGGGACTAAAAGAAAATGAATGAATGAATGAAACTATAAAATCATGCATCTCCTTACGTTTTGTGTCTGATTTATTTATTTTTTGTCTGAGTTGGTGAGCCAACTGACAGTTGTTCATCCCCATTTTTTCCCCACTCTTCCAGCCACACCCACTCCTCCCTCTGCTCACAGCGCACGCGAGCGGCAACCTCCCACTCTCTCTCGTGATGCTAATAGGTAACTGAAACTGCAATTCATTGACATTCTGCTAGGACTGGCTCCATAATAGAGCACATTTCTAATGTCCACAATGTTAAAATGGTCGACTTTACCGCAGAAAAAAAAGGTGTTTACAGCCTGGTACAAAAACGATTTTGGTGTATATAGCTAATATTGCACTTCACGACAACTGTGAGGGGGTGATTTTTTTTAGAACTCATCCATTTCATTTATATTGAGTTATATTAATTCTGCATAATTAAGGGCGTGGCCCCTTGAATGACGCTGGTCACCATCATGTCATCATTCAACTGGCCTCCATTTCCCAGGTGAGTGCAATTCTTATATATTTATATACCATACCTAAAAATGTATTTGTTTTATTCCAGAATCTGAAAGATTGATTAACTGTAGGCTATAAAACAGTCATCTGAAACGTTGTCATAAAGTGTTATGCCTGGATATCATAAATAGCCTTGCATTTACTAACACAGACTATATTTTAAGTGTTTGAAAGTCATTCGCGTTTTCCTCCTCTGCAAAAACATCATGAGAACAATGCTTAGTGGCTTAGTAATGTATTACAACAGTGTTTTTAAAAAACTAAACACTTATTGATATAGTGTACAACCAAGCACATGTGGTCAGAACACAAACGAGTCGCAGGTAATGAAGTATTAAGCGTTTCTCCCCAAAAAAAAGGCTGTCTAAGCTAAATCCTAGCAGGCATCTGTAGCTCTGCCTCTTTGCCCTTTGTTGTTTACCCCATGTTGGTTCAATGGCGCGTGAACAAAATGGCAATGATTGGCCACGCCCACTCGTAACTTAATTTGTGCTCTTCAGAAAAATATGGGTGACGTCACAGATACTACATCCATATTTTTTCCAGTCTATGGCTCCACGCCCATCATAAAGCATTTTTATTTAAAATTCTGAGGTAGACTTGAACTGAAAGACGGGGGTTTCATGACCCTTTAAGGAGGCTAATAATCTCATCTCATCATCTCATTTTCATCTGCTTATTCAGGGCCGGGTCACAGGGACAGCAGTCTTAGGAGAGAACTCTAGACTTCCCTCTCCCCAGACACTTCCTCCAGATCCTCCAGGGGATCCTGAGGCGTTCCCAGGCCAGCCGAGAGACATAGTCCCTCCAGCATGTCCTGGGTCTTCCCCGAGGTCTCCTCCTGGTCGGACATGCCTGAAACACCTCCCTAGGTAGGCATCCAACACAGATGCTCGAGCCACATCAGCTGACTTCTTTCAATGTGGAGGAGCAGCGACTCTACTCTGAGCTCCTCCCGGGTCACAGAGCTTCTTACCCTATCTATAAGGGTGCGCCCTGCCACCTTGAAAATTATTCCGGCCGTTTGTTTCCGAGATCTTGTCCTTTCGGTCATGACCAAAAGCTCATGACCATACTGTAGGTGAAAGTAGGAACGAAGATTGACTGGTAAATCGAGAGCTTTGCCTTTTGGCTCAGCTTCTTCTTTACCACAATGAACCGGTGCATTGACTGCATTACTTCTGCTGCTGCACCTAATCCGCCTGTCAATCTCAGGCTCCATACTTCCCTCACTCCTGAACAAAACCTCAAGATACTTGAACTCCTCCAACTGGGGTAGGGACTTTCCTCCAACCTGGAGATGGCAAACCACCAGGGGTAATAATATTGACCTTAAAATGGTTTAAAAATAATATTTAAAATTGTTTTTATTCTAGCCAAAATAAAACAAATTAGACTTTCTCCAAAAAAAAAAAAAAAAAAAAAAAAAAATATATATATATATATATATACACAGTGAGGGAAATAAGTATTTAATCACACTGTGATCTTTCAAAATCTCCTACTTAGAAATCATGGAGGGGTCTAGAATTTACAGCATAATTGCAAAAAAACTGTGAGAGAAAAAAAATCAGGAAATCACATTATATAATTTTTTAACAATTTATTTGTAAATTACTGTATCAAATAAGTATTTGATCACTTGAGTCAAGCATTTTAAATATTTAGTACATAAGCCTTTGTTAACAATTACAGAGGTCAAAGGGTTCCTGTAGTTCTTCACCAGGTTTGCACACACTGAAGGAGGGATTTTGCCCACTGATCTTCTCTAGATCTGTCAGGTTTCAGGGCTGTCGCTGAGCAACAGGGAGTTTCAGCTCCCTCCAAAGATTTTCTATTGGATTTAGATCTGGAGACTGGCTAGACCACTCCAAAACCTTGTTATGCTTCTTACGAAGCCGTTCCTTGGTTTTCCTGGCTGTGTGCTTTGGGTTATTGTCATGTTGGAAGACCCAGCCATGACCCATCTTTAATGCTCTGACTGAGGGAAGGAGGTTTTTGCCCAATATCTCACAAAACATGGCCACGTTCATCCTCTCCTTAATACAGTGCAGTCATTCTGTCCCCTGTGCAGAAAAACACCCCAGAGCATGATGCTTCCAGCCCCATGCTTCACTGTAGGTATGGTATTATTGGGATGATACACATCTTCTTCTATTCGGTGAATAGAGGTAAGACCAAAAAGTTTTACTTTGGTCTCATCTGACCACAGGACTTTCTCCCATGAATACTCTGGACCATCCAGATGGTCCCTGGCAAACTTCAGATGGGTCTTTACATGGGCTAACTTAAGCAGGGGAACCTTCCGTGCGATGCATGACATCTTACTGTATTACTGATAGTACCCTTGAAAACGGTGGTTCTAGCTTTCTTCACGGCATTGATCAGCTCCTCCCGCATAATTCTGGACTGATTCTAGACCATTCTTGGCATCATTAATACCCCACGAGGAGAGATCTTCCGCGGGGCCCCAGTCTGAAGGACATTGAGAGTCATCATTAGCCTCTTCCATTTTCTGACAATTGCTCCAACAGTTGCTCTTTCTTGACAATTGCCCCGTAGCAGTTTCAGCTTTATGAAAGTCTACAATTTCATCTCTTGTGTCTTTTGACAGCTCTTTGGTTTTGGCCATGTTGCTACTTTTGACTGATTGTGGGGTGCACAGGTGTCTTTATGACTGCTAGTGACCTCAAACAAGTGCTACTAAATTAGAATCATGAGCAGAGTGTAGCTGGACTATTTTAAAGCAAAATAACAGGTCTTTGAGGGTCAGAAATTTGGCTGAAAAGCAAGTGATCAAATACTTATTTCACACAGTAATTTACAAATAAATTGTTAAAAAGTCATACAATGTGATTTCTGCATCTTTATTTTTAGATTCTGTCTCTCACAGTGGAATTGCACCTATACTGAAAATTCTAGACCCCTCCATGATTTCTAAATAGGAGATCTTGAAAAATCACAGTGTGATTAAATACTTATTTCCCTCACTGTATATATTATAGGAAATACTGTGAAAAATCCCTTGCTCTGTTAAACATCATTTGAGAAATATTTGAAAAAGAAATTCAAAGGTGGGCCATTTTTTTAAACCATAAACGAGGGAAACACTTTACAATATGCCAAATAATGTTTTATGCTATACTTTTACTGTCACGGTTGTGGGTAAGGGAAAGGAGGCGAGGACCCACATGCAAACTTAGATGTTTATTTACAATAAAAAATAAAACAAAAAGGGAAAAGTAAACAACCCCGAGGGGCAAAAACACTAATGAATAAAAATAAACAAATAACACAAACTGGACAGGGCAGGCTGGCAGGGATCTGGACTGGAGGACAGGACAAGTACAGGATACAATAATGAACGCTGATGACGAACTGGCACAGGACAGCAGACAGGAGATTATAAAGAAGCATAAATTAACACAAACAGGTGAACATGATAAACTAATAATGGGTTAAGGAGGGTAGGGCTAGACAATACAAGACTAGAACACGCAGCCAATGAGAGAACTCATTAACCGCGTGATCTCAAGACAACACAGAAGCACACCACAAAAAGCACGCAGTCACAATGTAAACATCCAACCATGTGCTTAGACAACACCAACCGACGCAAGACACGAGCACACGATAGATGAACACCTTACCGTGCGCTCACACATAAGCACCGCGCATGCTTCATCCCAGCACCAACCGAAACCAAAACCAACCAGACTGAGACGCTGAGAATGAAACAGCGCGATGCCGACAGAACAAAACAAAAACGAGCGCGCGCGCGCAGGCCGTACACGCTCGCATTAAGCGGGAGCGCGGACGGCCCGCACGCACTCATGACAGCACGCACCCAGAGACACACACACACACAATGACAGTAAACTAGTGCCCGACCCGAGAAAACTCGGGCCGAGCACAACAGGGCATGGACAAGACAGAGCTAGTGTCCGGACTCTGCCACCAAACAAGAATTTACAAGACCAAAGTGGCAGAACCCTGAATTTTACTGGACATCAAACATGAGGCTGCTTTAACAAAAACACGAGCATCACAATTCTTCTCTTAGTGCACTTTCATTTTCATGTTATTTACAAAATTGGTTAATTAAGTAACACATTCTGACTCAATCCCACACACTCCTTCAGCAATATTGTACCAGCTCTGAATGGATGTTTTAGAGTAAGAGACAGCAGGTAAAGCTCTCCAGCTTTTCTCTAGCCTTGATCATCATAGCAGTACCGCCGCTCCCTATACGCAGAGTACGCAGGCTGAGTAGGGCCTCAGCTCCGGAAGGGGGCACCATCTCGGACGGTTGCTCAAAAAAACAATATTAACATTTATTTAATAATATTAACATAAACTGAGTGTAAATAAAGTGTATATTGATAATATGTTGTTAAAATAAATAAAAAAAAACGCAATAACAAACATGTGACGTAATTTTTTCCGTGTACGCGCATAGACGCGTACGCGCGGCGCAGTCCGGTCCACTGTCTGTGCGGCTGCTAGCAGCAAATATTTATAATTGATGCAAGTTGCAGCTCTATCCCCGAGAAGACAACAGCAGTCTGGAGCCGAGAAGAGAAAAAAAGTGCAAGATGAATCGCGTGGACTATTTTCAGGTAACTTCCATGAATCTGGAAAACATATTTTTGCTTGTTCACTAGTGAGGCTAACGTTTAAACTTCGCCACAACTGCACCAAATCTGCATTATTTGTCGTTGTTGTTTACGTTCAGTTTATTTGCTTTGCGACTCTGCATTGTGCTTTAAACTGTGACAGGACATGTTTTATGACTTTTCGCATTTGCCCCTCTTCCCTATGTTGCTGGTAAATACACAAACTCAATTCTTTTAACATCTTGTGCAATAGTTTACAATTCTGTTTGCACACCAGCTACATACACACACGCACTGCACAATTATTTCAGTGTATGTATTATTTATTATTATATAGTTATTATATTATGTTATATAATTATATATTATATAATTCTTTTCAGTTGTTTATTGTTTTTCAATAAAGTCTCTTTTGTCTTTACATCGGTGGATTGGTGTGTTTTAGGCCGGTTTTTCATTTTTGTACTTTACAATATGAAATAACAAAACTGACTCATTCTGTAATTTCTGAAAGATCAATAATATAAAACCTAATATTATATAAAAGCATGAATTCATTAATGATTATTTTTTTCTGAATGTTAAAGTTTTTGTTTAAAAACACGCTAATTTTAATACACTTTTTAATTCTTAAAAACCTCAAATGTCTTTGATTTATACTGACAGTGAGAGTCAGTGTTTGTCACCATAGATTATAGTGCAAGTTAAATCCACATTTTGGTTTTAGTTTAGACACATTATGAAGAGTGCTTGACTAGCTCATTGTTTTAATAGTATGGCATGAGTTTTTCTCTAAATGACTAATTTCTTCTGTATTGTACATGGAGGTTCAATGCTGAAAATTGTCACAAAAGAAAATGAGGTGGCCTGATCCAGCACTGCTCCAGAGGCACCAGCAGCAGCACAGGTACAGACACAGAGACAGGATGCAACCCTGAGGACCGCCCATCTCTACAGGTACAGAGAGGGTTTTATTCCTTACCTTTTGTAAAGTTTGAAATTGGGAATGCTTCTGCAGAAGACATGTCAGTGTTTACTTTAATGTAAACTATTATTTTGTAATCAGAATCAGAAAGAGCTTTATTGCCAGGTATGTTCACACATACGAGGAATTTGTTTTCGTGACAGAGCTTCTACAGTGCAACAGAATTACAGACAGGAATAAAAAACAGATAATAAAAATATTTTAAAAAGTAGTGAATGCAAATATACAAATTGACAAGTGTATGTACAGCTATATTACTATATACAACATTATATGTGCAGCTGTTATGTGCAAATTGGCATGTAAAGTGTGTTGTTAAATAAGTGTATGTGTGTATAAAAAATGTAAATATTTGAATGTTTAAGTATAATTTTGAGTGTTTAAATGCACATTTATCCATACAAATAAATAAATAAATACATGTTTAAATATATGTTTGTCTGTTTTTGTTCCTCTGTGGGGGCACCACAGTAAAATTTCGCATAGGGCACCCTTTTGGTCAGCAGCGGCCCTGCCTATACACATAGATTTTTGTGTTAAAGTAAAGTTATGTGTATGCATGTCTTGTATAAAAACAAGAGTTCTGACTTTGACCTGAATGTCATTGCTTTCTCAAAACCAGTGGGTGGGTTTTATTTCCAGGAAGATGCTTGTACAGTAGGTTAGTTTCTTGGAAAGCTCAGCTGGGAGAGCACAGTGTTGACAATGACAAGGTCATGGGTTCAAATCCCAGTAAACAAATATACTGATGAACTGTATAGCTTGAATGCAGTGGAGCTACTTGTAAGCTTCTGTCAAATGAAAGAAAATGTAAATGTTGCTACTTCCCTGTCCCCCCTTTCCAGGAAAAGACTGCTACCGGCTGACAGTTGACTGCTGATCCCATTGGGAGGCTGTGCTTTTGTGCCTTTAAAACGCCTCTGCTATCCTGCAACTGATGGAGTGACACAAATGAGTGACAGACGCACTGAATAAAACAGATCCGCGTTCCTCTGAATAAATTCCAGACCACTGCTTCTCAATTGCTTTTCTGTACTGAGACACGTTGAACTTCATGTTGGAGCCCACCAAAACCCTCTAAATAGATAAAACATACACAAATATATTTGTTCAACTGCTTGTTAAGGTAAAATGTCCAAACAGCCAATAATGCAGCAGCAACTCGATGTGTTTAGGCATGCAGATGTAATCAAGAAGATATGCTGAAGGTTAAACCTTTCATCCATTCATTCATCCATTCATTCATTCATTCATTCATTCATTCATTCATTCATTCATTCATTCATTCATGTAAACATACTGATGTATTTATTTATTCATTTATTCATTCATACACTGATTTATTTATTCATTCATTCATTCACACATTGATTTATTTATTCATTCATTCACACACTGATTTATTTATTCACTTATTTATTTAATAATTGTTTAATTTATTCATTCATTAAATAATAAATCAATTTATCCATTCACTCATTCATCAACTCATTCAGTCATTCATTCATCCATTTACTATAATTTTTTCATCAGTTCATTCATTTGCTCACTCTCAATGATTTATTCATTAATTCATTCATTCACTCACGTTCATTATCTAATTCATTCATCCAATAATTTATTTATTCATTAATTTACTGATTTATTCATTCACTTTTTCATTCATTTATTCATTTACTCACTCACTCACTCACTGAATGATTCATTTATTTGTTCATTTGTCTTGTTCATTCATTCATGAATCCATCCATCCATTCCTTCACTGTTTCATTTACTCATCCATTCATTTATTCACTGATAAATTAATTAATTCAGTCAATAATTTATTATTTTTGTATTCATTCATTCACTGATTCAGTCATTATCTGCTTCATTCATTCAATTATTAATTCATTCATTTACTGATTCATTAATTTATTAATCAATCTATGCATTCATCCAATCATTCATTATCTGATTCATAAATTCACTCATTTATTCATTCATTCATTTTTTTTCATTTACTCACTCACTCACTGATTGATTGATTAATTAATTTGTTTAACTTGTCCATTCATCCATCCATCCATCCATCCAACCATCCATCCATTCGCTGCTTCATTCATCCTTTCATTCATTCATTCATTCATTCATTCATTCATTCATTCATTCATTCATTCATTCATTCATTTATTCATCAATTTAATTATTTAAATAATTCATTCATTAATTAATTATTTATTCATTTATTCACTGATACATTCATTATTTCATAAATGTGCTGATTCATTCATTTATTGATTTATTTATTAATTTAATCATTCATTCTCTGATTCATTTATTCATTCACTCACTCACTTACTCACTCACTCATTCAGTAATTTGTTTGTTTGTCTTGTTTGTTCATCCATCTATCCATCAATCCATTCCTTCATTAATTAATTTATTCATTCATTCATTGATCAATTAATTAATTAATTAATTATTTATTTATTCATTAATTAATTCATTCATTCAGTCATATATTTATTAAATTGTTAATTCACGGATTAATTAATTCATTCATCATTTATTTATTCATTTACTGATTCATTCATTCATTCATTCATATATTTATTAATTTGTTCATTCACAGACTAATTAATTAATTCATTATTTATTCATTCATTTACTGATTCATTCATTCATCCATTCATTCATTTATTAATTTGTCCATTCACAGAATAATTAATTCATTCATTCACTCATTCATTGATTCATTTACTGATTTCTTAATCAGTACTGGCAGATGTTGACATTTTAGCATGCTTCTACCATTTGGCAGATAAATGTGTTCTTAATATTAGAAAGCTGTTTCAATATTGAGAGTTCTTCATTCCTTTTAAAAAGGTGACAGTTTGCATTTTCCAATTGAGCATAAATATATATCAGATTTTATTCTTTGCATTGAGTATCATTTTCCTCTGATGTCTCCAATTTCATTGGGAACAGCCCTGTGGTCCAACCCAGAAGAGAATCACTTTTCCAGATAATATTCAGATGAACACTTGTAAGACTGCAACACTTCATAAACACCTGGCCACACATCTGCTCATCGGTTCGCACTACCCAGGGATGTTTCATGCAGTCCTCAGCTGAAGCCACCAGAGAAGAACACTTGTCCTGTTCTCTCAACAAATCACCACCCAGGAGAAGAAATCCGAACATAGTAATAGCTCTCTCTGGGGGTAAAAAAAAAACACACTGAGCCTGAATGCAAAATGCGAAGGCTGCGAATTCAAAATGAGACTCCATGCCAAACTCAATTTGTCAGTCTCCCAGCGGCCACTGGGAATAAAGAGAGCAGGATACAGTTTAGTCAGTGTGCCATTGATTAACATTCATCAGACTAAAGCCAGCTGTCTCGTACTCATCACCTGTCTTGGTGAATATGCTCGGAGCACAAGCGAACACAATTAAGGTTAATCACAGAGGAGCCTCCTGTCAATGAGGTCAATGTACACGCATGAACTTCAACACGCGGGTTCATGTGTCTTGATACGGGATGTAACAAAGTGAAAACGACCCCTGGGTCATTAACAGGTATTGGTTTCTGCCATTATTTACTCACTCTCATGTCAGTACGAATCTGTTGTCTTTAAAGACTCTTTTTACAAAATTACAGAACTTGCTCTTATGTCCTAATGCTATTAGAATTATGGTAAATACTACTGTTGTTCTTTGTTCTTTACTACTACTATCATTATTGTTATTATTTTTATTATTAGTAGTAGTAGTAGTAGTAATATCTTTTTAGGAAGTATATAGGAATATATTTTGATTGTATTATTGATTTAATTCATCAAGTTGACAAAAGTTACCGAATCATCAGCGAGCTATTTTAACATATCTAAATATATGCATTCATAATAAATTCATTCATGAACCCATTTATCCACATTTAAATATATCCATCCACCCATCCATTCATCTATCCCTGTCTAAAGATATCCATACGCCAACGGTATTTAAATATATTCATCCATCCATCCATCCATCATCCATCCATCCATCCAATCCACCCACCAATCCATCCATCCATACAACTAATCTACCTATTCATCCATCCATCCATCCATCCATCCATCCATCCATCCATCCATCCGTCTGTTCATCCATCCGTCCGTCCATCCACCCATCAATCGATCCATCTAATCCACCCATCCATCCACAATCAATCTAATCCAACCATACATCTAATCCACTTATCCTTTATACATCCATCCATCCATCTACCCACTCATCCTTCCATTCATCCATATTTTCTACACATCCACACATCCATCCATACATCTAATTAACATATCCTTCATCCCATCCATCTATCCATCCATCCATCCACCCACTCATCCATCCATCCCATCAATCCATCCAATCCACCCATCCATCCAATCCACCCACCTACCCATCCGTCCATCCCTCCATCCATCCATCCATCCATCCATCCATCCATCCATCCACAATCCATCTAATCCAACCATACATCTAATCCACTTATCCTTTTATACATCCATCCATCCATCCATCTACCCACCCATCCTTCCATTCATCCATATTTTCTACACATCCATACATCCATCCATACATCTAATTAACATATCCTTCATCCCATCCATCTATCCATTCATCCATCCATCCATCCATCCATCCATCCACCCCCTCATCCATCCATCCCATCCATCCATCCAATCCACCCATCCATCCAATCCACCCACCTACCCATCCAATCCATCCATCCATCCATCCATCCATCCATGCATCCATCCATCCATCCATCCATCCATCCATCCATCCATCCATCCATCCAATCCAATCCACCTATCCAGGCACCCAATTTACCCATCTAATCCACCCATCAATCCATCCATCCATTCATCCATCCATCTAATCCACCTATCCATCCATCTATCCATCCACCATCCATCCGTCACCCAGCCGCCCATCCACCCATCCATGCATCCATCTAATCCACTCATCCATCCATCCATCCACATTTAAATATATACATATACAAGCCTAAAACTATTCCAACTTGGTCACTGAACTGCAATTCTTCAAAAAAGTTTCCTTTAAAATAACAGCAAACCAATTTAAATGATATTTCTGGATGTAAATTTTTGCTCCTGCTCCATGAGGACAACCCGTTTAATATTTATATTTCATTTTATTTCAAATGAAAAGCCTCTCCAAGGCCGGCCGCCACACCCACTGCGCCAGCACTTAAATTCACAGGGCGCAGGACTAAATTTATGGATGAACCTCTCTCTCCTGAGCCCAATAACAGACAATAGCATAGTGGAGCATTCCTGCCTCTGCCTGCCTCATAAACAAACATGTGAGTGGCCAGGGACATGTATAACTCTGTGAATCAATTTTTGGGGAAATCTATGCTGCTATATATAGCTTATATATCTTCTTCTTTTTCTTAAACCAGACATTCTTTATTTACCCCATCAAACACTAGGACACATCAAACACCACTGCCATTATTTTATTGAAGTTTGAAGTGAATTTCACAGTTAAATATTTTCATCAAACATTAAACATTTACTCTCCCATTAATAATAAATTACCTATGCAAACCTCATCACTGAGTCATTTGCAAATGCTGATTTAACTATCTTTCCATCCTGCTTTAAGATTAGGATAAAATACATCCAGGAGGATATCACAGAATATAGCCTGATGCGAAACGAAGCACTGTTGTATAAGACTGAAGGGATTTATTCTGTAAAAAACAACCATACTGCATGTACTTTATCCCTCTTATTACAAGACTACTTACCACATAGCATATAAATTAGATACAAAGAATTGTTCTGAGCCACAATAGTTTATTAATTCTTGAATTGAATGCAAAGCTGACAAAAACAAAATCAGCTGGATGGAGTATACACTAACCAGCACATTACTCAGTCATGAGATGGTGCCAAACAGTGAAAAATGCAAAGCTGGCAAAAATGAAAACAGCTGATGGAGTATACACTAACCTGCGCACTATTCAGACACAAGATGATGGCAAACTGCAAAATGCAAAGCTGACAGAAACAAAACAGCTGGATGAATATAAACTAACCTGTGCATTAATCAGACATAAGATGATGCTAGACAGTCAAAAATGTGAAGCTGACAGAAATGAAAACATCTGCAAGGAATATAATGTAACTTGTGCATTATTCAGTCACAAGATGGCACTAAACACTAAAAACACAGAACTGACTGAAACGAAAACAGCTGGATGGAGTATACACTAACTTGTGCATTATTCAGTCACAAGATGGCGCCAAAAATTCAACAATGCAAAGCTGACAGGAACGAAAACAGCTAGATGAAATATACACTTACCTGTGCATTAATCAGACATAAGATGGTCATAGACAGTCAAAAATGTAAAGCTGACAGAAATGAAAACATCTGCATGGAACATACTCTAACCCATACATTATTCAGTCACAAGATGGCACCAAACAGTCAAAAATGCAAAGCTGTCAGAAAAATGAAAACAGCTGATGGAGTATACACTAACCTGCGCATTATTCAGACATAAGATGGTGCCAAACAGTCAAAAACGCAAAGCTGACAAAAACAAAACAGCTGGATGAAATATACACTTACCTGTGCATTAATCAGACATAAGATGATGCTAGACAGTCATAAATGTGAAGCTGACAGAAATGAAAACATTTGCAAGGAATATACTGTAACCTGTACATTATTCAGTCACAAGATGGCACCAAACAGTCAAAAACACAGAATTGACAGAAACGGAAACAGCTGATGGAGTATACACTAACTTGTGCATTATTCAGACACAAGATGGTGCCAAACATTCAACAATGCAAAGCTTACAGAAACGAAAACAGCTAGAGGAAATATACACTTACCTGTGCATTATTCAGACACAAGACGTCGGCAAACAATCAAAAATACAAAGCTGACCTAAACGAAAACAGCTGGATGGAATATACACTAACTTGTGCATTATTTATTCACAAGATGGCGCAAAACAGTGATACATGCAAAGCTAACAGAAAGGGAAACAACTGGATGGAATATACACTAACCTGTACATTATTCAGACACAAGATGGAGCCAAACAGTTAAAAACCAAAGCTGGCAAAAACGAAAACAGCTGGAGTATACACTAACCTGTACATTATTCAGACACAAGATGGCACCAAACAGTCAAAAACCAAAGCTGGCAAAAACGAAAACAGCTGGAGTATACTCTAAACCTGTACATTATTCAGCCAAAAGATGGCACCAAACAGTCAAAACCAAAGCTGGCAAAAACGAAAACAGCTGACGGAGTATACACTAACCTGTACATTATTCATCCACAAGATGGCGACAAACAGTCAAAAACATTAAGCTGACTGAAACTAAAACAGCTGACGGAGTATACACTAACCCAGGGGTGTCCAAACTCGGTCCTGGAGGACCGGTGTCCTGCATATTTTAGTTCCAACCCCAATCAAACACACCTGAACCAGCTAATCAAGCTCTTCTAGGTATACTAGAAACTTCCAGGGAGGTGTGTTGAAGGATGTTGGAGCTAAACTATGCAGGACACTGGCCCTCAAGGACCGAGTTTGGACACCCCTGCACTAACCTGTGCATTATTCAGTCATAAGATGGCGTCAAACAATCAAAAACCAAACCTAACAGAAATAAAAAGAGCTGGATGGAGTATACACTAACCTGTGCATTATTCAGCCACAAGATGGCGCCAAACAGTCAAAAACGCAAAGCTTACAGAAACTAAAACAGCTGATGGAGTATACACTAACCTGTACATTATTCAGACACAAGATGGCGCCAAACAGTCAAAAACGTCAAGCTGACAGAAACTAAAACAGCTGGATGGAATAAACACTAACCTGTGCAGTATCCAGTCACAAGATGGCGCCAAACTGTCAAAAAAAAGAAAAATAAAAAGTAAATTAGTAAAAACATGAGATATATTGCTCAATCTTTTAGCATTCTCAGAAAATCACATTATGTAATTTAACATGCATTTGTGCAGGATAAAAATTTAAAGCATTTGCTCTCACTGAGCCACTGCTTTTAGTCAGACGCTGTGCAAAAGTCTAAACATAACAGGGCTAGTCAGAGATGTCATAATGATTTTAGTTGTTTACATGGCCAATATTTTAAGATAAAGGCATTTGTACAACTCAGTGCAACAGTTAATATTGTGCGCTCTAGATTTTTATCCGAAAAAGTGGGTCAATATATGCTAATATATCTTTGGTTTTATTAAAGAACAAACATTTTTGGTGCTGTCAAGGGAAACCCAGAGGCTATGGTAAGCGCAGAGGCCATTCATTGACGAGTTTGCTTGAAGAAAGTTGATGTTCCAGGAAATGTTTTTAAAAACACTAAAATGTTTTTTTCTTGGGTAATTTATTTTAACCCAATCCCAGAGCACACACCTCAGCTCAGCTCAATGTATATTAAATAAAAAAGTGATATTCCTTGAGCTATATGCTAGCAGTTTTTTCAGTATAACAGTGCAGGGTATTCTTTTCTTTTTCTTTTTATTTGCACTGACAGAAACAAAGAAGACAAAGAAAGAAAGAAAGAAAGAAAGAAAGAAAGAAAGAAAGAAAGAAAGAAAGAAAGAAAGAAAGAAAGAAAGAAAGAAAGAAAGAAAGAAAGAAAGAAAGAAAGAAAGAAAGAAAGTTATTTTCATATGTCGTATTTTAAATCAATTACTTCAATCATTATTTTTTTTTTACAATAACAAATATTTAAAATAATTAAAACATTATTTAATCTTAAATTATTTGAACATTTTATTTTAAAAAGATATTTTCAACTTTACATATTACTTGTCTACAAGTCCCAGTCATTTCAATATATATAAAAAAATAAAAATAAAAAAATCACATTGGATTTTTGTTTTTACATTCACTGTATTAAACTTGTACTCTGTACTAAATTCTATTTTCTGATTTCTACTTAATTAAATTTAAATGCATATAAATATAAAGTTGCCTGACAAAATAAAAATCAACAAATGGCCTATTTAATTTTATTTGCATTTTTTTTTTTCATATTTCATAATATATAAATATATATACAGTTGAAGTCAGAGTTATTAGCCCCCCATTTTATATATTTTTTTCCTTTTTAAATATTTCCCAAATGATAACATTATCATTAAAATATATATATATATTTTTTCTTCTGGAAAAAGTCTTATTTTTTTTATTTTGGCTAGAATAAAAGCAGTTTTAAATTTTTTAAAAACCATTTTAAGGTCAAAATTATTAGCCCCTTTAAGCCATTTTTTTTTTGGATAGTCTACAGAACAAACCATCTTTATACAATAACTTGCCTAATTACCCTAACCTGCCTAGTTAACCTAATTAACCTAGTTAAGCCTTTAAATGTCACTTTAAGCTGTATAGATGTATCTTGAACAATATCTAGTAAAATATTATTTACTGTCATCATGGCAAAGATAAAATAAATCAGTTATTAGAGATGAGTTAATAAAACTATTATGTTTAGAAAAAAAAATATTCTCTCCGTTAAACAGAAATTGGGGAAAATAAATAAACAGGGGGCTAATAATTCTGACTTCAACTGTATATACAGTTGCAATCAGAATTATTGAACCCCCTTTGAATTTATTTATTTTTTTTAAATATTTCCCAAATGATGTTTAACAGAACAAGAAAATTTTCACAGTATGTCTGATAATGTTTTTTTTTTTCTAGAGAAAGTATTGTTTGTTTTATTAGAATAAAAGCAGTTTTTAATTTTTTAAAACCCATTAAGGTCAAAATTATTAGCCCCTTTAAGCTATATTTTTTTTCATTAGTCTACAGAACAAACCATCATTATACAATAACTTGCCTAATTATGTCACTTTAAGCTGTATAGAAGCGTATAGAAATATCTAGTAAAATATTATTTACTGTCATCATTGCAAAGATAAAAATAAATCAGTTATTAGAGATGAGTTATTAAAACTATCATGTTTAGAAATGTGTTTAAAAATGTTCTCTACGTTAAACAGAAATTGGGGAAATAAATAAACAGGGGGGCTAATAAATCAGGGGGTTAAATAATTCTGATTGCAACTGTATATATATATATATATATATATATATATATATATTAACAAAAAGAAAGAAAGAAATAGGAAAGAAGGAAAAACAAAGAGACAAATGAACAAACAAACGCACAAAAGAAAGAAACTAAGAACAAGAACTAACCACATGGCCAAATCCAACGCTCTAAAAAAACCTGTAAAATTTACTGTGAAGAAAATATAAAAACAGCAACTGAGGTTGCCAAAACTTTAACCGTAAAAAAGTACAATAGAAACTGTAAAATAATTTTCTCACTTTCTTTACTTACAGTAAACTACAGCATTTCTTTAATTTATATTATTATACACGTGTGTTTTACAGTACTGGCGTCTAAACATAATTTGTTGCACAGAAAAAAAACACATCCATTGATAGACAAAAACACAACACAATCAAAAACACAACTATTTTTTATCAACAGCAGATGTAACATAAAACTCTAATGTACAACACAAATGAGAAAAAACTAACAAAACTAATTAAAAAAGCAGCTGAGTTCGTCAAAACTTTAACCTTAAAAAATTCAATAGAATCTTTAAAATAACTTTCTCAATTTTACAGTAAACCACAGCATTTATTTAATTTATCGTATTATACACCTGTCTTCTACAGTATTAATGTCTACACATCATACCTTTGTCACACAGACAACAACACAACCATTGAAACACAGGCAAAAAAGCAACACAACCAAAAACACAACAATATTTATCAACAGCAGATGAAACAAAACTCTGATGGGAGTTTTCATAAAACACTGATGAGCAAAAAATTAACATAAATAAATAAACAAAATGTCATAAAAACGGTTATGCAGAGAATTTTGCAAAAGTCAATTTACAGTTAATAACCATATATAAGAAACTGTACTGTTCCAGGCCACAGATTTTTACAGTAGCAGTTTTAGTTTTTCACCATTGAAATCACGTCAGTCATTTTTTTTTTTCATTGAACGATACCACTGAGACATTACATTTTAAAGTAAAAATGTTTTGTTTTATTTTATTTTAATTTACAGTTGCAACAATTATTGAACCCCCTTTGAATTTTTTTTTTTTTTTTCGTTTTTAAATATTTCCCAAATGATGTTTAACAGAACAAGGAAATTTTCACAGTATGTCTGATAATATTTTTTCTTCTGGAGAAAGTCTTATTTGTTTTATTTCAGCTAGAATAAAAGCAGTTTTTAATTTTTTAAAACCCATTTTAAGGTCAAAATTATTAGCCCCTTTAAGCTATCCATTTTTTCAATAGTCTACAGAACAAACCATCGTTATACAATAACTTGCCTAATTACCCTAACCTGCCTAGTTAACCTAATTAACCTAGTTAAGCCTTTAAATGTCACTTAAAGCTGTATAGAAGTGTCTTGAAAAATATCTAGTAAAATATTATTTACTGTCATCATGACAAAGATAAAATAAATCAGTTATTAGAGATGAGTTATTAAAACTATTATGTTTAGAAATGTGTTGAAAAAGTTTTCCCTCCGTTAAACAGAAATTGGGGGGAAAAATAAACAGGGGGGCTAATAAATCAGGGGGTTGAATAATTCTGATTGCAACTGTACTTTATATTAGGACCACTCAGGACCAATATGTGGTTCTGACAATGGAGCTGCATTCTAATAACAGCAATGCAAACTACACTCACTGAGCAGTTTACTGGGTAAATATTTAACTGCTTAACTCAGATAAATCAGTGCATTTAGGCATGGCAAAGTGGTCAAGACAATCTGCTATCTTCAAGGATCAAAATGAGGAAGAAAGATGATTTTTAATGCGAGACAGTTGTTGGTGTATGAGCATTTTAGAAACTGCTGATCTGCTAGTACTTCCACTTAAACTAGCTTTAGAGTTTACAGAAATTGTCCACTGTGCAGCGGTTATGTGGGTGGAAATACTGTTGATGTCAGAGGGCATAGCAGAATGACCAGACTGATAGAAAGACAACAGCAACTCAAATTGCTGCTGTTTACAACTGAAGTCTGAAGAAGAGCATCTGTGAACACACACAATCTCAAACCTTGAAGCAAATGAGCTCCAGCAGCAGCAGACAAAAACGAAGAAGAGCACAGCAGTGACAGTCCTGTCAGCTGCGAGCACAAAACTGAGGCTACAATTCACACAGACTCAGCAAAACTGGACAACTGAAGACTGCAAAAAGTTTGCCTATTTAGATGGCGTGGACAGGCTTAAACAACTTGAAAGCATGAATCCATCCTGCCTTTTAGCAACTAGTGTGTGTGTGTGTGTGGGTGTGTAATATGACAATTATGGCATGCTTTGTATCCGCTTACACTGCAAAAAAAATCTATTAATTATTAAAATAAATAAATTTGCAGTTAAAATAACAAACCATCATTATACAATGACCTAATTACCATAACTTGCCTAATTAACCCAATTAATCTAGTTAGGCCAGGGGTCTCAAACTCAAATTGGCGGGGGGCCATATCACTGACTAACAATTCATAGGAGGGCAGCTGTAACATTCAAGCACTGCAAAAACGTTTCCATCCAAAAATGTGAATTAACGTTATGCACAAAACTGTATTATTGCATAAAAGACGTGCAAATAAAGCAGCGTTTCCTTCCGACGAGTCAAAGCGAACAAAATTATCACTTCCTGATTATCTGGCGCCAAATGTCAACAGAGTTTGCTGTGATAAGAGAAGCTGCGTAAATCTTTTCTTCATTTAATAAACGACTTGCGCCTCAGAAGACAATCCTGACACGCTGTGAACACGCGGTGGCGTTTGAAGGTGTCAGACGCGGAGCACAGATGCTCTTGATTCTGGAAGTAGGGGAGAGCGGGGTACAAAGTAACACTTTTTGGTTTTGGTCAAATAAGGAACAAAGTAATAGGGTTAGACAAACCATATTTTTTTTTACCAACAACACACAAGCCTCTCCTACAAATGAGCACTGGAATTATAATCGCCAGACCTATGGTTTGTGTGCAGTATTGCCAAAAATGCCAGGAGTAAAAATGTTACTATTTACCCCACCTGCGGGGCAAGTTGTATCAGACAGAGGGTTAGTTGTAACACATGCTTATAAATGCAGATTTCACACAATTAATTTAAATTCAGTTTACTTTAAATAGTAGCTACATTTCCTCAGTAATTGGCTCATTTCTTTTTTATTCTACATAGCACAGCATGTTTATTTATTTATTTTTGTTTATTGGATAAACACATTTAAATTTATTTACATTATTATCCATTTATTCATTATTATACAATGCATTTATTTGCATTATTAGCAATAAAACATTTTTTTTTTCTATAAAAAAAATATTTTCTATTAAAAAACATTTTTGTATAAATTTCTCAACGTTACACTTAAAATTCAAACAATTATTTTGTTAGTTTAGTTGGTGTTCAACAGTGTGTGGCTTAATTGTAGCACCCTGTTACAACTAACCCCGCTGTGTCATGTTTTACTCAAAGCTGGCTAGCAGTCACTGTGTGTTTTATACATCTTTCAAAATGGTTTCATCTTTTAGCCTAGAAGACGGTGATCACGACAATATCCGATTTTACTAATATACTTTCACCGATTTTTTCAAAATAAAAAAAATATCGACTGTAATAAAAAATAGTTTTATGCTGCAAAAATGGGTTCTCCTGTGTTTCTCATCCAAATTTCGCCAAAACTTTTCAATAATTGAAGACGTCTGCCGACACTGCGTTGAAAACCCTGAAAGCATGCCATGGTTAACCCTGAGCAAATACCTTAAAACTCCGTGTTACATTTAACCCCGCGTTACTTTGTTCCCCGCGCTCACCTAATTAATAATATAATAACACTAATACGAAGATCGTTACGGCGTTTTAGAATGACCAAAACGACATTTCAGATGGTTTATAATGTGCAGCCTGCAGGTTTGTCCATTTACACACATTTTTATCATCACATGATCTCTTATAACAAAATCACATGACCTTTTTTTATTGCGCATACTGGAATTTGTGCGGTAAAAGTGTTTCCATTGTAGTTTATGGGCATCTTTTCTTATCGAATAAAAAGTTTATCTCACTCAGTTATGCGCATGTTTTTTATGCGCATTTGCAAAATTGATGCGCATCATGTCGTTTCCATCAACCGTTTTTTTATGTGCATATCCAAAATGCGCATAAAATAAGTGGATAAAAACATAGCTACTGATACACTAAGACATTCTTCCCCAGAGTATTTGCAGCTTCTTCTCTTTGAAATGGGGGGGGGGGTGGGGGACACAGTGGGTAGCACGATCGCCTCACAGCAAGAAGGTCACTGGTTTGAGCCTCGGTTGGGTCAGTTGACTTGTCTGTGTGGAGTTTGTATGTTCTCCCCGTGTTCGCGTGGGTTTCCTCTAGGTGCTCTAGTTTCCCCCACAAGTCCAAAGACACATGGTACAGGTGAATTGGGTAAGATAAAATTGTCCGTAGTGTATGTGTGTAAATGAGTGTGTATGGATGTTTCCCAGTGATGGGTTGCAGCTGGAAGGGCATCCGCTGCGTAAAACATATGCTGGATAAGTTGGCGGTTCATTCCGCTGTGGCGACCCCAGATTAATAAAGGGACTAAGCTAAAAAGAAAATGAATAAATGAATAAGTTTCTATGTTCCAATGTTTGCTTAACCAAAACAGATAGTGCAAGAACAGCAGAAAGCAGATTGGGTAACTTTATATATACAGTTGACGTCAGAATTATTAGCCCCTTTTTGATTTTCTTATTGTTTTTTAAATATTTCCCAACAGAGCAAGGAAATGTTCACAGTATGTCTGATAATATTTTTTCTTCTGGAGAAAGTCTTATTTATTTTATTTTGGATAGAACAAAAGCAGTTTTTAATTTTTTAAAAAACATTTTAAGGTCAAAATTATTTGCCGCTTTAAGCTATATATTTTTTTTCAGTAGTCTACAGAACAAACCATCATTATACAATAACTTGCCTAATTACCCTAACCTGCCTAGTTAACCTAATTAACCTAGTTAAGCCTTTAAAAGTCACTTTAAGCTGTATAGAAGTGTCTTGAAAAATATCTAGTCAAATATTATTTACTGTCATCATGACAAAGATAAAATAAATCAGTAATTAGAAATGAGATATTAAAACTATTATGTTTAAGGAAAAATTGGGGAAAATATAAACGGGGCTATTAATTCAGGGGGCTAATAATTCTGACTTCAACTATATATATATATTTACTTTGACATATTCAATTCAGTCAGCAGTCAAATTTTACTAATGCACATTTTCTTAATATGCGTATGAGAAAAATCTATTAAATGAGACCATTTGAATCAAATAATAGGATAATGATCATATTTACACCAGCAGCATAAGGTGTAAGCCATGAGATGTGTTTGTACAAAACAATACATGTGGTATAAAACTAATTCTAATCAAACGACCCTTAAATATTTTCAAAAATAGAGATTGGTAAAAATAGAGCACACACGGACATTTATTTCAACGTTTAAATCAGCCCCAGAATAATCTGCATGTGCATTACTCTGGACAGCACGCTGAGAGAAACCGAAAGTAACCCGAATATATAGTACAGTACCTTAAATGCCCAGCAGGTGGGGGTCAAAACCATAAGTGGCTAGATGAGACGTTATATTTTTGACGTCAGTTGCGGGGCGGAGGGAGGAAGAGGCGGGGCCGCAAATGGCCCGCGGGCCAGCAGTTTGAGTCTCCTGAGTTAGGCCTTTAAATCACACCTTAAGCTGAATGCTAGTATCGAAAAATATCTAACAAAGTGTGCTGTCATCATAGCAAATATAAAAGAAATCAGTTCTTAGAAATTAGTTATTAAAACTATTATGTTTAGAAATGTGTTGAAAAAATCACATCACATATTTGTCACAAGTATTTCACAGGAGGGCTACTAAATTTGCCCTCAGCTATGGTGTGGGGGATATTTTCTTGGCACACTTTGGGCCCATTAGTACCAATTGAGCATTGTTTCAACGACAGCCTACCTGAGTCTTCTGATGGCTCATCTTCTGATGGCTACTTCCAGCAGGATAAAGCGTCATGTCATAAAGCAGGAATCCTCTCAGACTGGTTTCTTGAACATGACTATGAGTTCACTGTACTCAAATGGCCTCCACAGTCACCAGAACTAAATCCAATAGAGCACCTTTGGAATGTGGTGCAACGGGAGATTCACATCATGGATGTGCAGCCGACAAATCTGCAGCAACTGTAGGATGCTATCATGTAAATATGGACCAAAATCTCTGAGGAATATTTCCAGTATATTATTGAATCTATGCCACGAAGGACTGAGGCAGTTTTGAAGGCAAAAGTGGGTCCAACCCAGTACAAGTGAGAACTGCAAAACTCGCAGAACAGACATTATTCCCCACTCTATATGTGTCCCCTTTTTATCGAGTAATGATGTAAACATTGAACAATGTCTGAAAAAAATAGAAAGAAAGCTGATATTAATACGCAGGCGGTCTGGCGGTGCAGTGGGGTCAGTGTACGGATATCATTCTGCTTCAATTACTTGACACGTCCCATTGATAAAAGTCCAATAATACAGCAGCCATTGTTTCCCTTTTTTTTTCTTTCTTCAAGGCCGCGGGACTCTTTTGAGAAGTGCAGCCAAGGCGTCTAGGGACGGAGCCCAATGGACAGTTAAAAGTTTAATTAAAAGCCAAATGGATCGTCAACAAACAGACATTCAGCATTCATTAGCTTTTGTCTGGCCCTCATCAGGCGGATGATTGAGGCTGAAGAAGCGGCTCTCGCTGGCTCCACTCCATTTAAAACAGCACACTCGTTTTTTTTTTTTTTTTTTTTTTTACTAACGACTGAGATATAGAATTAGAAATCATTTAGACTGCACATTAGGAAGGCATGGAGCAGCGTGCATTTAAAGTTAATGACCCTGCACTCTCTGTGTGCAAAAGAGGTGAAAAGTTTTTTCAGCCGAGCTCCAGATGCACATTACTTTTAAATGTAGGACCAGTGTAAATGAGATGGATTTTCTTAAGGAAATGCAAGTGCTTCTGGACTGTATATAAAATGCATTGGCTATATGAAGCAGTGGGAAAAAAGGAGAGAAAAAAATAATAAATACATGTAATTAATATAAATAGGTAAACTAAATTAAATAGATACACTGAATAGATGAAGGGCGGCGCGGTGGCACAGTGGGTAACTTTGTCGCCTCACAGCAAGAAGGTCGCTGATTCTTCCCGTGTTCGTGAGGGTTTCCTCTGGGTGCTCCGGTTCCCCCACAGTCCAAACTTATGCGCTATAGGTCAACTGCTTGGGCTAAACTGTCTGCAGTGTTGGTGTGTGAACGGGAGTGTATGGGCGTTTCCCAGAGTTGGGTTGTGGCTGGAAGGGCATCCACTGCGTAAAACATATTCTGTATAAGTTGGTGGTTCATTCCGCTGTGGCGACCCCAGATTAATAAAGGGACAAAGCCAGAAAATGAATGAATGAATGAATAAATGAATTAAGAAAAATATAATAAATCAAAACAAAAAAGCTATTAAATTAAATTAAAGCAAAATCAATTAACTGATAACCACTATAAACAAAAGAATAATAATATAATTTGTAATACATGTGTGCAATTACAGAGGTATGGGAAATAAAATAAAATAAAATAAAATAAAATAAAATAAAATAAAATAAAATAAAATAAAATAAAATAAAATAAATTAAATTAAATTAAATTAAATTAAATTAAATTAAATTAAATTAAATTAAATTAAATTAAATTAAATTATAACCACCATGCCTAAAATATTAATATAATTTGCAGCATATTAAATTACATAGGTCCAAAAAATATATAAAAAATTGAATAGATGCATTAAATAGATAAATTGAGTAAAAATAAACAAATTAAAAATAAAATAAAATGTATCTCTAATAAGCATAATAAATACAAATTATTTTATAATTTGGAATACATTTGTCCAAAAAAGGAGGAATAATTAATATCACACTGCCACGTTTAGTACATA
>LR812519.1:6622252-6634842 GCA_903798195.1 Danio kyathit
GTAACTGGTAGACGTGGTCCACCGCAATCAACCCGGAAAACTAATCAAAAGCATCAGAATAGCACCGCTTTAATAAATGGGCTTAACAGAAGGCATCACGCATATCAAAAACAGGCAAAGCCACAGAATAATATTATGCAACATATTTAGATGTAACCCCATTTGTAATCTTTAACATTTCCATAAGTAACTGTAATTTAATTACACATTATTCTCAGTACTGTAACGGATTACTGTTACTTTTATTTTGTAATTAAATTACGTCACGCCGTTACATGTAACTAGTTACTCCCTAACACTGCAATTCACACATAAATTTGTGAGGAAATATGTGTAGTGAATGAGACATCTTCTTTGTGCAGACCCCACCTGGTGTTTCTTCATCATATAAGCCAACACAACATGGAGCAAAGTAAAAAACGGCTACACAAGGACAGTCCAAAATTCTGGAGGGCCTGTGAAGACACACAGGACAGTGAAGTAAAGCCGTGCTGACAAATCATTTGCATATAAACACATGCATTTATCTTTTAGCAAGGTCACAATAAAAACCTCCATAAAATGCTTATGGGTAGATCTGCGCGCATTAACACATGACACTACATTTTCAACCCTTCACCTCTAATCAATGGAAATATCCCTCATCTGACCCCTAATGACACAGAGGACAGAGGATTCACTCTTTGCTCATCCGTATGACATTAAATCAAGCTTTGATGGCATTGTGTTGGAGTACGGCCTTGTAAAAAAGCTCAATGTACGCTCATGAACCTGCAGACGGTTTGCGGCGGTGTGGCCGGGGGGGAAACAGGTGGTCCTAATGCATAAATCTCTGGCCAGTCGTGTGTCCATGACTGAGCAATCAATCACAAAGGATACGCTCTCCTGATGCTATCAGGACAAAAATGAAGAGCACACAGGCTTTACTTTATCACCAAACAGCAGAGCTTTTATGGCAAAATGCACGTCACATAATAATGCATTTAAAAACAAACAGTTGGGGAACAATATTATATTTTCTTGTTTTATAGGACATGCTACTGAAAATGATTTGTGCAGCAATGCAAAATGCATTATATACCATAAAATGTATGCAATATCTAGGGTATATATATATATATATATATATATATATATATATATATATATATATATATATATATATATATATATATATATATATATATATATATATATATATATTAGGTGGGCATAGATTAATTTTTTTTATCTAGATTAATCTAGATTAAAATGGCTCATTTGAATTCTGCCGAAGGTATTCAGAATATGGGTGTTACCCAAATAATAAGTCTTTGACAACAGGTTTCTCAAGCCGGGTGTCGCATTAGACCAGGGGCTCATCTCCAAAATGTTTCCAAAATGCATCACAAACTGCTTGAGAAACTGTTCTACTATGATAATTGGTGATGAAAATAAATGATGTTCAATAAGATGTACTTGTGTTTACTAACTGTTTATTCAGTTAAACATGAATGTTGAACTGTAGGCCTACATAAGCTTCAAACAGCGAATTCTGATGAGCTTAATCTGACTAAAGTCATCACTGAACTAAACAGAAATGGAATTAAGACATGTGGAGTATGCAGATATTAGTGGCACTATTAAAGTAAAAACCGCGGTATTTAGGACCTTTCGCCATATTTTCCGACAAGGTCCACACGCGGCTGTCAGAAAGGACTGCACACACACATACACAAACACACACA
Organism: Danio kyathit; assembly: GCA_903798195.1. NCBI lineage: Eukaryota > Metazoa > Chordata > Actinopteri > Cypriniformes > Danionidae > Danio > Danio kyathit. The sequence continues at coordinate 6,623,980 of LR812519.1, forward strand.
CACATCGTGAAATGCGGAAGTTTTTTTTCTTACCATTTGGCATGCGTCATTAAATTCCATAACTCACTTGTCCTTACTCCGTATTTGCGTCTAATACTCCAGTTTGTCACGAAGGAATAAATGAAAAGTTAAACTGCCAAACTGCAGTTAGAGTCTCTGCTGATTTGATTCAAAAGAGCAGACGGCTCACCAGTCAGGTAAACATCCGCGGTAATATATCAAGGTGAAAGCCATCATAGCTTGCGTAAAATAGACCCAGCTCCCAACTCAACTTTGAGAATAGATTAACGGCGATATTTTTTTTATCGCGCGATAAGAGTCTCGCGTTAACGCAGCACGTTAACGCCGTTAACGCCCCAGCACTAATATATATATATATATATATATATATATATATATATATATATATATATATATATATATATATATATATATATATATATATATATATATATATATATATATTAGGGGTGTAACGGTTCACAAAAATCATGGTTCGATACGACACTGTGGTGTCACGGTTCGGTATATTTTCAATACAGCAAAAAAAAGAAAAAAGCCAGAGGATTTCTCTGATAGAAATCTTTTTAATGTATTAAAACTAACATCATAAAAGCATGATCTCTCTTCTTTTTTTTGTTTTACTTTGAACTAGGGATGTCAGTTTTTACAAAATCCGTGATCGATGTTCTAATAAATTAACGATCAATTAATCTATTAATCACTCATTCTTATAAACGATCCCTTTAAATCTAGGCTACCAGCCTGTGTTGAGGCTACTGAAGAATGAGCCGAATATGCAATGCATTATGATTCTTGCTTAGTCGTCACAACGAAATAGGCTAAGCATTCAATTTATAGCTATATAAACTATAAAAATAAAAAATAAGACATTTTAGGTAATGCAACATTATATGTAAAAAACCCAAACTTGGCTACAGGCTGAGTAGCCTACGTCAGAGGTGAACATGCGGCACACACTTCTGTTAAAGCTTCAGTGAAGAACAGACCATATGATATGACAGACCAATGCTATCTCACGGCAAGTGTTGGGCAAAATAATTTTCAGATCGCCATATCGTCCCCCAGTGAGATCGCCGACAGATAAGGGAGCGCGGCAGTGTTATGTTTCTTATTTGCTCATTTATTTAACTATTTTTAAACGTATTTAATAGGCCTTAACTTCCGGCTGATTTTTAAAAAAACTTAATTAATAACCTACTTCATTGGCATTATGTTTTATCCTAGAAATAATTCAAAGCAATGCAAATCACCGCACTCTTACAAGTAAATAGGCGCTGAGACCGAAATTATTTCAAACAAGACTCCGCAACAGTCCAGGATTTGATATGACTTCGGGTGGTTCGATAGTTCCATGCCGTTATCAGCTAGACTGCATATGTGCATATAATATAAATGGATAAAAGCCAATTAAATTATATTTATATTCACACAGAAGAAACAATGCATTAAGGTCCTTTCAGACGGGAGGCGGACGGAGAACTCACCGCCCGCGCGTGACTGTATGCAGTGAAGGCATTTATCCATGTCGGGTTTTTCAGTTGAGCGTGCCGCGGCTTCAGGTCTGATCATCATCATAAGTGTCATCTCTGTATTTGCTAAAATCTAACACAATGTTGCGCTTTGGGATATGTGTTTATTGTTTGTCTGATAAACAGTTTTGTTTTAGACATAGGCTATTGCCGACGCGTCGCAGCCATGGCTTTAATATTAGCCTACATACAAAACTTTTCACTGAGCTCAGTAAAATGTTCTTTGATAAGTTATTAATAATCTGTTCAATAATTAATTAAAGCCAAATGAATGATACTTTAATATATGCTAATTTAAAAAAAATTATAGCCTATATAGTAAATATAGGCCTAACATATTTTTAAATTAAATAAAATAGGCTATTATCTGAAAAATGCGCCGCTCTGTGTTTATCATTCCATCGAATTAATTTGATCGCAACACCTGTTATTCCAGAACAGAACATTTGAGCTGGTTTCAGTTCTTTTCATTTTCTTTTTTCTGTAATTTTATTTTTACAAATCATTTTATTTATTTTGTTTGTTAATTAAATTTTGTTATTTAGCCTATTTTTATGCAACAGAGTTGCAAATGAATTTGCTTCGAGATGTGGCTGTGTATGGTAGTGCCAGCGCGCGTCAACTGCTGCTGCTGTGCTGAGAGAGAGAGAGAGAGAGAGAGAGAGAGAGAGAGAGAGAAAGCGCAATGGAAAAATTAATTTTTTGCATGCTGATTTATGTGAAATTGCGAATACATGACTATAATCGCCTTGCAATTTTAAATATTATTGTATTTTTTTCCTTTAGGAAGGAAAGTCTATTTCAATTCATGCTAAAAATGCTTGGTGTTGAAGTCCGAAAGTGCCGGTCATGTTGATGTGAACAGTTGAAGTTGTCATTATTTTTAGTTTATTTATTATTAATGATGATGATTAAAAAATAATAATGCTATTCGTTTTATTCAATAATGTATCTAAAACATGTAATATATCTACATTAATGCGAAACAAGCTAAATATCGTCTTTAAAGTCGTCATAGGTCTCGGCTCTCTGCTTGATTTGACTGTCACTTGCCATTTCAGTGGATCTGAAAGCAGGAATTATTATCTGACTGAAATGGGCTTATGAAGGAATAATGTAACGGGGCTCTATTACATTTAACATTTTCTTAAAACCAAAAATTTCCACTAACGATTAAGGTCTCATATCCACAGCTATAAATGTACCGATCGCCTCGGTGATTTGTTTTGACCTGTTCGAATCTGTAGAAAATGCCTGTCTGAATGCTGGCGATTGTTGCATGTGGTGCGCCTGTTTCTAGTTTTCGTCTATTTCCAGTTAGTGATTCCGTGATGTGAGTGTAAATGAGTTGACATGTTCAAATATTACCGCTAAAATAGCTTACTGTCATAGCAGATGTCTGTTTTTTTTATCCACCACTCTCTTGCCATAACCCTCATAACTTACAGAGAAACCAAAGTGCTCCCAAACGCCAGACCCGCTGTTGGTTATAGGAGGATTACATTAATGTTATTAGCCATTTAGCGAGCTAGTGCAGTGTGTGTCTGACTGGAGTGGTGTTTGGAGGTGGGCGGAGAAGGCAGCATGTTGCCTGTCACGTCATTTGGGATGCCTTGTTGAGCCTTGAGCGCTGTTGCACTGAAAACATTATATTCTGTACACTTATTCTCTTTTATCTTTTTAGATATTTGTCCAATCGTTCGGTTTGTAATGCGTACCGAACCGAAAGGCTCGTACCGAACGGTTCAATACGAATACTCATATCGTTACACCCTTAATATATATATATATATATATATATATATATATATATATATATATATATATATATATATATATATATATATATATATATATATATATGAAATGAATGAATGAATGAATGTATATAAAATAAAATAAAATAAAAATAAATAAAAAATAAAAATAAATAAACAAATAAAAATAAATAAAATAAAAATAAAATAAAAAGTACAATAAAATAAATAAATACATTAAAATTAAATAAAAAATAATAATACTAAAATTAAATTAAATTAAATTAAAAATTAAAATAAATTAAATTAAAATAAATTAAAATACAATAAACAAAATAAATATATTATATTAAAATGAAATGAAATGCAATAAAATAAAAAATAAATAAAATAAAAATAAAAATAAATAAAAATAAATAAAATAAAAAGTACAATAAAATGAATAAAATAAATTTTAATTAAATTAAATAAAATAAATAAATTAAATAAATTAATTTAAATTAAAAATAAATTAAATTAAATTAAAACACAATAAAATAAAATAAATACTTTAAATTAAAATGAAATTAAATTAAATGAAATTAAATGAAATTGAAATGAAATGAAATGACATGAAATGAAATAAAACATAAATAAAATAAAAAAATAAAAACAAATAAAAATAAAATAAAAATAAAATAAAAAGTACAATAAAATAAAATAAATTCAATAAATTTAAATTAGATAAAAAAAAATTAAATAAATAAATTTAAAATAAATTAAAATACAATAAAATAAAACAAATACATTAAATTAAAATGAAAAAAACAAAAAAAACAAATAAATAAATGATTATATATATATAATCATTATATATTATATATATATTAGTGATGCCACAATTCTTAATATAATATTGAACCGTTTGGTACGGCATCCACGGTTCAATACGCGCTTGTGAATTGCAGTTTTCTCGGTTTTACGTAAGTCCACGAGCTGAGTTGAGGAAACTCCTCCCCGCGAGTATATATTCAATAACTATGCTCTAAAGTTAGGGGGCGCTTAACCATCATTTCACGGCCATGGTGAGTGGAGGTGAAAAGGAAACACTACGAGGACGCAAAAGTGTCATTCAAATCTCAGGTGTGGGGACATTTCGGTTTTGCCGCTGAGTATAATGCCGAGGAAGAAAAAAACAGTAAGCTAAAAAATGACTGTGTGCACTGCAAGCATTGTTTTACACGTATAGCCAGGGCTTAATATGTGCCGGAACACGCCGGATCCGGCGCCTCATTTTACCGATCCCCCTCCTCAACCGCCTTCCTCCCCGTCCACTGTTCACTTTAATTTTCTTCCGCGATTCCCCAACCCTCTTCACGTTCGTCCGCAACACCCCACGCTCTTTACTTTCATCCTTCGTCCACGACACTCCTCCGCCGCCATCCAACGCCTCTCCCCAGTGGCGTAGAAGTAGAAAACGTCACGCTCTCTCTGTGCATTAGTGCATTAGTTCCGCATTCAGAAGTTAACCCCCAAATTGACACAGGTAATAAAAAGATTCAACTTCAGTCATGTTCATGTTGTGAAACACTATAAAAATGTCCACTGTTGATTATATTAGACTTTTGTTTTGAATAGCGCTTTTAAACCTTTTAATAAAGGAAGTCCTCGGCTCTGCATATTATTAATCAGAAGCTGAGTGTACATATTTTACGTTAGTAAATGCAGTCTTGAATTTACAAACAGTCAGCAAGTACCGGAGAACAGATGTAACACATTGATCAAATTTAGTTTTCAGTCACGTTGAAAGTAATATTCAGCTCGTTTAGTTTTGCCTTCATTCATTTTAGATGTCAGTACTGACATACGAGTCTTCAACACATGATTTTTTACAACACATATTTTTCAAATAATAGTTTAACTAACTAATTTCTAATAACTATTTTTTTTATCTTTCCCATGGTGACAGTCAGTGCAAAATATTTTACTAGTTATTTTGCAAGATAGTTGTATTCAGATTAAAGTGTAATTTAAAGACTTCACTAGGTTATGTTAACTAGGACAGTTAAAATAATTAGTCAAGTTATTGTATAACTGGTTTGTTGTGTAGACAATCAAAAATATACAGTAAATATTTCTTAAGGAGGCTAATAATACTGACATTAAAATTGTATTTTAAAAAAAATTTAAAAAACTGTTTTTATTTAAGAAATAAACTATAAGAAAAAGACTTATTATTACTTCTTTTTTTACAGAAAATACTGTGAAAATGTCCTTGGTTTGTTAAAGATCACTTGGAAAACATTATTTTAGGTTAATGGGAGGGCAAAAAATTGACTTCTAAGTTTACAGGTGTAAAAATGTGCATTGATATACTTGAATGTTAGAAATGTGTTATCCACTACAATACAAAGTTCCTTAAAATTAATAAATTAATACAAAGTTATATAATTATCTTGTTTATGTAGACTGCAGAGTCATGCATGAAAAAAAATGACTTAGAATAATCGTTTAAGTAGTTTGTGATGCATGTTAAAGTGTGCCCCCTAAAAGCACAAGTGGCCCCTGACTGGCCCCCCCAGTCATTCTGGTCTAGAACCGCCATTGCTTGTAACACTCGCGCCATTTTTTTTATTCTACAATACACCAGGAACTAGTGTACCTTTCTTGGCTTTTAAGTAAAATAAAGGAGTATTGCAATAAATAGTTTTGATGTTTTTCTCCTATTGCCTATTGCATTAAGCATAAAAAAAATAAATTAAAAAAAACGTGTCAAGCCATCAGAACCGAACCGAACCGAACCGAAAACCGTGTTAAAAAACCGAGGTATGTATTGAACCGTAGGCTAACTGTATTGTTGCATCCCTAATATATATATATATATATATATATATATATATATATATATATATATATATATATATATATATATATATATATATATATATATAATTAATTTTCTTTTTGTCTTAGTCCCTTAATAAAATAAAATAAAATAAAATAAAATAAAATAAAATAAAATAAAATAAAATAAAATAAAATAAAATAACAGGATAAAATAGCTATTCTGATGATAAGGGAAAAAAGTTGAAAAAATGAATTTCAAATGGCTTCTTTTAATGGCCTGGAGACTATGAGATATTGTATATTGGATCAGACATGGTGAGCATACATATGACGCTCAGAGACAGTGAATCAAAGGGCTGGTGTGGTTCATTTGAGGGTGTATTGTAAAAATACTTTGAAGGATTGCTAATGCCTAGAACATGGTTGAATGAGGCTAAGCACTGTGATTCAGCAATATGAACATTTAAAACGTGCACACACACATACACACATGTACAGCTATCTTTATGAGGACTTTCCAAAGACAAAAATTAATGAATGCCATAATTGAATGCCTGCCACGAACAAATAAACACCATGGATGAGTGAATGGATGAATAAATGAATAAATGAATGAATGCACATATGCCTACCATGAATGAAAGCATGAATGAATGCCATGAATGAATAAATGTCATGAATTAACCAATGCCTGCCATTAATGAATAAACACCATGAATAAATGAATGAATGCACCAATACCAGTCATGTATGAATGAATGAACTAACAAATGGATGCACCAATGAATGAATGAATCAATGAATGAATGAATGAACGAACAAATGACTGGACTAATACATCATTGCCTGCCTTGAATGAATGAATGCCATGAATTAACCAATGCCTGCAATTAACGAATAAACACCCTGAATGAACTAATAAATGCACCGATACATGCCATGTATGAATGAATGAACAATCAAATGGATGAACAAACAAACCAATGAATGAATAAATGAATGAATGGACTAATACATCATTGCCTGCCTTGAATGAAAGAATGCCATGATTGAACCAATGTCTGCCAGGAATGAATGAACACCATGAATGAATGAATAAATAAATGAATTAATGCACAGATGCCTGCCATGAATGAATGAATGGATGAATGAATGCCATGAATGAATAAATGCCATGAATGAACCAAAGCCTGTCATTAAGGAATGGATGCCATGACTGACTGAATGAATGGAAGAATGCTATGAATGAATGAATGCCATGAATGAACCAAAGCCTGTCATTAATGAATGAATGAATGAATGAATGAATGAATGAATGAATGAATGAATGAATCAATAAATGAACGAACGAACGAACGACTGAATGAATGAATGAATGAACGAACGAACGAACGACTGAATGAATGAATGAATGAATGAATGAATGAATGAATGAATGAATGAATGAATGAATGAATGAATGAATGAATGAATACATTGATGCCTGCCATAAATAAACGCCATGAACGAATGCCATGAACAAACACCACAAACGAACGAACGGAACGAACGAACGAACGGCAGGAACGAATGAATGCCACGAACAAACAAACACCACGAACAAACGAACACAACGAACGAACGGCACGAACAAACAATCAATTGCAACGAATGAACGAACGAACAACCTATATCTGGCAGAGCAACGTAATATCTATCTCTGCATATAGAACAGCAGCAAGCAAACATTCAACACATCAGCTCACTATTCATGTCAGTACTGAAGTGTTACACTGAACGCTCTTCAGGCCTTACAGTGCTTGTACAATTTACACTAAAATAGCATTAGAACACAGACTCATATGGTGTCACTTTGAGACAATGAGCCATTACTACGTAAGTCCAGTGATGCAAAGACATAATAGCCAAAGTGACTTCTTAACAGTCTGCGCTTTACCGGTAATTCAATTTCGGAAGCAGCTGATGGATGGACGAATACAATGTTATTTAGTTTGCCAAGGCTTGAGGGAAAGAGCAAGAGAAGTGATTTACAGTGTACTTGGAGTTGCTTTCATACCCGCTCCTTTTCCAATGCTACAAATGCACTTATTATTTCAACTGTCGCCAGCAGAAGACTGCTGGCATTCATTCTGAACCACTGCACTTACATGTTGAACATATACAGCAAGAGTCTAACAGTTATCAGCTTATGAGTAACTGAACAAATTGCGCACCTTAAGCAATTCATTCATTCATCCATTCATTCATTCATTTATGCTTTCATTTATTTGAACAATCCATTCAGTCATTCATTGATTAATTTAATTACTTCATTCATTTGATCAATTCATTCATTCATTCATTTGATTAATTCATTTATTCATTCATTAATTTAATCAATTTATTTATCCATTAATTCAATCAATTCATCCATTAATTTGATCAATTAATAATTCATTCATTCATTCAGTCGAGTAATTCAATCATTCATTTATTTGAATAATACATTCATTCATTCATTCATTCATTCATTCATTCATTCATTTATTTAATCAATTTATTTGATCAATCAGATCAAGCAATTCATTCACTTAGTCATTTGTTTGTGTAATTTATTCATTCGTTAATTTAAACAGTCTATTCAGTCATGCATTCATTCATTTAATTAATTCATTCATTCATTTGATCAAGTCATTATTTAATTAATTAGTTCATTAATTTGTTTAATTATTTCATTCATTTGTCCATTAAATTTAATCAATTCATCCATTCATTTGACCAATCCATTCATTCATTTATTCATTCAAGTAATTCATTAATTCATTTGAACAATGCATTCAGTTATTCATGTTTAATCAATTCATTCATCCATTAATTTGATAAATTAATTTGTCCATTCATTCATTCATTCATTCATTCATTCATTCATTCATTCATTCATTCATTCATTCATTCATTCAGTCATTAATTCATTCATTAATTCATTCATTTGCACAGTTCATTCATTCATTCATTCATTCATTTGAACAATTCATTCATTTGAACGATTCATTGATTTATTTATTCATTTGATTGATCAAATCATTCATCCATTCATTCATTTCCTTAAAGCAATTAAATATTACATTCATTCATTCATTCATTCATATATTCATTCATTCATTCATTCATGTTCAAATCCTACCAATGCACATACTATTTTAACTGTTGCCAGCAGAAACTGCCAGCTTTCATTCTGAATCTGTTGTTGATACGGCAAGAGTCAAACCTTATACATTGCCTTATACATTGGCATGAAATATACGTTCATCATGTAGACGCTTTACAATATAATTCTGCATCTGTAATCCTGAACATAGCAAACATTGTCCACTACTTCTATGAGAATGCGTAGCTCAGTTTTAAAAAAAAAAGGTATATACTAATAAATAAATAAAAATAAAAAATAAAAACATGTCCCTTTCAATTCAGATGTTTTCCCAAGAGGAAAATTGCCAAGTCTGAATTGAAATCTGAATATGTTTGGAATACGACAGCCGTCCAGGGCACTGAAATGAATTGATGTGAAGAGAAACAAATTCTGCAGGACAAAAAAGCCTCTGCTTATGCTAGAGAAAATAGCACAAACCCCATCAAACCTCAGAGAAATCAGCTTGACAGGGGAACACACACGTGCATGCACGCACACACATCACAGATATGAAGGAAAGCGGCAGGAGGCTCCGGCCACTCAATTATCTCTGAAAAGAAGGTCTTTCAGCAGAACACACTGCAAACCTTCAGCTCAAAGTGAAACTCAGGCAGGAGTCTGTCGAATTAAACACTCCCTTTGCCTTTTGTCCACTAAAATAAGTTCTTAAATTGAAAATAGCTGATTCATAATGGCTACGCGAGAGATGAGTGGCTGACCAGTGATGGATTTGTTTGAGCATAAATTCACTGTACTATGTTATGGGAGAAAAATATATATATCATAAATAATAATAATTCATAATAATAATAATCATAAATAATTGGTTATATAAGCAACCCCATGCACACTATGTAGTGACCACATCTGGCAACTGACTCATTTATACATTCAGTAAAAAAGTAGCACTACTATAAAAGTAGTGATGATACACTCATTAAAGTAAAGTTAATTTATTGGCTTTGACAGTTTTGTAAAGAACTATTACATATTTATGTTGTCTGAGTTGATTATGTAACAGATAAATTATTCAGAATATTACTTGAACAAAATAAAAGGTGTTTTGTTAATTAAGTATATAGAGTAGACCAGTATTAATGTTGTATTAATGTTGTTCTAGCTGTAATACTGTCAATTTGACAAAGCAAAAGGGAGCTGTGTTGATTTGAGCAACATTGTAGATTATATGAAAAAATATATAGATTTTCTGTTCATTCATTCAGTCATTCATTCAGTCATTCATTCATTCATTCATGTAATTTGTTTTGTTTGTTCATTTATTTGTTCATTCATTTGAGTAATTCATTCATTCATTCATTCATTTATTAATTTGCTCATAATTTGATCAAATAATTTGTCCATTCATTCATTGCAGCAATTCATTCATTCATTCATTCATTCATTCATTTATTAATTTGCTCATAATTTGATCAAATCATTTGTCAATTCATTCATTCATTGCAGCAATTCATTCATTCATTCATTCATTCATTCATTCATTCATTCATTCATTAATTCATTCATTCATTCACTTTTAACTAATTAGGCAATTCATTCA
>LR812519.1:6796964-6841964 GCA_903798195.1 Danio kyathit
TTTTTTCTTTTCTTTTTTTTTCTTTGACGGATCAATGCAGAAAGAAAGAAAGGATGGAAAAGCAAGAAAGATAGATAGATAGATAGATAGATAGATAGATAGATAGATAGATAGATAGATAGATAGATAGATAGATAGATAGATAGATAGATAGATAGATAGATAGATAGATAGATAGATAGATAGATAGATAGATAGATAGATAGATAGATAGATAGATAGATAGATAGATAGATAGATAGATAGATAGATAGATAGATAGATAGATAGATAGATTGATAGATTGATTGATTGATTGATTGATTGATTGATTGATTGATTGATTGATTGATTGATTGATTGATTGATTGATTGATTGATTGATTGATTGATTTATCCAGCATATGTTTTATGCAGCGGATGCCCTTCCAGCTGCAACCCAGTACTGGGAAACATCCATACACGCTCATACACAATGGCCAATCTAGTTTATTCAACTCACCTATAGCACATGTCTTTGGACTGTGGAGGAAACTGGAGCACCCGGAGAAAACCCACGCCAACACGGGGAGAACATGCAAACTCCACACAGAAATGTCAACTGACCCAGCCGAGGCTCAAACCAGTGAACTTCAGTGCTAACCACTGAGCCACAGTGTCACCCTATATTGAAACATCTGTTTATATTTTCCAAAACAACTAACCACAGAGTTAAGGGATAAGAAAAATATGAGTCTGTGAACATATTTTATATTTTAAATGAGGAAAACAAACACGGGTTATGGAAGTGACCAAAAATGTCTGCGAGTTTACAGTGTACAACGTACTTTGAGTTTTTTTATAGTACTGTAAAATACAAGCCTACTGTACATAAACATAAAAGAGTTTCGCTATTTTGGTGACATTCGCATGGAATTGCTCTTGTAGTAATTCAATGGTCCATCATCAATCATTGATGTATTAAGCTACACTACCTGACAAAAGTCTTGTTGTAGATCCCAGTTGTAACTAATAATAACTTGACTTCTAGTCAATCATTAGGAAAAGTGGCAGAAGGTAGATTTTTCTGATGAATCATCTGTTGAACTGCATGCCAATCATCACAAATACTGCAGAAGACCTACTGGAACCCGCATGGACCCAAGATTCTCACAGAAATCAGTCAGGTTTGGTGAAGGAAAAATCATGGTTTGGGGTTACATTCAGTATGGGGGCATGTGTGAGATCTGAAGAGTGGATGGCAACATCAACAGCCTGAGGTATCAAGACATTTGTGCTGCTCATTACATTACAAACCACAGGAGTGGGCAAATTCTTCAGCAGGATAGCGCTCCTTCTCATACTTCAGCCTCAACATCAAAGTTCCTGAAAGCAAAGAAGGTCAAGGTGCTCCAGGATCGGCCAGCCCAGTCACCAGGCATGAATATTATTGAGCATGTCTGGAGTAAGATGAAGGAGGAGGCATTAAAGATGAATCCAAAAGATCTTAATGAACTCTGGGAGTCCTGCAAGAACGCTCTCTTTGCCATTCCAGATGACTTTATTAATAAGTTTGTTGAGTCATTGCAGAGATGTGTGGATGCAGTCCTCCAAGCTCATGGGAGTCATATACAATATTTATTCTTTTTTGACTGCACCATGAATTTATATTCTATACTGAACATTATTTCTGTTAAGTGACAAGACTTTTGTCCAAGCAAACTCAGACCTTACCGTCCTAATTAAATAATTAAAAATCAAGGCATGATCATATTTTATTTTGATCAAATAAGCGTAATCTAGAGGCCTTTGCCTTTCATAAACGCCACTTCTGATACCAAATGATCAACTAGAAGTCAAGTTATTATTTGTTCTTCCTAAAACCTGGATAGGCGACAAGACTTTTGCCAGGTAGTGTACTAATCGAACTTGATTATGTTTATTAGAGCAATGCAACAGTTAATTCATTCATTGCTTCAGTCAAACAGCCCACGATCAAAGACAATGTGAAAAACCTTGTAAATCATATAGAGCGAATATTGTGATGTTATATAACCTGATCTGAAAATTGTGGTCCCCTGGCTTTGTGTACTCGGGTCAGGCTTCAATCTAACGTTTCCTGAACAGCTCAAGTGGAATGAGATGGAATGATTGTATAATTCAGGGCTGTTTTCTACACATCTATGGGACGATTAAGCAGATGACAGTAGTTTGATGTCTGAATACAGGGTCAAAATGAGTGACATTATCACAGTAAAATGGGATGCAAATAACAAACAACAAAGTCATGCACGCAAGGGGAAACGGACCAGACAAAACATACCCAGGCAGGTTCAAAGCAATCAATCACATCTCCTTCAGAGCACAATGTAAAATATAACAATGAGCCAAAGACGAAAGGAGTTTTTCAAGCAGCAGAACAATACAAGTGCAATACGACTTACTTTATTTATAAATATATGTTATTTATTTATCAATTATGTCATTATTCATTTATTTATTTACTTAATATATATATATATATATATATATATATATATATATATATATATATATATATATATATATATATATATATATATATATATATATTTTTTTTTTTTTTTTTTTTATCTATTCATTTACTTATTTACTTATAAATATATGCTATTTAAAAAAATATATATGTTAATATTTATTTATTTAATATATTTTATGTATTTATTTATTTATACATGCATGTTATTATTTACTTATTTAATATATTTTATGTATTTATAAATGCATATTATAATTTTTTTATATACATTTTATTTATGTATAAATACATGTTATTATTTATTTATTTAATATACTTTATTGATTATTTCATGTATTTATAAATACATCTTTTTATTTATTTATTTAATATATTTTATTTATTTATAAACACATTTTATTATTTATTTATTTAATATAATTTATTTATTTATAAATACATGTTATTATTTATTTATTTAACATATTTTATTTATTTATTTATGTGTTATTATTTAATATATTTTATTTATTTATTATTTTATTTATTTATAAATGCATGTTATTATTTAATTATTTAATATATTTTATTTATGTATTCATAAATACATGTTATTAGTTACTTATTTAATATATTTTATTTATTCATTCATTCATTTTTTATAAATACGTTATTATTTATTTAATATTTATTTATTTACAAATATATGTTATTATTTATTTATTTAATATAGTGTATTTATTTATTCAATAATTTATTTATTTATAAATGTTATTATTTATTTATTTATAAATATATGTTATTATTTATGTAATATATTTTATGTATTTATTTATAAATACATGTTATTTATTTATGAATATGTGTTTATGTTTTTAATATATTTTATTTATATATACACACACACATACACTTATATACATACATATATATATATATATATATATATATATATATATATATATATATATATATATATATATATATATATATATATATGTATGTATGTATGTTTATTTCTTTATTTACTAAATGCAATTACTATATGTATGCACATTTAAAATGTAATATAATGTGAATTATTTTAATTCATTAATTACTAAATCTCAATGTAACTTTAGTTTTGCCAATGTTTTGACATTTCCCACGAAATTAATTTAACATATAAGAGTACACAATCCATTGTAATCCACTGTAAATTTAAATTGATGTAAACACCAAAATTGAACATCTCATCCCATAAACAAACCATGTCTTACCTTATCTTAGTTTGCGTCCAAAACGAATCCATCCACAAAATAGATAATAAATCCTCAGTGAAAAGTTATAATCCATGTCATTTTGCTCCATTATAAACTGTTATTTTAAGTACAGACTGGCCTGCAGGTTCCAAATATTCCTCACTCTTTCCTACATTCAATTAAAATGGCTTCTCACACCTGCATCTCCTCGTTACATGTTTTACAAGTTAAAAGTCCTCTGCTTTCCATGCTGTATTCTGGAGTCATATACAAGTCTGCCGTCATTGTTTAAAATCTGTTAGCTAGTGGGTTTTATTTTTCATATCCAAGGATGATTGACTAAAAAATAAAAGTTTTATAACAACAAATGTCACACCAACCCTCTATTATTTTCATTCTATGAAGCACAAAAAGAAAGAAAGCAGCAGTTTCCAAAGAATAAAAGTGTCTGATGATTTGTTGCAACTCACAAATCTCATTTATACCTGTGGTAAATTCACAACGGGCTCCGTTGAGATCTTTTTGGAGCACTTTTCTTGCTCTATTTAACTGCTACAACTCTTATAATGCATCTGCTTATACACTTTACACCTACAATCAATAAAAATCAGTAATTAGACAGTTTGTAAAGCTCATAAAAGCCAGATATAAGTAGACAAAATGTACTTCCAGTGAGAACAAATAAATGCTGGCACTGTCAAAAGATTAAGCCGATTAATCACATCCAAAAAAGTGAATATTTACAAGTTATATCTGTGTTAATTTTGTGTTTATGAGTATATCCATGACTACACTGCATATTTATTTACATAATATATGTGTGTGTACTGTGTGCACATACAGGCATGCATATATTTGAGAAAATGCTATATGTTATAATGTTATATTATATATACACAACCCAAAAAAAGTCGATCCCAGTTGTAAGAGCAACAAATAAAGAGTAACAAATAGCACCCTCAAATGTTTCATTAAGTTTGACGTGTTTCCCCCCTACACGCAACTTTTGTAAAGCGTCTGCTTTGCTGTGTCAGAATCCTTGCTTGAGAAATACAGCCATACTTTAAGAACGCTTAGTTTAAGCAAACTTTGATCAACGCGATCGTGCGTGTTGATGATCTGAAGGGAGTGCGCTGTGCGCGCGTTCTCTCTCTCTCTCTCTCTCTCTCTCTGTGTGTGTGTGTGTGTGTGTGTGTGTGTGTGTGTGTGTGTGTGTGTGTGTGTGTGTGTGTGTGTGTGTGTGTGTGTGTGTGTGTGTGTGTTGTCCCCCGATAATGTCAATAGACTGCAACTGGCTAAATGTTAAGGAGGACTAGACAAAATTGTTTCTACTTCATAATTAATTTTCTCAACTGGCAATACAACTTTACAATGAGTACAATTAGTCACCTTGGAATTATAATGTTCTATCTGCGTTCTGATTGATTTTGAGATATTGAGCTTCAAAGTTTTTGCGTAGCAAACAGTATGTGTGTAACATTAGTTTTTTTTTGTTTAGTTTTTTTTTTAATAAAACGTCTTAAAATGTAAACAACTTATAAAAAAACATCCCATAATGTAAATAAGTTGTCATTTAATAAGAATATGTCAATAACTCAATTTTGACAAAAATGTCAGATAGAACCTTATAATTCTAAGGTGATGAATTGTTTGTATTCAATACTTTATTATTATTGTAATTTTCCAATTTCCATATTTGCAATGCCTGTATTTTGGATTTTTTTTTTTTTGATTTGTGATTAATCATGATTAATCACAAAAAAAGTGTGATCAATTAGTTAATTTTTTTAATCAATTGACAGCCCTAATATATATATATATATATATATATATATATATATATATATATATATATATATATATATATATATATATATATATATATATAAATATATATATATATATATATATATATATATATATATATATATATATATATATATATATATATATATATATATATATATATATATATTTATTTATTTATTTATTTATTTATTTTTACCTCATAAGGAGCTGAGCCCCCCTAAAATGAAAATCGTAAAATCGCCCCTGGCCTAGGTATTTCCCCGTTTTTTAAGAGAATAAATTATGGATGTTGCATATTATTCGGTTATCCTAAGTAAAGTGTTTCAGGACATAAAAACAAGTAATAAAATATAGGCTCGCCTATATCGTTGCGCTCACGTACAGCAGCTTTCCAAAATCTGCATCAGTTTTAAGAAACGACCTATCTCCAGTGATTCTCCCTAAAACGTAATTACGATTTAAAATATGAAATGTCCTTCTAATAAAGCTCTACATTTAAAATTATTTATTACCACAGAGAACACATTTTTTTACGTGCAGTTTTTCCCAATCCGGTTATAAAGGAGTGCAGGACTGGACAACAGAAAGGAGCTGAAAGGTTGTTTCTGATAGTTTTGCTCACCCAAAAATGCTCTGTTTGCACGATTTGATTAATATCACCATATCCAAATATTTTTAGGAATAATACTTATAATTCTAGCTCAATTTGTCCCAAGGTATTCGGTGGGCCAAAAAAGGCCCGCCGCTGACCCCAAGAAAGCACCGCTTTGACCTGATCAGGCCCTGGAAGTGACTATGGAAATGCGACTGGCTCGCACTGGCTTGTTCACTTCAGGCGCGACAGTGGAAACGCGGTTATTGTGCTCCAGGACTGGCCAGCCCATTCACCAGACATGAACATTATTGAGCATGTCTTGGGTAAGATGAGGGAGGAGGGGTAAGATGAAGGAGGCATACAGTATACACATAAATATACACAGTACACATTATATAAACGCAAACTTTTATCTTAATCATGATTAATCATTTGACAGCACTAATAAATGCAGAAGACGTATGTGTTTGTGCTGCACTGTTAATGAACTGCTGTCATGTTCTACATCATGATAATGACTAACACACATTACTGACATGTTTACCTCAAAGAGACTTGCTAAACGGAACATATCTAGTGTTTCAGAGACAGTTCCTATATCATCAAGTAATCGCCTGTAAGTTCAGTGTTGGCTAAACAAATTGGCATACACATGTTTACACTTCACACCAAATAAATAGCTTTAAATGGATGTATAATATTAGCAGGTTTGGGGAGGATGTGATAACCAGAATATGGGCTAATATACAGTAATGGCTAATGGTGATTTCTGCCAAAGAAAACAATCCTAATTTATCCTTTATTCAAACAACTGTGTCATGTTGATGCTTGGAAAAGGTCGACGGTTTGTGCAGAAGAATGGCTGCTAATCAAATATTAAGAGATGATTATACTGTAGTCACTCTACATTACATTTCTTGTGAGAAGTAAAATGAGCCCCTTTTTGTCATAAGCTGTAATTTGCCACAAAAAAAAGAAAGAAAAAGAAAAGAATAAAGGAAAAATAAAATAAATTGTCAGTTAAATACTTAACCACATTTGGAGCTGTTAGGTTCCAGCTGAACATTATGTTTGACCACTTTTGGACCACTTTTATTTTTGGAATGAGAGTACATGAATGAATAAATGAATAATAGAAAAATAAATAAAAGAAATATAACATTTTATGTTACATTTTATTTTATTAAATAATTCATTAATAATAAATAATAAAAATAAAATAAATATACATTTAATGTTACGTTAAATAAATAAACAAATAAATAAATTAACAAATGAATGAATGAATAAATAAATAGAAAATTGTATAAAATAAATCTAAAATTTAATATGTTACTTTTTATTTTATTAAATAATTGATTAATTATTTATTTAAAAATAAATAAATAAAATAAATATAAATTAAATTTTATGTTTTTATTTCATTTAAAAAATAAATGAATAAATGAATAAATGAATAAAATAATAGAAAATTAAATAAAATAAATCTAAAATTTAATATGTTACTTTTCATTTTATTATTAAAGTTTTAATAAATTAATAATAAATTAATTAAATAAATAAATTAAATAAATAATAAATTTAATGTTACATTTTTATTTTATTTAAATAATAATAATAAATTATTTAATAATGGATGAATAAATTATTTAAAAAAATAATAATTATAAAATTTAATGTTACTTTTTAATTTTATGTCATTAAATAATTAATTAATAATAAATAAATGAATAAAATAAAATATAAATGAATGTAATGTTATATTTTAATTTATTTAAAAAATAATTAACAATAAATAAATACATTAAATGAATTAATTAATCATGCATGATTACATAAATAAAAAATACATAAATAAATGATTTAATGAATAAATAAATAAATAAATAAATAAATATATAACAGAAAATTAAATAAATAAATATATAATTTAATGTTACTTTTTATTTTATTTTATTAAAAAATATTTATTAATAATACATAAATAATAGAACATAAAATAAATAAAAAAAAATTAACATGTTACGTTTTTATTTTATTTAAAAGAATAATACATTTATTATTTTTAAAATAATAATGAATAAATAAATGAATAGATGAATAAATAAATTAAATAATAATAAATAAATAAACAAATAATTAAATAAAAAGAAAATATAATGTTACTTTTTAAAATAATGAATGAATGAATGAATGAATTAATGAATAAATAAATAAATAAATAAATAAATCTTATACCAAAAAAAGTGTCACCTTCTTCTTGGATGGTGATCCTCTGCAAATGTTCATTATTTTGGGTGAACAACTCCTGTTGTTCATTTACATGGATCCTCCCTAATCCACTCCAAATATAAGTGCAAATCTTCCTGCAACTCAGTTCAGTCAACATGTTTTAGGTGTGGCTGTGACTTTTTTTCCCCTCAGAACAAAACCTGCTGGGACTTCTAAAGTCATTTAGCTATATGGCATTTTAATGATTGTTTACTAACATTTTAAAAAGCACCTTAATCACAGAGACCTTATGCACTTTTTGTGTTTCCCCTGCTGACTGTGTTTCAGTTTATTATGTGCAGAAACGCTCAGCAGAAAAAGCCCTCCTGTCGTCAGCGCTGTATCATGATGTCATTACTCACATTCACACACACACACACGCACACGCACACGCACACACACACACACACACACACAGTCATACACTACAGCCAATTTTTGTTAACCCAATTCACCTATAGCGCATTTCTTTGGACTGTGGGGTAAACCGAAGCACCCGGAGGAAACCTAAAAGGTAAAGTCGCTAATATCCTTATTTGCTGCTCAAGAATAATTTCTTATCATTCTCAATGTTGAAAAGGGTTGTGCATCCTCATACTTATGTTGAACCACGCTAAA
This sequence comes from Danio kyathit, assembly GCA_903798195.1. NCBI lineage: Eukaryota > Metazoa > Chordata > Actinopteri > Cypriniformes > Danionidae > Danio > Danio kyathit. The sequence continues at coordinate 6,805,954 of LR812519.1, forward strand.
CTGTTTCCAGCATGATCTGCTATCGTCCTGCCAGTATATACAGTATATAAACATCTCTGGTGGTAAATTCTCCAGTGGGCCGGAGCCTCCAGCAGCCCGCAGGCTCATGTCGTCCTCAAACCTCCTTCAAGAGCTTGTTTTGCCCCGAAGCAGCACCTCAGAAACCCCAAAATTAATCATGCACCAGATCAAAAAGCCCCGTCATCGGACCGGGCCACAGTTTGTGCCTCCGATCACAACAGCTCGACCCAAATCTGTGGGATGATCCAATATAGCGGCTTGTGGTTTGAGCTTTATTTATGGGCCGGTTCTCCTTCACTCCACTAACTGCACATCTGCTGCTGTCCATCTGTTAAGGGTTTTGTGTGCTCCGTGTGCTGATCCCGAACTCATTACCAGCCTCCTTCCCTTATACACTATTGTTCTTCTGCTAATGTGGAGACTCGCGTGCAGTTTTGCCTTGTATGTGCCTTCAGATGGGAAAAGAGAAGGTGCTGCTTCTCATCGAAGTTCCGGACCTTTGGTGGAAAAATAAACTGTTCATCCTAACCCAGGGTCATTCTGAACACGTACCCCTATATACATTTCTGGAGAGCGCCAAATACGTCCCAGGTAAGGATGTGACAAGATCTTGTATGTCGAGGTGAAAAGTTGTCTCGTGAGTTGTGATCAATGACTGTATAAAATATGGACGACGCGACAGCGCCATTTTCCGTTAAACGCTGTGAAGGAAAAAACGCCTCGTGACGGGCACAAACTGTCGCAAAAGACTGCTGAAATTGGAGCCTGGGCATGCGCAGAAGGACTGCCTGATGGAGCCAGAGGAGGAGCTGCGGAATCAAGCTTCCAACCAAACGCTTGTACATCAAATCAATCACGCCCCCCAAACTTCTCTCTTGACCGCTGGTGTCTGCACTATAACAAAGGCTCGCTAATGTACACTTTGCGTTTACATAGAAGCCTGGTTTGCTGTTTTATCAACACAAATGGATGCAATAACGTTAACAAAGGTGCGGTTTATATAATGAAGATTTAATCGCGCCAGCTCCAGGCCGCAGCACACATTACTCGCGGGCCGATCCGGCTCGGATGCGGCAGCGTCAGCTCACTAACGGCCGCCGGATCTGACCGGATGCCTATGGACTCACTGCCCGAGTCAATCGGGCCAGATGCGGCGGCCGTTAGCGAGCCGGATCGGCCCGCGAGTAATGTGCGCGAGTAGGTACAGCAGACGGAGTCGGGCCGAGGGGTAAGTCTCCGGCAGGCGAGAGTGTAGCCGGAACTGGCCCGAGTGTATTTTGCTATCTGGGTGGTAAGGCGTGTATCAAAAAACTGATAAAGCCCTGACCTTACCGAATAAACAGTGTTTCACCAGATCCTGTATGTCAGAAACTATAGTTTACTGCTGAACAACTCGTTTAATCATGGTAAAATAACACAGAAATGGAATAATAACACTTCAGTCTCCTGCCGAAGCTCCGGCGTCTGCTTTGAGAAACTGTCAATCACAGCTGTCAATCACGATGACACGCCCAGCATTAAATTACTGCCCAAAACATACTCTTTACAAAATGAAGATCTGCACCTATATCAGCTGATAACCAGTGCCTTAACTGACCAGAACCATCTTTCGGGACATTTTATTGCAAGTGTAATTAATTTTTTTATTTAGTCTCATGTCTCCTTCATTAACCCGGAGGAGGCGGGCTTTATGACTTGTACTGCAGCCAGCCCCCAGGGGGCGATCTAACAGCCGAGACCTTCACTCAAAAGCAGGCGTGCGGCACACTTGGTAGTGATGTGCGATACCACTGATTTCCTATCCGATCCGATACCAAGTAAAATGAAGGCGAGTATCGACGATACCGATCCAATACCGATACTTTGCCCAAAAATGACTGTTTGGGAATTTAATGTAGCAAGTAGTGTCCTTAAAAGTGTCACTTCGTACTGAATACGAGACATATTACGGGTTATTCTTGTTTATTGTTTATAGATGAAGAATTATCATACAAAGCCAACTTTTTAAACATATTTATTGACAGCATCTGAGCATGTATATCTTAAAACGCCTGCCTGAACATCTTAAAAAAAAACATTCACGCTTCTACGTTTAGTGACAAGTTAATCCTGTTCCCATGAAAGTGTTTTGAACCTTTTCTCATTGTTTTATCAATGTCACAAAAAACCCAAGCCCCCAAAATACAGCCAAATCGCCAAATTTTCTCCCTCTGTACCTGGATAGTGCCTGCCTGCTGCACCTAAGGATTTTGAATGCGATGTCTCTCTCGCCCTAGCAGCACCTGTGCCTCTCCTTTCCTCCTCTTCTGACCGCCTAGCCGTGACGTTGTCATATTCTGTCTTCCGATTTCCATGTAGATGTTTGATTAGGTTTGTGGTATTACCACAGTACCTTACTGTTTTGTTACACGTGTCACAAACTGCACCGTTTGAGTTTATGGAAGTGAAGTAGCTCCACACATAACTCTGCTTGCGGTCACCCATATTCAATGACAGCGTGACTGAACAACATGTGCCAGCAGACTGAGTGGCTACTGGCTAGCTAGCGTGATCTGACGGCAGTTGTATTGTGCCATATTACGCACATGACTTTGCAGGCGGAAGAACAAGTAGTTCCGACTAAGTTGGCATATTCAGATAAACTAGGGTAATTGTGGTTACTTTCCACTGTATTTCTATTTCCAATAAACTACATATTTGCTCCAAATTATTGAAACATCGATATTTTGATAAGATAATCGATTCTAGTACATACAAAGCTGGTATCGGAGATATCGATATTTTAGTATCAATCCGCACATCACTAACACTTGGTTGTGATGTTATGATGGAGCGCGAGGGTGAAATTAACACTGAAGATTGGAGGCAGGATTGGATTTGAACTGCAAATCAGGTGCTTTGCACACACCTGGGAACCCAATCCAGGCTGGCCTTGGAGTTGCGTGTGCCACTCAGTTGGGTGGGTGAGCGTGACGTACCCGCTTTTTTTTCACCGGAGTTCAGCGGCTGCCGGGTCTCACCGTAATCAAGCTTAATATCGTGAAGACTTTTATCTGCATTTTGTAACAGGACATACACACACAGCTGTTTGACACTATTCTTTGCACCTACCTAGTCAGTAAAGTACCACAGATACACACAACTATAAGCGTAAACACACACACACACACACAACTCCTAGAGACCTCGGGATGATCACATCATCATTACCGAACACACGTTTATGCTGTCCGGGAGCTGCAGTCTTTTCATTTGGCGAGGTGAGCCGTATTAAATTACATTAAAACAACAACTCCCTCCTATCAGTCCTTACTTCAGTGTCACATCCAGTACCTCAGAGTGAGTCAAATCAAAAAATGAAATTAGTGAAAAAATGAAAAACCAAGTACCAAAAATTACATTCATTTCTATAAGCTCAATTTGTGGAAAGGAGTTTTATTTCTCATGTGAGGTCAGTCAGTAGAGTTTATAGCTAACTCTTTTGCAGTGTTTGCATGTCCTTTATGGCGTATAATTCATTAAAATAGAAGTAGAAGATAAGATTAAATAGAAGATTAAAAAAGAAATAAAATACCATTCATTGCAATCTTAAAAAAAAAAACACCTGAATTGTTTTGCATTTTGTGATTTTTTTTCTTCTTCTTCAGTTGATTTAAAAATCTATTTTCCATTCATATAAAAGCAAATATTTTGCTAATATTTAAAATTATACGTAAAAAGACTATTTTCCTTTCACATATAAGCAAAATATTGTGCAGTGTTTGCATGTCCTTTACGACATATAGTTCAATAAAATAGAAGAAAAATAACATTCATTTCAAGATGGTTTTAAAAAATCGCATAGGTAGGTTTGCATTTTGTGATTTCTTTTTTTCCAGTTGAATAAAATAAATATTTCATCATCGAAGATTCCAAAAAATAGTATAAAAATCTTGTCTCACCTTGTTCTCGTGGAGTAGGCGTCTCGTCACACCCCTAGTCCCAGGAGCTACATTTTTTGCAGTTTTTGTTTTCGCGAATCCACCATAGGCCGCTGTGTGCGCTTTTTCAGATATCAAATTTATTTCAACAGTGCCATTCATGCCTGCTGTTCTCACATAAATCCACCAGAGGCCGCTGTCGACTGACTGACTGACTGACTGACCGATTGACTGACCCATCCTCCTCCTTCCCCAAACTCAACCAATAGTGTTTTAAAAAGCACCACCCATCCACTTCTGTAAACCCAACGAGTTTTCAAAAGCAATCCAGAAAAAGATAAGCTCTCACGGCAGCCTGATTTTTACCATGTTTTCAGATTTTACCACATTCTCACCTTGTTATTTACTTGTTTATTTATTTTTTGGCTTTTTGTTTTTGTCTTACCTACTTTCTGAAACCGTTCTTCACCAGACTCAAACCTCGTTGTCACGGTCAACTCCTCTCAGTGTTTCAAATCCTCTGACATACCACTGCGCTACCTGGTAACAGCAGGAAAGCTGTCCATACGGAGGTAAGCGGTCAGCTGGTAAGCACGAAACGGTAGTGATGGTAAAATGACGCTTTCTGAACTGTTGTATTGGAAAAAGGTTCATTACTCGAAGCTTTCTATATCAGAGCTGGATGAGGACCTCTGCTGGTTAAAGTGAGGGAAAGCACTGTGTTGCAAAAATGTCAAATATTCACAACTGACCAACTCATTCATGTAGTAATACAACAACAGTAATATAAACAAATTATGCAAATACTGTCGTTTTGTACACATAGGGTATGTTACATTACACCACCGATGACTAGTAAAACTCGTTATTCAAAGATATTTGCATTAATTGTCTTCCTTCATTCACCCACTCGTTCCAAGCGGGGATCGAACCGGCGAGTCCTGCACAGGAGGCGAATGCTCTAACTGTACGTTCACACCGAAAGCAGAGAGAGTGTCAAAGGTCACTCTGGCCGCCCTGGTGACAACACTGTCTGCATTGAGCTCCGGCGCCGAGAGCGTCAAAACTCGCTACACATTGATCTCATATTTAAAGGAGCCGTTGCTGCATATCATATCAGTTACACTCCCGCATAAAACAAGCTTTCTAGTGTGAAGGTGTTGCACACTTATTATCAAATTCACTTAACTACGGAAGATCTAGTTGCATGTGGTGTGGCTTTGCACCACTATGTGTCCATATGCCTGAAATATTCTGAAGCAGCAATACTGTTTTGTTTTGTCGCATGAAATTCCCGCTTTTTTAAAGAAAAAAAAAAAAAAAATATATATATATATATATATATATATATATATATATATATATATATATATATATATATATAACGTTGATGCACATCAGTAACTCGCCAGTAACTTTTTAAATCTACGTCCCAGTAAGAAAACATTGCAAATAACTGGAAATCCAGCGATCGCAATAATTAAACCCTTGGGAACAACTGTGGTCGGAACCAAAGTTCACAGTGACTGTGTTCTCTGATTCCTCTCAAGCGGTGGACTACATTCCGATTGCTTGCCGCCGAACCGCGTCATAGCTCATTACCATAAAGTTGACTTGATTTCAACACTCCCCGACGCTCACACCGGCGAAGACGCGCCGCGCTGCTTATCGCCGCCGGCTCCCATTGAAAATGAATGACTTCCGGCTACTTTGACGCTCTCGCCGCTTTCGGTGTGAACGTACAGTAAGGATAGGGCTATGGAAGTGAGGCTGCGTCCGAAACCGCATACTTCCATACTATACAGTACGCTAAAATCAGTATGCGAGCTGAGTAGTATGTCCGAATTCATAGAATTCGAAAATCAGTATGCGAGAAGTACCCGGATGACTTACTACTTCCGGCGAGATTCTGAAGTGCACATCCCATGCACGCTGCGCTATCCCATGACGCAGGTAGGTCACGTGACCATGACAAAATGGCGGATGTAGTACGTCCGAATTCCATTCATACTTCTTACATTCATACTGTATAGAACATACTTTTCTAACGGCCGAGTAGTACGTTTAAATTCAAATGCAGTACCTACTGAGTAGTAGGCGGTTTCCGACGCAGCCTGAGGCTTTTGGGCTGCACTCGCCAGCTGGCCTTCATTACACACTATACTACAATATGCAGTGGCTTTCTTTAAAGGTAGTTGTATAACATTCACTAATACACTTTAGTATGTTTCAAACGCTTTTTACTATTGTATTTTAGTTTAATTACTGGTGCGTGGGACCGGTGCAGTGCTTTGAAACCGTAGAAATGTGTGAAATCGACGCCTAATCTCTCACTATACACTTTACTAACCCATGAGGGTGTTTAAACCTTTGAATCAAAATTCGAAGCAGTCACGTGGGTATAGGTGAAAATGAAGCTTCGGACGTCACTGATCACGTGATGATGGCAAAACGAATCAAGCTCCGGTACACTGCTTCACTGCGAGATGTATCGTTTTTTTGATACATGCTTCGAAGGATCGGCGCACAACGTCACATCACTACGAAACGGCGTCATACCGCCCTGTAGCGTTCATTTATGAGACGAAATGAAGCCATAAGTACTTCTGACTACATAATTTGCGATCTCCAACTTTTTTTAGAATGAGCCTTTGTTGGTTCATCCAGGAGACAAGATGGAGTTTGTACAATGTATATGTTTAATATGGTTCAAAAACACTGCCGTCTTCACTATAAATTCTTATAAATATAGTCACTGTAAATTTGTATTTTTGTTTAGTATGTGGCTAGAGTACAAACTCCTCCTTGTCTCCTGTTTTAAAGGGTTTATTCTGCCACCACTGGTCTAACACTTTTACGAGAATCAGAACTGAGCTTAAAAACCCTGACAGCAATATCTTTTTCCATGGAAGTGAGTGTATCTACAGTTGAAGTCAGAATTATTAGCCCCTCTGAATTATTAGCCCCCCTGTTTATTTTTTCCCCAATTTCTGTTTAACAGAGAGATGATTTGTTTAACACATATTTAAACAAAATAGTTTTAATAACTCATCTCTAATAACTGATTTATTTTATCTTTGTCATGATGACAGTAAATAATATTTTACTAGATATTTTTCAAGACACTTCTATACAGCTTAAAGTGACATTTAAAGGCTTAACTAGGTTAATTAGGTTAACTAGGCAGGTTAGGGTAATTAGGCAAGATTATTGTATAATGATGGTTTGTTCTGTAGACTATTGAAAAAATATATAGCTTAAGGGGGTAACAATTTTGACCATAAAATGGATTTTAAAAAAATTCAAAACTGCTTTTATTCTAGCTGAAATAAAACAAATAAGACTTTCTCCAGAAGAAAAAAATATTATCAGACATACTGTGAAAATTTGCTTGTTCTGTTAAACATCAATTGGGAAATATTTAAAAAAGAAAAAAAAAATTAAAAGGGGGGCTAATAATTCTGACTTCAACTATATATATTCATTCATTCATTTTCTTGTCGGCTTAGTCCCTTTATTAATCTGGGGTCTCCACAGCGGAATGAACCGCCAACTTATCTAGCACATTTTTACGCAGCGGATGCCCTTCCAGCCGCAACCCATCTCTGGGAAAACAGTACATATATATATATATATATATACACACACACACATATACATATATGTATTTATTTATTTGCTGGATTACTTGTTTTTGTTTATTATAATTATATTTTTTAATTAAGTATTATTTTTAATAAAAAAATACATTTTAAATTTATTGCTATTTTAGTTTCTAATTTATTATTTATTTATATGTTTTTAATTTATTTTTATTAAAAACAATAATCAATAAAAAGTAAATAAAAGTTGTTTTTAATTAATTAATTAATATATTAATAATACTACTAATAATAATGTTTTTAAGTATTTATTTATTTATTCATTCATTCGTTCTTTCATTCATTCTATTTTATTGTATGCATTCATTTTATTTTTTTATTTATTTTATTGAATTATTTCAGGATGATTTACCACAGTGCATATACTTTTATTTTAGTTTCTATTCTAAAATTTTATTAATTAATTTATGTATTTGTTTATGTATTTTTTAGTTATTTATTGAAAATAATAATTAATAAGAAATAAAAAAATATATTTTTTTATTAATTAACTAATTCATGTATTTATTTATTCATTCATAAAATAATAACTATTATTATCATTTATTTATTTATTTAATAATTCATTCATTCATCCATTTTATTTTATTTTATTTTACTGTTTTTTTTTAATTTCATTATTTCAGGACCCTCCTATCAAAATAGGAGATCTTGTGTTTGACCTAAAATCTATTTTGGAACCATATAGATCCAAAATTTGCCCAAATAAAATGGGCAAAAGCTAAAAAATAAATGAAATAAATAAAGATTTAAAAAATAGGTTAAATACAACTTTTTATTTATTGACACTCTTAATAGTGTATTTTCTTTCAGAATGTGTGCTTTTCAAGTTATTTTTGACAACTTCCGCTTTCTTTTATCATTTATCAGACCTGAGTGTTGACCTCTCGAGGAGATCTGATGTATGTTCTAAGATTTGACGTGATGCATGTTTTAAGAGCGTTGATTGTATTGACTTACTCTACACTACTACTGCATACAAAAATCCAATAACCCATTGTGTTGTTTTGTCATATTGAGCCTCTCAACAGATGTGGTTTGTTTTTGTTCTTATTGACGATAGCGAAGTCTAATTATTTAGTGTTTGTGCATATAAAACAGAATGAGGCATGAGCGATGGGAGGCCAATGATGGGCTGCTTTAAAAGATGCTGCGAGGCAGGAATTAACGAGATCTATATCGCATTGTACCCTTGCCAAACACACAATAATACTCCAAGAATAGAAATGACAGAGAGACAGATGCAGAGAGACAGCAGACAAGAGGAGGAGGAGGAGGAAAACCTGCAATAGAAGCAGAAGTTACTTTCGTTTATTTTCATTACTGCAGAACATTTACACAACTAAAATCAGGGAATCACAATGATACTTTTCTATCTATATGTCTGACCGTCTGTCTGAAAACTATAAATATGTAATTGTCGACTATAGTGGTGATAAAATAAGATTTAATACATTCATAGATGTAAGTCCTTTAGAGTTTTAATATCATTCATTCATTCATTTGCTTTTCGGCTTAGTCCCTTTATTAATCTGGGGTCGCCACAGCGGAATGAACCACCAACTTATCCAGCATATGTTTTTTGCAGCGGATGCCCCTCCAGTTGCAACCCATCACTGGGAAACATCCATACACACTCATTCACATACATGCACTCTGGCTAATTTAGCTTATTCAATTCACCTGTACCACATGTCTTTGGACTGTGCATGGGGGAAACCAGAGCACCTGGAGGAAACCCACGCCAACACGGGGAGAACATGCAAACTCCACACAGAAATGCCAACTGACCCAGCCGAGGCTCGAACCATCGATCTTCTTGCTGTGAGACGAACGTGCTACCCACTGTGCCATTGTGCAGCTCTAGAGTTTTATTATTATGATGATTATTATTATTATTCATTCATTCATTCATTTTCCTTCGGCTTAGTCCCTTTATTTATCAGGGGTCACTCTTCATCACCCTTTATTCCACAGCAGAATTTACCACCCTTCTAGCTGCAACCCAGTACTGGGAAATATTATTATTCATTCATTCATTTACTTTTTAGCTTAGTCCCTTTATTAATCTGGGGTCACCACAGCGGAATGAACCACCAACTTATCCAGCACATGTTTTTTACGCAGCGGATGCCCTTCCAGCCCCAACCCATCACTGGGAAACATCCATACACACTCATGCACTACAACAACAAGTGCATCAATAACAATAATAATCACAACAAATTATAGTATTTATAATAAATATTAATAATATTTAAATAATTTCATTTTCAGAATAAAAATGTCCTAAACGGAAAAAAAGCAAATATTTACATTTTACACAAATGCATGGCTGAAAATATTTATTTATTTATTTATTTTAAATGTTATTATAAAAATAACATTTATATATTATATATATTTTATATTACATTATATTTCATTTATTTGCTTGTTTCATTAAATAATTATATAATTAAACAAGCAAATAAATGAAATATGTAATGTAATTAATTAAAGAAGAAATTAAGAATTAGTTTTTTTTTAAATACTATTATAAAAATAATATTTTAAAACTGACATTTATCTTATTTTATTTTATATTACATTATATTTTACTTATTTGTTTATTTATTAAACTATTGTTTAATTAATTAAGAAAGAAAGAAATTAAGAATTAATTTATTTATTTGTATTTATTTATTAGTAAAATCCCTTTTTTATGACATCAGTGTTATGTTTTATAGTTTTAACTCATAATAACATTATATATGTGTGTGTGTATATATATATATATATACAGTATATACAGTAGCCCCGCTGTCCCCCCCCCCCCAATTTCTGTTTAACGGAGAGCAGATTTTTTTAACACATTTCTAAACATAATAGTTTTAATAACTCATTTCTAATAACTGATTTATTTTATCTTTGTCATGATGACAGTAAATAATATTTTACTAGATATTTTTCAAGACACTTATACAGCTTAAAGTGACATTTAAAGGCTTTACTAGTTTACTAGTCAGGTTAGGGTAATTAGGCAAGTTATTGTATTATGATGGTTTGTTCTGTAGACTATTGAAAAAATATATAGCTTAAAGGGGCTAATAATATTGACCTTAAAATGGGTTTTAAAAAATTAAAAACTGCTTTTATTCTAGCCGAAATGAAACAAATAAGACTTTCTCCAGAAGAAAAAATATTATCAGACATACTGTGAAAATTTCCTTGCTCTGTTAAACATCATTATATACAAAACATTATGATCCACAAATCATAAACAATCATAAAAGTCACGTATGCGGACCTACATTTTCATTTACATCTATTTGACACGACTGCATGTCTATATATCTGCATTTTTCCACATATTTCCTCCCGCTTTCGCTACAATCAAAAGCCTCCCAACATCATTATTATGCATTTGACAGGCATGATGTGCGCTTCATGTGTTAAAACCTCGTGATGAAATCTGGACTATCAAGGGAAATTCAGTCTGTTTCCGATTAGCTGCGTTTTGACACCGCAGACGATACAGAAAGCACAATGGGCCGTGATGCTGCTTTAACGTCTGCCTTGCATACTGCTATTATAGAAAACAGAAAATTAGCTTTTCTGTCTTCATCATTATTATCATTATCATCATTTCATTGATTTCCATTCATGCCGCTGAAAGGCTGGCAGAAGAAGTGAGGCAGATAGGAAGAGAAACCACTGGTGTATTTACATGAAAATCAGCATTCCACAGACTCCAACCCAACATTTCTGCCTCTTTCTTCTTCTTCTTCTTCTTTTTCTTTTAATAATAACAAAAGACACCTGGCATTATTCATGTGCAATTCAGACTGATGATGAGTCTGGATTATCAAGAGAATGTTTTTATTCTGGATTTTTTTTTAGTTTGATCAGTATTTTAGTATGCACATCATGTTCTATTATAGCATTTTATTGATTTAAGTTTTCACGAGGATGAAATGAAAATCAATATTCATTTAGCTTAAATTCTATGAATCATTTAAGCAATACAATTTACATATAAAGGGCAACATGATGGCTCAGTGGTTAGCACTGTCACCTCACAGCAAGAAGGTCGCTGGTTTGAGCCCCGGCTGGGTCAATTGGCATTTTTGTGTGGAGTTTGCATGTTCTCCCCATGTTGGCGTGGGTTTCCTCCGGTTTCCCCCACAGTCCAAATACATGCACTGAAGAAACTTACTGAATAAATTAAATTGGCCATAGTGTGTGGGTGTGTGTGTGTGTGAATGTGAGAGTATATGGGTGTTTCTCAGTACTGGGTTGCAGCTGCAAAGGCATCCGCTGTGTAATGTAATGTAATATAATGTGTCTTTATATATCATTTATTGTGTATGGTCATACACCCAAAGCACTTCACAATCATGAGGGGGGTCTCTCCACACCACCACCAGTGTGTAGCATCCACTTGGATGATGCGACGGCAGCCACAGGACAACGGCGCCAGTGCGCTCACCACACGCCAGCTATTGGTGGAGTGAAGAGACAGTGATAGAGCCAATTCAGTAGATGGGGATTATTAGGAGGCCATGATGGGTAAGTGCCGATTGAGGGAATTTGGCCAGGACACCGGGGTTACACCCCTACTCTTACGAGAAGTGCCATGGGATTTTTAATGACCACAGAGAGTCAGGACCTCGGTTTAACGTCTCATCCAAAAGACGACGTCCACTGACAGTGTAGTGTTTACTGGGGCATTAGGACTCACGCAGACCACAGGTTGAGCTCCCTCTGCTGGCCTTTCCAACACCATTTCCAGCAGCAACCTAGTTTTCCCATGTGGTCTCTCATCCAGGTACTAACCAGGCTCAGCCCTGCTTAGCTTCAGTGAGTAACCGGTTTTGGGCTGCAGGGTGATATGGCTATGGCTGACATGGCTGTGTTAAACCTATGCTGGATAAGTTGGCGGTTATTCCGCTATGGTGGCCCCTGATAAAATAAAGAGATTAAGCTGGAGGAAAACGAATGAATGAATGGATTTATATATATACAGTATATATACTGTAGATAGTGACTGTATTCACATAAACCAGATAATATTGACCCTAAAATAGTTTAAAAAATCAAAACTGCTTTTATTCTAGCTAAAATAATAAAACAAATAAGAAAAAAAAAGAAGAAGAAATATTATAGGAAATACTGTGGAAAATTCCTTGCTTTGTGAAAATTAATTCGGGAAAATTTCAGAGAAAATTAAATAAAATAAATGAATGAATAAAAAGCACAGGAGGGCTAATAATTTAGACTTCAACTGTAAGCTATAATCAATGATTGGTGGGATATTCTGAGCTGTATAACTTCACAGAAACGCCAGAGATTTATTTAACATCTTATGAAAAGTGCCGTAATGCCTCCCCTTTAAAACAGAAAAGAAATGTAATGACACAGACCTGGCTTCTCACATCCGGAACGTATTAGCGATTTAAGATGAATCACAAAAACACAAAAGGTCAGCCTCTCCTGACAGTTAATATCTCTCTCTCTCTCTCTCTCTCTCTCTCTCAAAAAAAGAAAAAGTTTCCATATCAGCGAGGATACATATAATGAATTCATTTTCTCCTCCAAGCGCTCTATATCTCTTCGACATACTGTATGTGCGAACAAGCTCATGGGGAAGATCTGAAGACTGCTGCAATATGAAGAAAAAAAAGGCTTGTTACAGACCAGCTACAGTATATCTCTTCATATTCATATCTACAGTTGAAGTCAGAATTATTCGCCCTCCTGTGATTTTTTTTTTTTCTTTTACAAATATTTTCCAAATGATGTTTTAACAGAGGCGACGCAGTAGCCCAGTAGGTAGTGCTGTCGCCTCACAGCAAGAAGGTCGCTGGTTCGAGCCTCGGCTAGGTCAGTTGGCATTTCTGTGTGGAGTTTGCATGTTCTCCCTGCATTTGCGTGGGTTTCCTCCGGGTGCTCTGGTTTCCCCCACAGTTCAAAGACATGCAGTACAGGTGAATCGGGTAGGCTAAATTGTCCGCAGCGTATGAGTGTGAATGAGTGTGTGTGAATGTTTCCCAGAGATGGGTTGCAGCTGGAAAGGCATCCGCTGCGTAAAACATATGCTGGATAAGTTGGTGGTTAATTCCACTGTGGCGACCCCAGATTAATAAAGGGACTAAGCCAAAAAGAAAATGAATGAACAAAAAAATGTTTAACAGAGCAAGGAATTTTCTTTAGTATTTTTTGTTCTGGAGAAAGTCTTATTTGTTTCATTTAGGTTAGAATAAAACCATTTTAAGGTCAATATTATTAGCCCTCTTAAGCAATATTTTAGCAGTATAGTATTGTCTACAGAACAAACCATCGTTACACAATGACTTGCCTAATTACCCTAATTTGCCTAATTAACCTAGCTAAGCCTTTAAATTGCACTCTAAAGGGAGTCGCACACCAGATGTGCTGCTCGGCGATGCGCCGCACTATGCAGCGCCATGCATTTTAGAATTCTAAACATAGATTTCTCTCAGTCAGTGGCTGTCCGCGGTGCCCAGCTATGACTCAGGACACTGTTCATATTTCTGCCGTGCCACAGAGCGCCATCTGAATAGTTTCATATTAAATAACATTCGAATGTCCACATCTGGTGTGCGATACTTCCAACTGTCATGTGCACGCCATGTCGCCGAGCTGATAGGCACATCCGGTGTGCGACCCCCTTAAGCTGGTTGCAACATACATTTGGACGTACCCCGATATACATTTCTGGTGATCGCGAATTATGATAAGGAGACACTCTGAATTCCTGCTCCCTGTTCCAAGAACACCTGTTGAGACTCTAAAGGCTTATACACACACACACGTACACAGCTACTACTAGTTTCTTGAAAAAATATCTATTAAAATATTATGTGCTGTCATCATGGCAAAGATAAAATAAATCTGTTATTAGAAATGAGTTATTAAAACTATTATATTTAGAAATAAGCTGAAAAAAAAATCTTTCTGTGTATATATATACAGGGGGGCTAATAATTCAGCAGGGCTAATTATTCTTCAACTGTCAGGGTTTCTGCGGGGTCTTAAAAAGTCTAAAATTTAAAAATCGAAATTTAAGGCCTTAAAGTCTAAAATTCTATGTTTTAGGTCTTAAATATTATTTTATTAAATATTAAATATTATTACTTAAATAAAAATTTTTGCACAGGTCTTATTTTTCCAATGTCCAGGTAACGCTACATCTAATGCTCATTTAAATTCTTTTTTGTTGTTGTTGCTTGGTTTTCATGGTGTTGTAGTCCTTTACTTCACTAGTCCTAATGTAATTTGCGGTATTACAACTACAAATGAGACCAGCATGCAATAGCCAATCAGCTTTCTGTTATTGGGCCCAGAGCGCGCGGCGAATGTGACGTCATCGCTGCGTTTGTGAAGGTTCGATTTTGGTGCGCGCGACATTATTTCGGCTGGCGGCGTGAACAGATTTCGGGTGAACAGTTTGCGCGGCGCAGCGTTTGATTTGAGTTGAATATGAAACACTTTGAAGAGATTTTGTCTGAAACAGGTAGCCTACAACTGTACACACATCTTAACAATCCGACCATGCGTGATCATCATAGAGATAACCAGATGAACAATAATTATTGGCTAGAAATTGCAACAGCCGTGGAAAAGGAGGAAAGTTTTTGTAAAAGTTTGTAAAAACCTGAGGGATAAGTTTGTTAAAACAAAAAAAAGATGCCATGGCAAAAGTGGAGACCCAGGTGGTTAATAGCTACAAACTAAAATTAAGTGACAAATTATGTCTTTGATAACTGGAAAAGAATATATGAACCTATCAGTTTCCAATATACTGATGCCCAAATTCTGGGCTTTATTGGTGATAATGGACAGGAATGTTGGACCATTATTGCCTTTTTAGCCTTTATAGGACAGAAACTAGCCAGACAGTAATGTGTAAATTGTTAAATGGGCAAAATAAAAAAAACGTCTGTATTTTTACTAAGTTTTTTTTTTTTTTTTTTGCTTTTATTCTTACCATAAAGGGAGTGCAGAATTATTAGGCAAGTTGTATTTTTGAGGATTACTTTTATATTACTTTTATAAAAATAATAAAAAATAATTCTTTTTAAAATCTTGAACGATATTAATGATATGACGTAGTTCCGGAAATGTACTACATCTGTGTTTATCCGTCTGACTTTATGGTGGGTTTCTTTTGACTAGCCCCTGTCGTTTTAAAGCATATCACAATGCCCCCCCTACCAGACCCTTTTTGTCACCTATGTAACAACTCTACACAAGGTACTTATTTTCATATGTTCTGGGAATGTCCCCAAGTTGCAAAATTCTGGACCAAGTTACGAGACCTTCTATCAGAATTAATGGAAACTCTGATCCAATGCGACCCATTGCTTTTTCTCATGCTGGACGATTCATCACTTTCCTTATCCATCAACCAAAGAAAGCTTCTGTCAGTTGTTCTGACTGCTGAAAAAAAAAAACAATCCTGAAACTATGGCTGGATCCATCTGCTCCAACTGATCTATCCTGGAGGCTCTATCTACTGGACATTATTAGTTTGGAATACACCACAGCCAAAAAAACTGTACAATTTTGGTTAAATATGAGAGAGACTGTGTCAGATATGTTTAAATTCTGATTTTACCTGTTTACCTGTACCTATTATTACAGTATTACTGTTTTTTATTCTATTTAATATTTATTTTTTAATTTTTTTAGTTGGATGGATCTCGGGCTTTGTTCAAAACCAAAATGTTCAATAAAAAAAAAAAAGAATCAAAAAAAAAAAAGAATATCACAACGCCGAATGCATCAAGTATAAAAGCCTCGTCTGTTTCGTGAGGTGCGCGCAAAGTCAGCGGAGGTGTGTGATGCGGCGCCAGCGAAAGTATAAATCAGCCTTAAGATGTTTTTTTTTTTGTAGTTCAGTGGTGCATCTAACCTGTCTTTAGTACAGTTCATTTTAAATACGTTTATTTTACCACTAATTTTGTGATTTTGCATTTTCTCTCGCATGTTTTTGATATTGTGATCTAGGTCTTAAATTTAATACTTAATGGTCTTAAAAAGGTCTTAAAAAGTCTTAAATTTGACAGTATGATATCTGCAGAAACCTTGACTGTATATAAAACTTCATCTTCAATTCCTACCCAGTAGCAAACAATCAGAAATATGAAGATGACATCACCCAGCTACCGTATGAATAATTAGATGTAATCTAATTGAGCCTCTCTCTCTCTCTCTCTCTCACCCAAGAGAAATGGAGTGTCGGTACGTTTCACAATTGCGGTGATAATTGCATTTCCCATGGCTGCGTTTGTTTGATAGGGGCAGCCCTCACTTTAGGGGTGAAGCTGATGACGGAGAGCACTCTGTAATTATACTGCGCTTCTAACCAAGAGTGTGTTGGGGAAATATCATGTGTGCATTGCTGCCAGTGTGCCGTTGACCTACATTTGAACTTTATATTTTAAATGCAATTACGGTATGGAACGTGATGTCGCGGGCCCGTTGGCTGCAGTGTAATGTGCACAGTATGGTAGTTTCGCATATGTACTGGACAGCTGTATGACTTACTATAGTACATTAGCAAAATGCACTGGATACATATTGCAATATCATTATTCAGTGGCTGGGAAACAGAAGTGATGAAAAAAATGATAATGTGACATGTTTTTTTACATTTATCATTGCTTATATTGGGCTTAACGCTTGATTGTGATTGGTTGATGGACATTCTGTAAAAACAAAATGATCTATTGACAACATTTTATGTATTTAGCAATGCTTTTGCAAGGTTGAATGCTTGATTTTGATTGGTTGACAGATTTTTAGTAAAAACAAAATGACCATGCGACAATTGTTTATATTTATTATGCTTATACAGGGGTGAATGCTGGATTCTGATTGGTTAACCAACAATCTGTGGGAGAAAAAATGACCATGTGACAATGTTTTAAACATTTATCAATGCTTATACAGGGCAGAATGGTTGATTGCGATTGGTTGATACACTTTCTTAAAAAAATGACCATGTGACAATGTTTTATATTTATTATTGCTTATACAGAGCTGCATGCTTGATTCTGATTGGTTGACAAACTATCTGTGTGGAAAAAATCCCATGTGACATTGTTTTATATTTATCATTGCTTTGACAGGGCTGAATGCTTGATTCCGATTGGTTGACAAACTATGTGTGCGGAAAAATGACCATGTGACTGTTTATTTTTCATTGCTTATACATGACTGAAGGCTTGATTCTGATTAGTTGACAGAAAGTATGTGAATCTTTAGAAAGGACTATGTGAAAATGTTGTATATATATATGTATATCATTGCTTACATAGGGCTGAATGCTAGATTCTGATTGGTTGATGATCATTCTTGTGCAAGTATCTCGCAGAAGTTCAGAATTTGGCACATTATATTTAAACTAACACACTAAATAACCAAATAACTTCATTCATTTTCTTTTTGGCTTAGTCCCTTTATTAATCTGGGGTCGCCACAGTGGAAGTGCACTGTCAAAGAACTTCTGGCAGCCTTTTTTAATTTTTTTATTTGTGATTCAAATTACTTTATTAGTTATTCTAATTTATTTTTGTCATGACTTTTTTCATATATTTTTAGTGTAATTATTTGAAAATAGTTAGCTATAAATTATAAATTAAAACATTTTCAAGTGGTATCTTATTTTTATTTATTTATTTATTTCATTTTCTTTTTGGCTTAGTCCCTTCATTAATCTGTGGTCGCCACAGCGGAATGAACCGCCAACTTATCCAGCACATGTTTTACACAGCGGATGCCCTTCCAGCCGCAAACCATCTCTGGGAAACATCCACACACACTCATTCACACTCATACACTACGGACAATTTAGCCTACCCAATTCACCTGTACTGCATGTCTTTGGACTGTGGGGGAAACCGGAGCACCCGGAGGAAACCCACGTGAACGCAGGGAGAACATGCAAACTCCACACAGAAACGACAACTGACCCAGCCGAGGCTCAAACCAGTGACCTTTTTGCTGTGAGGCAAACGCACTACCTACTGCACCACTGCTTCACCTATTTATTTATTTATTTATTTTAATTTTATTGATTTAATTTAATGTAATTGTATTTAATTTATTTTATTTATTTATTTTTATTAAATATGTAGCCAGTGAAAATATAAATAATATGCAAACTTAAATCAGTCTATAATGCTGAAGTAAAATGTACAATTTAACACATGATTAACATTTCTTATTAAGAAATATACTGTATATATGTTAACAAACACATTCTGATTTCTTTTCCTTTTTTGCATTTAAATTAATACAATTCAGAACTCATTCTGAATACGTACCCCTATATGCATTTGTGGAGAGCGACAAATACGTCCCAGGAGCTACGTTTTTTTGCAGTTTTCGTTTTTCGCGAATCCACCAGAGGCCGCTGTGTATGCTTTTTTAGATCTCAAATTTCTCTCGTGAGTGCCATTTGCCCCTGCTGTTTTTGTGTAAATCCACCAGAGGCCGCTGTTGACTGACTGACTGACTGACCGATAGCTGCTCCTCCCTCCCCCACTCCTATCCCTAAACACAACTGATAATGTTTTCAAAAGCACCGATTGACCAATACCCACCCTCTTCCCTAAACTCAACCGACAGTGTTTTCAAAAGCAATCCAGAAAGATAAAAGCCCTTGTGGCAGCCTGATTTTTACCACATTTTCAGACTTTACCACATTCTCACCCTGCTATTTACTTGTTTTTTTTTTTTTTTTTTTTTGGCTTAAGTTTTTGTCTTACCTGCTTTCTAGAGCCGTTTTTTGCCAGATTCAATTTTGATTAGCTGAGTGCGAAAAGGAACGGCGTCATACTGTTCATTTTAAAGACGAAATGCAGCCTACGTACTTCTGGCTACATAATTCACAATCTCCAGAAATGTATGTAGGGGTACGTTTTCAGAATGAGCCTATGTTGAAAACTATGGAAGTCAATGGTTGATGTTTTTTTCTCATCATTAATCAAAATACATAATTTCTATGTTAAACTCAAAAAGGCTTGGAACAACTATACAAGTGATGATATGATTATGATAGAATTTGCATTTTTGGGTGAACTATCCCTTTAAGAGAGTGCTTTGAGCTCTGCAATGTACACAATGTTTGTTGTTGTTGTTGTTCTTGTTTTTTTAATAGCAAACTGACCTTTTAAAGGTGCAGTATGTAAGTTTGACACCCAGTGGTTGAACTAGGTATTACATTCCTGGATCAAAACAAACGCAAGCACAGGTTGCCAGATTGACCAACAGGAGCAAGTCTGACAATCGAGCCTAAAGGCTGATTTAAATCGTGTTCTAAATAAAAGCAACGGCACGGGATAGAAGGAATATTTTCCATATTAAAAGAAGTTTTTGTTCTATCCAACACCTCGAATTGAGATTGTAGAAACGGCTTCTAATTCTTGCAGCTGTGAACAATGATCACCTCAGGTACACCTCATGTGCTTTATTCAGTGTTAAATGTTAATAATGTGAGTTTGAAATCCATTTCACATGATTGTCAAACTACTAAAATCAGCAGCAGATAGTTCACTTCAGATCTTTAAAATAAATAAACCGTCTGAAATTGAAATTTAGAACTGTGAATCAAAACCAACACATAGTGATTCAGCATCTACATTTAATAATGTTAAAGACGTTTAATATGTATTAATTCAATTATAAATATTACCATTTCGTGAGTGAGTGCATATTCTGTGCTTCTGAAAGGCTGTATTTAAATTTCTGTCGTGTTTCGGCTGGTGTAAACAGCCAAATTGCTTATCACTGCAAATCTCGTCACTGTAGCGTGTTGTTAGGATACAGGGTTACAATGTAACCTGCTCACCTAATGTTTAAGTTCATAACATTTATATTATTTGCTAATTAATAACCTCCACCGGAGGTCACATTTTGGTCACAGGCGCATGTTTGGAAAGCCTTTCTGACTGAATGAATGAAATACAAGGTTTTCCACCAAGGCAACCCGGGGTGTTGAAATATAATTGGCTAAAATGGCATTGAGCGGGTTAAAAGAACCAAAGCAAAGACAGACGTTCCGGCACGTGACGCACATTTTCAAAGCAGAATATCTGACTTCAGCATTGTTTTTCAGATAAACAAGAATGTTCACTTAGCATGTTTCTGAAATATCTGCTAACATATTATAGTACTTTTATGCTTTAGAAAAGTCTAAACATACAGCATCTTTAAGATCAAGCGACTTTGTATTTCCAACTTTACTCAGCAAAACAGTGTAAAAGATGCCAAATAATATTTTTTAAAAAACTTCAATATATTTTCTGCTTTTTTTTTTTTTTTCAGCAGTATCTCACACTCTTACCTGTACACCGGAATGCCTCTGCTTTTTCATCTTTCTCAAGCAGGCATCAGTTCTAAAGTGCTGTCCATGGCTCTGACATCTCCTCTTTTCCCATCCTAAAGCATCAGGAGTTGGATTTTCCCAGCAGACTTCTTCTCCTTCCTCACTCTCTTCTGAAGCTTCACTAACAAACTTTCCCCCCTTCCAGCTATGAGTGGACAACCATCGGTCTGTCTGTGTTGTGCTGGCAGCTCAGTCACATTATAAAAGTGCAGTAATTAGCTCTGACAGCACCGAGGCATAACAAAAAAAAAAGATATCCTCTCTGCGGGCATCTCCTCCATCCACCTGAGAAAGCTGGCAGCATGCATCTTCTCTGTTTCTGCTTTTTCTATTGGTGCTCAGTGCTGTTCAAGCATGTTTAAAATATATCCAGCTTTGATCATTGGCTGCGTCTACTGCCTATTTAATTTATCTAAATATACAGATTACACATTATTCATTTGTTTAAGTTATTTAGTATATAGGGTGTCACGGTGGTGCAGTGGGTAGCAGTTGGCATTTCTGTGTGGAGTTTGCATGTTCTCCCCGTGTTGGTGTGGGTTTCCTCCGGGTGCTCTGGTTTCCCCCTCAAAGACATGTGATATAGGTGAATTTTGTAAGCTAAATTGGCCGTTGTGTATGTGTGTGAATGAGAGTGTATGGATGTTTCCCAGTGATGGGTTGCAGCTGGAAGGGTATCCGCTGAGTAAAACATATGCTGGATAAGTTGGTGGTTCATTCCACTGTGGTGACCCCTGATGAATAAAAAAAGAATGAATAAGAAAAAAATAAGAAAATTAATGAATTAATAAATATTTAGTAAATTAGTGAGTTATTAATTAACTTATAAGGATCATCAACCAATCAGAATCAAGCATTCAGCCCTGTAAAAGCAATAATGAATATATAAATATATTTATTTATTTATTTATTTATTGATCGTTTGAAAATACTTTTTTCTTTCCTAAACTTCATATTTCATCTCACAAATTAATAAGGTTGTAAATAAGGTTCAGTTGCTAAAAACAAATTACTTCGTGAGACTTCTATGTATCCTCTAGGACATTAGTTAATCATACAAGTTGACTAATTGGTGTTTTAATTACCCATATTAATCAAAATATCAAAAACGAAAAAAAAAAAAATTTATGACCTGCGTGTGAGCAATATTACCACAGCTCATATAATACTAAAAATAATTGTAGTAATTAAAAAATTATTGTATTTATTTATGTATTTTATTTTATTAATACATTTTTAAATTAATAGATTTTTTACGTCATTTTATATAATTTTTTTATTTGATTTGTTCTTTTAATTAAATAAAATAAAATAAAATAAAATAAAATATAATAAAATTAAATTAAATTAAATTAAATTAAATTTAATTAAATTTAATTCATTCATTTTCTTTTCGGCTTAGTCCCTTTATTAATCTGGGGTCGCCACAATGGAATGAACTGCCAACTTATCCAGCAATAGTTTTACGCAGAGGATGCCCTTCCAGCCACAACCCATCTCTGGAAAATTAAATTAAATTAAATTAAATTAAATTAAATTAAATTAAATTAAATTAAATTAAATTAAATTAAATTAAATTAAATTAAATTAAATTAAATTAAATTAAATTTAATTTAATTTAATTTAATTTAATTTAATTTAATCATTCATTATCTTTTTGGCTTAGTCCTTTTATTAATCTGGGGTCGCCACAACGGAATGAACTGCTCGTTGCTCGTTCAAACTATTAAAATGAGCTGAAACAACACAATTCTTAAGATTTCATTGGGACAACTTATTTTTTTTTTATGTTCAATCCACATAAATGTGTTAAAAGTGTTCAGTAACTTAATTTGTGTTGGGACAACATGAATTAATTGTGTTGAACTCTGCATTTTTTACAGTGTATGTTCTACGCAGCGGATGCCCTTCCAGCAGCAACCCATCACTGGGAAACATACACACTCGTTCACACACACACACACACACACACACACTACAGACAATTTAGCCCACAAAATTCACCTATATCGTATGTTGTTGGACTTGTGGGGGATCCCAGAGAACCCAGAGGAAACCCACGCCAACACGGGGAGAACATGCAAACTCCACACAGAAACACCAACTGACCCAGTCGGGGCTCGAACCAGCTTTTTGCTATGAGGCAATAGTGCTACTCACTTTGCCACCGTGCTGGCCTATTTTATTAATTTAATTTAATTTAATTAATTAATTTTTTATAATGTTTTATTTTATTTGTTTTTTTTATTAAATTTAATTAAATTTAATGCATACTTTTTTCTTTGGCTCAGTCCCTTATTTATTAGGGGTCACCACAGTGGAATGAACCACCAACTATTCCGGCATATGTTTTACAAAGCGGATGCCCTTCCAGCTGCAACCCAGTACTGGGAAACACCCAAACACTCTCGCATTCACACACTCACACACTACTGCCAATTCAGTTTCTTCAATTCACCTATAGCGCATGTGTTTAGACTATGGCAGAAACAGGACCACCCAGAGGAAACCCACGCCAACACGGGGAGAACATGCAAACTCCACACAGAAATGCCAACTGGCCCAGCAGGGACTCGAACTAGCGACCTTCTTGCTGTGAGTTGAACCACTGAGACGGGTGTACCTAATAAAGTGGCCGGTGAGTGTAAGTGTTGTGCAATGTAATATGAACACAATAAGTACATGTAATTACCTACAGTAGTAGTTAAGGTCACTTAATATAAAGTGAGACCGGGCACAGAACAATACCATTACATTAATTTTTGGGAAACACACGTAGAATTGCAATTAGCGTACATAACTTTGCATGTGGAGTTTGCATGTTCTCCCTGCGTTCGCTTGGGTTTCCTCCGGGTGCTCCGGTTTCCCACACAAGTCCAAAAACATGTGGTACAGGTAAATTGGGTATGCTGAAATTGACCATAGTGTGTGAATGAGTGTGTATGGATGTTTCCCAGTGATGGCAGCTGGAAGGGCATCCGCTGCGTAAAACATGTGCTTGATAAGTTGGTGGTTCATTCCGCTGTGGTGACCCCAGATTAATAAAGGGAATACGCCGAAAAGAAAATGAATGAATGAACTTAGCATGTACAAAAGGCTCTTAAAAGCCAAGCTATATCATTTTAAAACACAGCCCAGGTCAGTCATTATTGATATAATTTATTTTTTTGTGTGAACTTCTCCTTAAACCCCATTTATTCATTCATGTTTTCTTCATACAAACACCCATACTCTCTCAATCACACTCATACACTACGGCCAATTTAGTTTATTCAGTTCACCTATAGCGCATGCGTTTGGGCTGTGGGGGAAACCGAAGCACCCGGAGGAAACCCACACCAACACGGGGAGAACATGCTGAGCCACAGCGTCGTCCTTACTCCATTTGTTCAACATGCACTTAGTGATACTTTCCCTGATTCATTTCCCTTCTTCATCTTTAAAGGTGTTATTAAAAACAAGATGTGAGCTTTGTTTTTTTGGAGATTTATTTCTTCTTCAAAAACTTTTCCAGCAAGTCTGAACATTGAAGAAGTTCAGCTCAGATCAGGCCTCTGTCGTTCCCTAAAGTTTTGCGCTTCTGAAACATCCCGACACCTCAGCGACCCCCGGTAAAGTAAACTTGAGAATGCGTATTCGGCGGAGGCCTACAGCGGTCGTGTTGACCTTTCTAACCACCTTCCCAGCGCGCTTGAAGGCTAACATTTCAGTGTGTTCATTTCACACTTACCCTCTGACTGCCTCAAAAGTTTCATGATCCGAGAATGTTTCTACAGCGCTGTGGAGACCTCTCGGGAGATACCTGGAGATGCATATTTAGATTCTTTATAGTCTCGCAGTGAACAAGTAATACACAATAAATATTAAACATTCAGAATATTAAACTGATGGATACAATTTGAAAACAAGAAGTTGAATACACTAAGTACAATGTGCAGCAATAGAAAGTTCCAACACAGGCTCATTCTGAAAACAAAGCCCTACAGTATATACTTTTCTGGAGATCACGAATTCTTCAGTCAGATGATGTACGTATGGCAGCATTTAATCTTTAAAATGAACGCTCAGGGGTGATATGACAGCATTGCTTTTCTCGTTTACCGGCTGACCGCTTACCTCCGTGTGAATGGCTTTCCTGCTGTTACCAATATGTCCAGTGGCTTGCAGCGTACGTCAGTGGACTTGAGATGCAGAGAGAAGTTGACCACGATGATGGGGTTTGAGACCAGCTAAGATCGGTTCCAGAAAGCGAGTAAGACTAAAACAAAGGCTAAAAAATTAAATAAACAAGTAAATAACAGTATGAGAATGTGATAAAATCTGAAAACATGGTAAAAATCAGCCGAGGGCTTTTCTTTTTTGGATTGCTTTTTAAAACACTGTCGGTTGGGTTTAGGGAAGTGGGTGGGTGGGTCAGTCAGTGCTTTTTAAAACACTGTCGGTTGGGTTTAGGGAAGTGGGTGGGTGGGTCAGTCAGTGCTTTTAAAAACACTGTCGGTTGGGTTTAGGGAAGTGGGTGGGTCAGTCAGTGCTTTTGAAAACACTGTCGGTTGGGTTTAGGGAAGTGGGTGGGCGGGTCAGTCAGTGCTTTTGAAAACACTGTCGGTTGGGTTTAGGGAAGTGGGTGGGTGGGTCAGTCAGTGCTTTTGAAAACACTGTCGGTTGGGTTTAGGGAAGTGGGTGGGTGGGTCAGTCAGTGCTTTTTAAAACACTGTCGGTTGGGTTTAGGGAAGTGGGTGGGTGGGTCAGTCAGTGCTTTTTAAAACACTGTCGGTTGGGTTTAGGGAAGTGGGTGGGGGCGGGTCAGTCAGTGCTTTTTAAAACACTGTCGGTTGGGTTTAGGGAAGTGGGTGGGCGGGTCAGTCAGTGCTTTTGAAAACACTGTCGGTTGGGTTTAGGGAAGTGGGTGGGCGGGTCAGTCAGTGCTTTTGAAAACACTGTCGGTTGGGTTTAGGGAAGTGGGTGGGCGGGTCAGTCAGTGCTTTTGAAAACACTGTCGGTTGGGTTTAGGGAAGTGGGTGGGTGGGTCAGTCAGTGCTTTTGAAAACACTGTCGGTTGGGTTTGGGGGAGGGGGGGGGGGGGGTCAGTCAGTGCTTTTGAAAACACTGTCGGTTGGGTTTAGGGAAGTGGGTGGGCGGGTCAGTCAGTGCTTTTGAAAACACTGTCGGTTGGGTTTAGGGAAGTGGGTGGGTGGGTCAGTCAGTGCTTTTTAAAACACTGTCGGTTGGGTTTAGGGAAGTGGGTGGGCGTGTCAGTCAGTGCTTTTGAAAACACTGTCGGTTGGGTTTAGGGAAGTGGGTGGGCGGGTCAGTCAGTGCTTTTGAAAACACTGTCGGTTGGGTTTAGGGAAGTTGGTGGGCGGGTCAGTCAGTGCTTTTTGAAAACACTGTCGGTTGGGTTTAGGGAAGTGGGTGGCGGGGTCAGTCAGTGCTTTTGAAAACACAGTCGGTTGGGTTTAGGGAAGTGGGTGGGTGGGTCAGTCAGTGCTTTTTAAAACACTGTCGGTTGGGTTTAGGGAAGTGGGTGGGCGGGTCAGTCAGTGCTTTTGAAAACACTGTCGGTTGGGTTTAGGGAAGTGGGTGGGCGGGTCAGTCAGTGCTTTTGAAAACACTGTCGGTTGGGTTTAGGGAAGTGGGTGGGCGGGTCAGTCAGTGCTTTTGAAAACACTGTCGGTTGGGTTTAGGGAAGTGGGTGGGTGGGTCAGTCAGTGCTTTTGAAACACTGTCGGTTGGGTTTAGGGAGGTGGGTGGGCGGGTCAGTCAGTGCTTTTGAAAACACTGTCGGTTGGGTTTAGGGAAGTGGGTGGGTGGGTCAGTCAGTGCTTTTGAAAACACTGTCGGTTGGGTTTAGGGAAGTGGGTGGGCGGGTCAGTCAGTGCTTTTGAAAACACTGTCGGTTGGGTTTAGGGAAGTGGGTGGGCGGGTCAGTCAGTGCTTTTGAAAACACTGTTGGTTGGGTTTAGGGAAGGGGGTGGGTGTGCGGATTGGTCGTTTGGTCAGTCAGTTGACAGTGGCCTCTAGTGGATTTACACGAGAACAGCAGGCGCCAACGGCACTTGCAAGAGAAATTTGAGCATACACAGTTGCCTCTGGTGGATTTGGGAAAACAAAAACTGCAAAAAAAATGTAACCCCTGGGACGTATTTGGCGCTCTGCAGAAAGGTATATTGCGGTACGTAATCAGAATGAGCCTGGGTTGATTTGAAAAGAAGAATTTAAACACCCCAAGTACAATGTGCATCAATGGAACTTTCATCCTGCAAAAAAAAAAAAAAATATATATATATATATATTTTCTTGTTTAAGTTTCTGTTTTGTTGTCTAAGTATTAAAAAAAATCTTAAATCAAAAAACAAAAAAATAATAATAAAAAGTAAGGAAGTAGAAGTAAAAAAGTATGTTTTTTTTTAATAATACGTCAAAATTAAGTGAGTTTTTTTTTTCTTAAAACATTCAAAACAATTATTAAAATAATGTAGTTTTTGCTTTGAAATAATATAATTTTTCTTAACCTTTTTTTATAACATTTCTAGAAAATGCTGCTTGATTTAAGCATTTTTAGATATTTGGACTAGAAACAAGACACAAACTGCAATAAATCAACTTTATTCACTTGATTCTGTGCTGTTTGTTTGTTAGCCGCTCATCTTTATGAACTGCCTGCTTGCACTTGTTCTCAGCCTGATGCAAATGCTGCAATAAACCAACATAGCAAATGTTGGTTTATGATCGTGGCATTTTGATGCACTTTTTTGTCTTATAGATATGTTATGTATGGAATTACAGTGTGTACAAAATATTCTAATTATAGCAGCTGGCAAGATCAAAATTAATTAACAAACTAATAAAAAAAACAGAACCCCAAACAGGCTTTAAAATTAATTTAAATTAATTTAAATGATGGCACGGTGGCTCAGTGGTTAGACAAATAACCACTCAAACAATATATCCAAACAATAAATATTTGTTTATTTATTTATATTTTTGAGTGTGTGTATATATACAGTCAAACATGAAATTATCTGTATGCCTGTTTTGTTTTTATTTTAAACTATTTATTTAAAATAAGCTAAAACAACACAGTTCTTGAGTTTTTTTGGGACAACTTAATTGCTTTATGTTCAATTAACCTCAATTTGTCAAAACCTATTAACTTAATTGATTAGAGTTGGGACAGCATGAATTCATTGTGGAACCCTGCATTTTTTACAGTGTATTATTATTGTTGTTGTTATTATTATTATTATTATATTTTAAAAATCCCATTATTTAATAAACACAGAGTTTTAATAGCAAAATTAAACTTTTATTTCAAAGTTCTGCATATGAGTTGAGTTGCCACAGAAGAACACAGATGCAAAGTCAGTGAGGAGAACAAGGGTTTAAATATAGGTCTGTTCCTCACACAAAGCCATCATGTGACTTCAGAAGACTGGAAATACAGCGCACGACTTTATGTGGAGCACTACTTTTATGGTGATTTCTGCATCCTTTCTGAGACTTGACATCTTTAGTCCTCATTTCCTCTGATTGCATTGCAAAGCGCGATCAGCAAGTCCTTCAAAAGTTCCCCTTTTGTGTTCTGCACAAGGAAGAAAACACTGTTTTGATGACAGTTTGGGGTGAGCTACTTTTCTAAGATCATCTAATTAACACATAGAACCAGCACAGAATTTCATGTGGTAAGATAATGCAGTTTTGATGATTAAAAGGGCTTTATTTATATATGTATGTATGTATGTATGTATGTATGTATGTATGTATGTATGTATGTATGTATGTATGTACAGTTGAAGTCAGAATTATTCGCCCCCCCTTTGAATTTTTTCTTCTTTTTTAAATATTTCCCAAATGATGTTTAACAGAGCAAGCAAATTTTCACAGTATGTCTGATAATATTTTTTCTTCTGGAGAAAGTCTTATTTGTTTTATTTTGGCTATAATAAAATCAGTTTTTATTTTTTTTTTAAAATTTTTAAGGTCAAAATTATTAGCCCCTTTAGGCTAATTTTTTTTCGATAGTCTACAGAACAAACCACCATTATACAATAACTTGCCTAATTACCCTAACCTGGGGTGCGTTTCCCAAACAACGACGTAACTCACGGCTGAACTATCATAGTATGATGCATCGTTTGGCAAAAGAACAATGTAGCGACGAGTGTTTCCCAAAACCCCTAGTTTCTCTGTCGCAGATCCATCGCTTGAACCACGTTAGTTATAACGTAAAACGCCCATAATGATGCTCTAAACGGGGCGGAGTAACTTCTTTAGAGAACAACCCCATCATTTATTTGTGCAAATTATATTGTTTTACACAAACACGCATTTCAAATAAAATCTAATATTAGTTTTGGTAAAAACATGCACTCATTTTCCATATTCATTGAAATATATGTTAATGGCACATATAGGACCTGTGTTTGCTTTACTAATATTATTGAGAAGTTGAACATTACATATTCTATTCTAAAACATAAAATCACTTACAAAAGCTAACACTATTCTAATATCATATATAAATCATATAAATAAATAAATAAATAATGAGGCGATTTATTATAAATATATTTACTTTAATAATAATATTAATGATGATGATGATGATGATTATTATTTAGGATATTGTTTATTTATTTAAAAAAATTACAATTTGACACATGCAAACCACAGCAGAAAGTTCAAACCAACAGACCCATGTCATATACAGCAGAGAAACTTAATAAATAACCCACTATAAAATAAAATAATTATTGTATGCTATGTTTTTTATTTTCGCAAGCTTTGGAGACGCAACATAATTTCTGTTTTTAAATATACCTTTAGCTTTCGCCATGAGGCTGTGTTCAAAATTACATCAATGTTTTCAAAGTGCACTGCGAAGGGAGCACAATTGCAAACATGAAGATGGCTACAACTGAACTGTAAAAATACTTTGAAAGCAAATTACACCTAAGAGAGATGACCTTAATGCTTTTTTATTTTTAATAATTCCAACTTTGAATGTTAGAATGTTCTAGATTAATAGGGCATAGGGGGGATAAGTGGGAATAGAACACAGCCAAGAACTAAGCTTCTAACTACAGCTCCAGAGGTGTCGTTTCAAGAGCTCAAGTTTGCGACGCAGTTTGCGAATGTTCGTTGGAACGATGGATTCGTGAAACAGCAAATCAATGAACTATGTTTGTAACGACAGAACTTGCGACCTTAGTTGGCTAACGATGGTTTTGGGAAACGCACCCCTGCCTAGTTAACCTAATTAACCTAGTTAAGCCTTTAAATGTCACTTTAAGCTGTATAGAAGTGTCTTAAAAAATATCTAGTCAAATATTATTTACTGTCATCATGGCAAAGATAAAATAAATCAGTTGTTAGAAATGAGTTATTAAAACTATTATGATTAGAAATGTGTTGAAAAAATCTTCTCTCCGTTAAACAGAAATTGAAAAAAAAAATAAACAGGGGGCAAATAATTCAGGGGGGCTAATAATTCTGACTTTAACTGTATGTATGTATGTATGTATGTATGTATGTATGTATTTATGTATGTATGTATGTATGTATGTATGTATGTATGTATAGCCAGGAAAATAATTATTGAACATGTCATGTTTTTTTTTTTTTTTCTTCAGTGAATAATAATATTTGTAAAGGAGCTGTTGACATGGACTTGAACCAGATTTTGGTAAAAACCCAAACAATACAAACATAAAAATAGAACAAAACAAAAAAATCTGAAAAATTAGTTCTGTGTAATAACAATCGAATGACAGAAGGAGAAAGTGCTAAACTAGTGAAATGTATTTATATTTTCTATAAAAGGCTTTTTTGATGATGGCAGCTTAAAGATGCCTCTCATATGAAGAATGAATTCACATGCATTGCTCAAGAGTGAGTTTCTCACAGACTTTAACGGAGTGTAAAAATCCTAATGCTTCGGTGGGTCTCGTCTATCAAATCTGAGCTTTATTTTGTATTTTTCTATTGGGTTCAAGTCAGGGGATTGGCTGGGCCATTCTACAGCTTGATTTTCTTTCTCTGAAAGCATTTGAGAGTTTTCTTGGCTGTGATTTGGATGACTGTCTGGATGCATTTATTTGACTAAAAACTTGTACTAGAATTTTATTTAACTTATGTTATATGTATGTAGTTTTTGGGATTAAAATAATTAAATGTCATACAAACAATTAAACCTGATTTTATATTGTTTTTTATTAATATTATTTTAAAATATTTAGTTCTGTTTATGCTTACAAAGGGTGCATTTATCTGATTCAATTTATGTTTAAAATAAAATAAAATAAAATAAAATAAAATTTAATCATTCATTCATTCATTTTCTTTTGGCTTAGTCCCTTTATTTATCAGGAGTTACCACAGCGGAATGAAACACCAACTTATCCAGAATATGTTTTACACAGCAGTTGCCCTTCCAGCCACAACTCAACACTGACAAACATCCATACACTCTCACATTCCCACATTACAGCCAATGTAGTTTATTCAATTCTCCTATAGCGCATGTGTTTGGACTGTGGGGGAAACCGAAGCACCCGGAGGAAACCCACGCCAACACGGTGAGAACATGCAAACTTTACACAAAAATGCCAACTGGCCCAGCCGGGATTTGAACCAGCGACCTTCTTGCTGTGAGGTGAGGTGAGGTGCTAACCACTGAGCTACCGTGTTGAGCGTTAAAATTAAATTAAACTAAATTAAATTAAGTTAAAAGTATTAATCTTATGCTGACCAAGGGTGCATTTATCTCCCAAAATATCTGTGTATGTAAACACTTTGAAATAACACTAACATTAAAATGTTTAATGTTTTAAAAGCCTTTTCATTTATAGGGTAATAATGTTCATATTCAAGTTAGTTTCAAAGCCATTAAATCATACATCGCATCTTCTCAAACCAGCATCCACCCTCATGAATTCTTCTGCACTACTGACTTTACTCTTTATATTTATACATATGTACTAGACACAAACACACGCAGGAGCAATAACATCTGCTGTCTGTAAATTAGCAAAGGCAAATTAAGGCTAATTAATGCTTTATTTCGCTGCCCTTTGGCTTGTTTCCCAGCGTGGACGCTATGGAAGGGGGTCGTCAGATAAACTTACTGTAACCTTACGTTGGAGTGAATCCTGACCAGCAGATTTTCTCTGGCGTACTGTAGATCTGGCAGCAGGTTGGTATGCTGACAACAGGAATTACAGAGCTGTACTGGCACAGCAGGACTCCACTATAGAGCTGCATCTGCCAGAGAACAGTCACAGCGCGCAGGTATATTGATTATAGAGTTAAGGGCGACAGCTGAGGATTTTCATCCCAAAATATTAGCTTTATTGAGAGAAACGAAGCTTAAGGAGAATGTTTGGTTGCAAGCAAGCCAATGAGAGTCAGGTTTGGTGTCAGCAAATCTATAAAAAAAAGAAAATTCTATCATTAGCTATGTTTCATCCAACTATTTTGGATATGCGCATAAAAAAATGGTTGATGTAAACTGCAAAATGCGTGAAAGTTTTTAAAATGCGCATAAAACATATCCGATAAGAGAAGATGCGCATAAACTACGATGGAAACATTTTTAAATTCCAGTATGCGCATTAAGAAAAGTCATGTGATTTTTTTTATGACAGATCATGTGATGATGAAAATGTGTGTGAATGGACAAACCAGCAGGCTGAACACATTGTAAAACATTACAAAGCACACCTATTAACTTTAATTGTGGAAAAACCTGGATAATTTTGAGCTTTTGTCAGCTAATTTTATCTTCATGGCGTACGTTTGTCTTTTATCAGTTGAGTTTGTTACCATTCAGACACATCGCCTATATCCGTGCTGCTGTGTTTGCCTATGTTTAAAATCATTTAGATTACCGGCAGGGCTAATGGTTGGAATAGGGCAAGAAACCTACTGCACTGTGACTGCCATCAGACCTGGAGATTCAGCAGGAGAGAAGACCTCCTCATTTATTGTTTATATAAACATTAGTATCTTTATAATGATATAACAAAAGGGGGTTATGTTTAGCCTATATATTATATTGAATTATGAATATAGTACAGTGCTACATTACAGTGCTCAGCATAATTAAGTACAAATATTTTCATTCATTTCTCAGTGAATATAGACAATGTATGCTGGTGCAAAACAGATTTATTAAACAGATATAATTCAAGAGTTCACACTTAGCTGATGAGTGATTATAAAGCTTGTTTGGCATGATGCCTCGGGAGAGAGCCCTGAGCTCATAAGATCCTCGAGCTCGGGGCTCCCTCCCGTTTGCAAGGTGAGAGGGGAGTTTGAGCTCAGGTAGATCTCGAGAACTCCCCTGCTGCAGTAGCTAATTAACAGATAGTGATTGCTCTTAGGAGGTAACCTACTAGGAGCATGTCTATGGTGCCGATTTGGATTAGTCAATTAACTTAAGTTGCATGTTTTTGGATGGTGGAGGAAACCGGGGAACCCGGGGAGAACCCCACGTGAGCACGGGGAGAACGTGTAAACTCTGCACAGAAACGTCAGCTGGCTTGGTAAGGACTAGAACCAGTAACAATCTTGCTGTAATGCAACTGTGCTAACCACTGGGCCACCGTGCCACCTATCTAGGAAAGGATGAGAAGCAGGGGTGGAAGGGGGGATTCTTCAAAACGAAGATGGCTGTTATATGAAATTTAGGGTATTTATAGTGGCTTAGGTATCATCTGATTGGTGAATCATAAATTAGATAATGCGGGACCAGCTGTGATCAATCATAAGCATGTGATCCTCTCGAAATTAGTTTTAAATAAATTTCACTTATTAAAATAATATTTTAGTCATCAAACATATTTAGAAATTGAAAGATAATACAAATAAATTCAAGCAAAGTACTACAAAAAATTACAACCTACAGAATTTCAACTACATTTTTCATTTTTTTTTTTTTGCTTCTCTTGATTTTTTCCTCTTTTTTTGAATTTGTATTTAAAATTTTTCTATAATATATAAATTTGGGTGTACTAGTTTTTGGACTGTTATCATAAGTTAGCTCCAGATTTGGCTTTAGTACTCACTAATCTAATGTATATGAACAAATATAATATTGTATAGCTTCCTATTAAAATATGAATTTAAAAGATTTGTGAGGGGTGTACTTATATATGCTGAGCACTGAATTTAGCAGGGCATTAAATGACTTGTTTATTTCTTTGCAT
Organism: Danio kyathit; assembly: GCA_903798195.1. NCBI lineage: Eukaryota > Metazoa > Chordata > Actinopteri > Cypriniformes > Danionidae > Danio > Danio kyathit. Next base: position 6,840,164 of record LR812519.1, read on the forward strand.
TTTAACTTTGCAAACTATAAAATCATGGGTCTCATGTTTTTTTCCCCTGCTCCGCCGGCCATGCCCACTCCTCCCTCTGCTCGCAGCGCTCCCCCGGGGGGAGGGGGGGATTCAACGAGTTTAATAATGTCATTCAGTTTCTTTTCGCTTAATCCCTTTATTAATCTGGGGTGACCACAGCGGAATGAACCACCAACTTATCTAGCATATGTTTTACGCAGTGGATACCCTTCCAGCTGCAACCCATCACTGGGAAACATCCATACACACTCCTTCACACACATACACTTCGGACAATTTAGCTCAGCCAAATCACCTATAACACATATCTTTGGACTGTGGGGGAAACCGGAGCACCCGGAGGAAACCCTCACCAACATGGGGAGAACATGGAAACTCCACACAGAAATGCCAACTGACCCAGCCGAGGCTCGAACCAGCGACCTTCTTGCTGTGAGGTGACAGCGCTACCCACTGCGCTGCCCTGAATCATACATTCAATTTCAATTATCTTGAAATAATTTAAGTCTATTTATTTATTTTTATTTTTTAGGAGGGTGTGTTTAATCTACAAAATGTCAAACAGCACTCTAGTTTTCTCCAGATATAAACATTTCACACAAAGTCAACTCTCTGCATCTGGCTGCACCATATGAATCTATCTGAAATAAATCTCTTCAAGTCCCAAAACATACTGGCTCAGTGTTTCTCTGGGATCTCTTCATCCTCATCGCGGTTGTCCTGTCTGCGATCTCCACCATCAGTCTCTCCTAAAACTCTCGTCACTGGAGCGTGAGGCCGTCTGGAGAACACCAGGATTTCATTTCCGACGCTTGGCTATGCAGCTCTGCCCTCCACACTCCTGTTAACTTGGGCCGATTCCCCACGAGAGCTCCATCAATCCACAATCTGAGTCTGTAATGCGGTCCTGGGCTCATGATGATAGCTGTTATTACATATGGGACTGTATTGTTTGCTCTGATGATAAGCCAGTGGAAGAGAAAGTCGGTGAGTGTATCTGTCAGCGTAAAATAGAAAGAAAAAAAGAAATCAAGAGGGTTTTTTTTCACTCTGTAGATTTTTTATTTTTTTGGCTGTTTGTTTTGTGTCTTCGCGGCCAGACACGCACATAAAGAGTGTTTTTGCTTTTGGGAAAATTGAGTCATGCACATTTTTTTCTGTGAGTCACGTCTGAATAATCAGCCAATACTAGAAGGTTGGATATTGTCAGAAGATATTTTGGCTGCATTCTTCTTTGTGATAATTTGTTGGCATACTTTTTAAAATATCCCATAGAGGAAAGGGGATAGAAATACTCTGTTTGCACTTTATTATAGTTGACATAATACTACACAATATATTTAAAAAAAAATGCTGGGTTATTTCAACAATGTAAAATGTTTGTATTTAATAATTTTACCCAACAGATTGGATCCAAACATGAATTAAAACTACACAGCATTATTAGACTGTATAAATAAGTATAATAGACTATTATTTTTGAATATTAGTAATGCTTATCTGGACTGTATACTGTAAGTCTATACATGGATGGATGGATGGATAATATACATATCCTGGCACTGTTATGACATTCTGAATAGTATACTCAAATGAAATTGCATTCTAACAATATTTTAACCAAGATTTTAATTAATGCATTTAATTAAAACACAATCCAATAATTAAGCAAAACGTTGCATTTAAAAATGTGATAACATTTAAGAGGTTTATTTTTATTACAAACTAGGTTGAATTGAAGTGCATTGCTTGTAATTTTTTTTTACTATCATAGTACCAG